>CM060966.1:124988722-125333722 GCA_030765045.1 Tenodera sinensis
CAATGTGTAATATGGCTATTTCTGGAAAGGTTTATCTCGAATAAAATGCAGCAGCATTAGTGATGATAATGATAATAATGATAATAATAATGATAATGATAATAATGATAATGATAATGATAATGATGATAATAATAATGATAATAATAATGATAATAATAATGATAATGATAATGATAATGATAATAATGATGATGATAATGATGATAATGATGATGATAATGATGATGATAATGATGATAATAATGATAATAATAATGATAATAATAATAATAATGATAATAATAATAATAATGATAATAATAATGATAATAATAATGATAATGATAATAATAATGATAATAATAATAATAATAATAATAATAATAATAATAATAATAATAATAATAATAATAATAGTAATAATAATAATAATACTTTGCACCCCTCTAACAAAGATCGCTGATTAGACCATTTGCCTCTCACCAATAGATCCAAGATGACGGTACGTGGGATTTGTGGTGGACAAAGCGGCGCAGGGGTGGGTTTCCTCCAAGTTCTCAGATTTTCCCCGCCATCTCATTCCCCGGTGCTTCATCTTCATTCCATGTATCATCAGTGTCACAGCCTGCGGCGCCGCATTTAGTAAAGCCGGGCGTTTAATAGTACCAAAACAAAAGCCCGCTGATAAGAGAAAGACGGTAAAGAAAGTCATGTGAATGTGACATCAGATTGCTTTCCAAATGTGACAACAATTGATAACCAAATCTTCGTACATAGTTTTCAAATCAGACGTGAGTTCCTTCATATATGCGTGCAGAGAGAACAAAGCTAAATTAAAAGCTGCTGTATCAATCGCGAGCTTACCTAAAATATACAGACGCATATACATAAAAATGCATTTTTCTTCCTAACCCTCTTGCCTAAAGGTGATTACAAGAACATTCCAGCTATACAGTTAATATGGAAAATGACATTGACGTAAAATCCTCTACGAAGGAGAGCGTTAAAGAGGAAGGATTGAAATCCTCAAGCCGTCACACATGCGCATATGCTAATTCCCATTACTCTTCCCTATCCTCCATCCCTTTGCTTTACACGTCTCTTTGAAAAACCGAAAACGCTTCAACATCATCGTCAAATCTAACTCCGAGTGAGAGGAAGAACAAAGGCGAAGCGGGAGAGGAAAACTAACCCCATGAATAGTGAGCAGATGCATGAATTTGACGACAGGCAAACTTCATAACATACGCATGGCAAATATAAACGACTGTGTTCAATCAAAATGACAAGGTTGCAAAATGAGAGAGAAGAGAAGCCTGTGCAAGAAGCTGATGATGCCATATGCATCCTAATGAAACAAGCATGCTCTTTGGTACAAGATCCTGATATTTAAACCACTCGAAAGTTGTTCCCTACCTAATTAATCTATTTAAGATAAACTTGCATTGGCTGCCTTAAGTAGGTAAAGCTATCGGTAGTGTCTGAGATTAGCATGGGGAGCACCCGGGTTCCATTTCCTGAAACGGGCCGGCTAACCTGAGTTAGATTTCTTGATGGCTCCGTAAATTTTTAGGTAAACCATATTGTGACACCAGGCTCGGTGCAAAACAAAGGACTGTTGGGGCCCGGTTGCTTCACGCTGAGCGGGTAAAGGCGTTCAAGGTCAGGCTTCTCGCGCAGCTCTTTCTGGCTACGTGACTAACAATGGGTGCGGCTACACAAAACGGGCTTCCTCCGGAGCCTTCGAGAAAAATAGAGGCGGGACACTGGCAACACGTTTGTGGAGTTCGATAAAGGTCCGTGTAGCGTCATCCCCATTATATGAGACCAAGAACAGCAGTGAATGAGTTTACGGTTACAGACATGAGGCGGTCCATGTCAGTGAGTGCAAGGCAGCGTGCAAATGTGTATCATCGCGAAGGATACGTTGGTCGTCGTGAACAAACGAGCATCGAGTGATTGCATCGCCGTAGTGAGTGTATGAGAGACAAAGTGAAGAAAACACTGAAAGGATTGGGCAAGGTTACAGAAGTAAAAATTGCGAGTTGTGATAGGAGGAAAGACAGTGATAATGACGAGAAGAAAACTGTGTGTTTGTGATAAAATTCTACAAGACAATAAAGTGATAGAAAAGTAACCAGACTGATTTTGTCGGTTTTTCATACAGGTATCGCCAGCGCCAGGAAATTTAGAATCCCACTTGAAAGACGCGAAGTACGTGCAATGAAAGAGAAATGATGGAAAGCAAATGTGCAAAACGAGAAACCACCCAACAGTCCCCTAATGACAAAAGAAAATTAAAAAACTACGCGATCACAGTCGACCGGAATCGAACCAAGGATCCTATGGATGCAAACTTCGCATGTGCGCGGAGGCACCTCACACGGTGCTTAATATCGCTTGAAAGAACGTAATGATTCTCTCATCTCATATACTTCGTGATTATGATGGTGTTTATGATCGATGAGTGAATCGATTGGCAATCGACCACCCAGCGGTTTTTTACCCATCTGTCGAGTTGGCCACAGCTATTTATTTTGTCAGCACATGCAACACTTTGCTAACCCTGTTTACGTTTGTGTGTGCAGAGTGTGTATCTGAAGGTGTGCAGGTGTGAGAGGGGACAAAACAGTGAATTTGTCATAATCTAACTCGGTGGCAAATTACAGGCATTAGGCTTCACCAATGCAAAGAGAACATCGTATGGTGCAATAAATCTTCTGACGTGTCTTTAGATTTCATTTCCTTAGGATAAAAAATCTTCACCTAAAATATTTTATATATTTTCATATGACTATTACCCCATAAATCAAACCGAAACCTGCTTTCCACCCGTTTTTTTTTTCAGGAAAAACCTAAAAATAGGCACGATTTAGGTATACAGTTACTTACTCAATTGTATATTTTTATTTTATCTACTACTAAATTAGTATAGGCAAAGCAAACATATAAAATGCTATATATTGAGTGAGTGAGTGCGTTGGTTTTAAGGGCCCGTCGACAACTTGGTCATTAGGGCCCCGAGTCCAAAAGTAAAATTACGTACGGTCAAGTGTTAAAACATCACCCATTAAAAACTAAAAATCTAAGGTTAAAATAGATAAAAACAGCTAAACAACTATTAAAACGTTTCATTTAAAATGCTAAAAACAGAAACTTAAAATTACTACAAAGTAAAAAACACTAAAACGTTAAAAAACCCAAAAATACGGCAATCTAAAAGGCTAAAATCTCTTAATTAAAATAACCTTACACTTGCTTCATAAAATCAATTGTGGAACAAAACCGCAGCACTGTATTTACAGATACTGGGTCGTTGCCTATAACTGACGACCGTGTAAGGCCCAGGCCAACGGACTGGCGCTCACGAGCGTATCGCGGACAATCAAGAAGGACATGTGCGACGGAGATTGGAATATTACACGTCGTACAGACAGGCTCCGGATCACCACGCAAAAGGTGTCCGTGCGTGGCTCGGGTATGACCTATCCTCAGGCGGGTTGCTATATATTTCCTTATTAATTTTCTATTAATTCAGCTCCCACTTAATGTCTGATTCACTTGTACCCCATTACGTTTCCTCTTACACCTTGCTCATTAAGTTATAAGGATATTCAGTAAGTGATAATATTGTACTCATTCAGTATTCGAAAAATTAGCAAGCATAAATTTTAAGTAAAATAAAAATGTATGTATGTGCATCTTATTCAGTCATCCTAACTTGCCCATATTAAACCCTGAAAAAGAAGCTTAGATGATCACGATCATTTTGAAATACACGTCTTTCATAAGCAAATTTTTATTCCGAGGATAGTTGGTCTGTTGGATTTTCTCATTTTGAGTTGCCAATGTGTATATAAAGCAATCTTCTTTACTTGTGCCTGTGTTCATTAGTATAACTAAAACTGACATATGAACAATTCCTTAGCCCCAAATTCAATGCATACTCAACAGAATAGAATGTTATACTTTCTTACATGAATTCATATTCAGGATACGAACTGTGGCATATTCATGATTTTTACTATACCAATTTTAAAAGAAGTGTGGATTACGGTTTCTGTGGAGCTGGTGATGCCATAATAAACACGCTGTCTTCGTCTATTTTTATCTGTGTAGCATGGATCTGAATTGTTAGGCCAGAATACTATATAGGCCCAGCGGATAAAGCCTGATTATCATCCTTTGTAAAGTGAATTTGCGTTTTATTGCTTTGAGAGTTTAATTGGCAGAAAAGCTAGCCACTAACCACCGCGACCATAGGAGAGGCAGTGTTTATGCAATAAGGGTTGAGTTTCTCTTGATTTCCCTGCGGTGATCAGCACCGGAAACGGCTCAGACCCGCCAACGTACAACATCCGCTGCCCCAAGTTGTGACTGTGAAGCCTCAATGATGCCCTTGCCCACTCAGTCCCCTGCAAGAAGTGAGAGATCGTAGGGGACCTCGAAATTAGAGAAGGGTGCAAGGAAAGAAGTTACAAGTGCCACATATTAAACCATGCAGAACGGGGTACTAACCTGTTTCTTTCGGAACCCAGGCAGCGATGGACTGTCATTCACATAGTACATAGTTTTATTACGGCAGACACAACATTTAATGGTGCCCGATAGCCGACTACTCGATAATCAGATTTTTCTCCTTCCCGTTGCTCAAATAAATTTTGTGGGAGCTATGATATTTATTCTCCCGACTCTACCGTGTGATTAACTATACAGCACCGCAAAGCGTGGCAAGGAGTCATAAAGTTTGCTCTTCAGACTACCTCAATACAAAGCACACTAAGTTTCCAAGAAATGCATACATAAATAAATGTTATATTCATATTAACTGTATATAATTTCACGAGTAACATGTAATCCAACTTGAGGTATCTATACGTAGTGAGCAAATTATCACCATCATCATGATCATTATTATCATTATAATCATTATCATTATAATCATTATCATTATAATCATTATAATCATTATAATCATTATAATCATTATGATCATTATTATTTATTTATTAATATCATTAGTTTTTCTTGCTATTTCAATAAATGTTTCGCAGATATTCATGATGTGATTTAAGGGTCTAATTAAATGTGTTTAAGTTTCACACTGTTTCTATGTGTGTAGTACAGAGACATACATTTACATATGCGTATTCTTTTAGTTTTTCTAATTAAATCTTCATACTCTATTTCCTTTGTACACATAGTTTTTAATTTCAAAACTATTACCTATACAGTGTTTCTCATTATTTAATTTCATGTAGTGTGAAATTGCACATAAATTTGACTGTTTTTATACGATTCAAATAATACCAGTTACTGCTGTCTCGATTTCCTTTTCCTTGAAGTTTTTCATTCAATTAAAATATTTGGATAATATATTGCAAGTATTTCAGCTATTTTTTTCTCACCTGTCATAATGTAATACGAGTCTAAAATTAGTTTAGACCGACTGCGCAGCGGCCGTACTTACTATCCTAATTACGCATAAACTAGCGGCAACTCGGAAGCAAAGAGTGTTGTTCACGCAAAAGCTGTGGAAATATATGTACTTGGCTTACCTATATGGATGCAAATATGTTATATAGTTGCCTTCTAAATATTTCTTAATCAACAATTCTTAAATCTTTGGCGCATTTAACTTCATTAGTGACATTATGTACATGTGATCCACAATTATTGTAACGATTGAATTCTTCCATTAGAAACCTGGGCATCATTACTTTCAGAAGAATATTTCAGATAGACATACTACAGTACACATAACTGCAGTAAGCTTCGATTCCACACTAGTACCAGAAATGAATAGGTTAACGCAGGTGCCATCTTTCATGAGCTTGAAAATAAACCTAGCTTTAGGAAGATTGATTGATGTCACCCAGTTTAGGTCTACAACGCAATCGGTTTAGTCTATTTCAGACTGCTTATGCAATAAATTATACTCCTTGTAACTACTAATTACACCTTCAAACCAATTTTTCAAACTCACGTGTTTGTTAAGCACTATTCCCAATTACTCAGACTTTCCAAACTACATGGAGTGCGCATACTGGAAATAAAAGATCACTTTTTGTTGTAATTTTTTCTGGTTCCAACATTGTGCAAGATGCCTTAACACACTTGTTTACAGTATGTTTTGTTTTATGAAATGATAACGTCTGTGTTTGCGGTTACACGACTACATATATGAATATAATTACAAAAACAAGAGGAGCCCAATCAAGTAGTGCAATGGCCGCTTTATACCTACTTAGGTTTTGACATTCTCCAGAACTTTAAGTAAAATCGGATTGCCTGCTCGAAAGTAATTAAGAAGCACGTACACCAGAAGATCAAAGTAATCTTAGAAGATTAGATTCGCATCTCTTGGGAACCAGGCCACTTACAGAAAGGGAAAAGTATTGACAGCTTCGTCTAAATTGCTTCCCGTTGAAACCGCATTTCCGAAGGAAGAAAGAATTCCTTCACATGTTCATGGACTTATTTTCTGTCTCGTAAATTCGACTTGGTATTTTTCTATTCCACGTACTAACCTCTTCTTTGTCAAATGAAATTTAACAAACTCTTGGCGTTTGTAATGCCACTCTCCACTTGTGTTCTGACATTCCGCAAACAAAAGCAAACGTGTTCTACCTTGCCTTCAATTAAGACAGAAATAAAAATGGCTGAAATTTCAGCCTGAGTTCATAATGCATCCCAGCTGCTAATGTCAGATTCAAGTTTTAATGTAATTATCTGCTCCTTGCTTAAAAAAACAGAGCTCGAAAATAAAAATGAGGTAATGCAACTTAATTTCCTGTTTCGATCTAGTTTGAAGTTAAGTGAGTTACCAAAACTAGTAAACAAATTGAAACTTTTTGTTTTACGTAAACATTTTAACAGCAGTCACTTAAATAAGTTTTTATATGGTATGCTAACCTTAATGCAGAACGTGCTGGAAATTATGTCCTTGTGATGCAACATATTCCTGGTATGTCCACAGGAAATGGGTTTTCACACACATAAGTTCATCGTCATCACTGGCATGACATCCCTCTGTGAGCCTTGGCCCTCTCAAGAAGCTTCGCCATTCTTCCCTGTTGAGTGTTGAGCTTCTCCAACTTAACCTTCACATCCTCTCTTACACCATCTCCCCACCTTAGCCTGGGTCTTCCTGGCATTACATTAAACATTTTTTTTATCATTCTATTGTTAGCGCGTAGTACATATAGGTTCGCCTGTTGTAATTCTTCCAATTTTTTGACGTCTCCTTTAAAAGTCGTAGAAAATCGGGAAACCTAATGATGATTGATATTTATAATATTTTCCTTTCCATCTTTCTCCGAGTAGTCTGTAATGATATCCTTTGTTGCTGGGCTGTTGTCCATGTTTGTGGTGCGTATTAGTAACGTAGAAAGCCATTAGAAGGATTTGTGATGCTAATACGTTCTGTGCGATTGCCTCCGTAGCGCAGTGGTAGCGCGCCTGCCTCTGGTACCAGCGTGAGCATTTTCCCCCCGCTGGTAGATCTGGCAAGGGATGCACTCAGCCTCGTTAGCTCACTCAGGGGCCAATTCAGGAGCTACTTGATAAAGAAGTAGCGACCGCTGATCGCGAAGGACGCATAACCGACCGGGAGGGCTCGGGTCGTCGACCACGTCCTACCCTCCAATTCTACATCCCTCTCATGACACCTACAGAGGAGGGGGACGCAGTGGCCAGGCGGTAAGCCTTGGCCCGCGAAGGGCTACGGTGCTAGGCGGTTAATACGTTCTGTGTTTGTCTCTGCTATTGGGTTGAAATGTTTAAACAATGTATATTCTTTTCTTGTTTTCTTTCTTTAATTTGTCTCTTCTTCATGTTTATGCGAACAGACATTTGTAGGAATAATCTGTAAAAGTGTAAGCGCAGGTGCTTTATGAATTAATGCAAAAGATAGAGTTGTATGTTCGGTATTTTACAGTTTTTCTCCTTTTGTATATTAGCATCCTCCAACGTAATGTCATATCGATGAATGAATGAAATTGGTGAAATGATACTTAAATGAGCCCGAGGTTTATAGAGCTCCTCAGGCTAAGGGTAAACCTCAGAAAAAAACACCTCTCTGGATAATTCATTCTATGTGAGATTCGAACTCGAGACCTTTTAGATGGAAGGCAGACACGCTACCACCACACTACAGAAGCGAGCTACTTTTCTTTTGTGACATATCTCCTTACATTAAATTCAAATAAATATGCATTTTCATTGATGCACTAGTTTTGACGTCTTTACTTACTACAGCTTTATTCGACAGTTGTTACTCCATTAATTATATGCATGTTCCTTTTCTTTCCACCAAATATACTGCAAAAAATTCACTATGCTGAATCAATAAAGTGACATTATCAAAAGGCAAAATTTATATTGCCTTTTCGTTTGAGATCCCCCTTTACTAAGGCTTTTGGGTGATAAATTGTAATGAGGAAAGGCGATCGATCTTGACTTGCCTACTTTTATATTTGATCCACCCCTCTCTCAACAGGATACGAGGTTACTCCACTGGTGCTGGCGAGAAAAAGAAGGAAAAGACTATTTTAATTTCATCCTTAAGTCAGTCCATGTACATCCGGGGTTAGAGGGGCGAAGTAAAGGGAACATTCCTTTTCTATTCTGAGTATCGTCCATTACATAAAAAAGAAAGAAAAGGGAGAAATGAAGATGGAAGAATAAGGAACGGAAAAACTAAGGCGGTGAATCTAATTGCTATTCGGAACGACAGAGTTCTTTTCATTCTGATAGAAAAAAGTTTTTAATGAGCGCTACTTAAAACGATTTTATTTTTTAAAAAGACTTAGACAACGGAAGAACGAAGGTAAGGAGGTTAGATTGTTATAGAGGGCTTTGAAGCCGTCAGTTAAATTGCCGAACGGTAACCTATGACTGCACATCGACAGAAAATGCTAAAACAGCAGAAATAGAACAAAGAACACAGGATGTTAACTCCGAAAGAATAAGAGAGGAACCTAAAGACGGCAAATTCTTTTGTCCGCATTGAAACAACAAGCGTTTGCCATCCCACACGAGGTGCCTCACTAATTTGTTTTTTTAAATAATACATTAATGACCAGCTTTTTAATTACTAATTGAAAGATGAGAAAATGGAGGTAGTTAAATAAGCTGCAGATATATCTTTTCTGTACTAAAATTGTAAGCAGATGCACAGCATAATGACACGTCAGCGTGAAGGACAAGTATTGATTATCTTTGATGGCTCACTAAATCGTTACTTATTAAGCTACAACTGTTGATTGATTTACACCACGCTGTGTACATTAGAAGCTACACGTGGTCCATGGCAAGCTAGTATTAGCAGAAAACTTTTCATTCGAAAGCAGGAAATGTATTATGATATAACTAAATATGAAATAATTCCTTCAATGGACGCGAGATTGGCTACGCACTGAACCATAGACTGCAACTGACTCTGAACTTTGCACCCGGTCAGAGGTCAACAGGAGCAGGTTCCAGGCGCACAAGACAATACAGAGAATCCCCTCCCAATGACGTAATGTTTATATAGTGCATGTTGAGGTTATGCTGATATCTTGATTAAGATGGAATTGTTTCATCTTTAGATATAACTAATACACAAACGAATTAAAACTATTTTGATACCATTTTTAATTCACGTATAAATATAGGGAGAACATGTAAAAGAATTAAACTCTTTCTGCTTTTCAATGTAATATTGCAATATGCTTACTGGAAAGCTATTACTCTTTTGTTTGTGATTCTAAGGACAAACTTAGATTTTCTTATAACACGGTGTCGTTAAACTTAATAAATTTTGGTTGTTTCACGCAATATTTACATTTTTCACAATATGTAGGTATTAAGAATTTGCAGCTAAAGCTAGAGGAAATCATATGTTAAAGCTTTTCATACCAGGCCGGGTGTATCTACCCTTCCCCATTCCCACCTTTCCTTGTTCACATTACAGCGCCACGCCTCTAACTACGTATTGCAACAGTTAACTCTTTATTGGTCAGTAGTTATGCCTCACGTCCCTTGAGACGCCTGTAAGACTATAAGAATAAAATTTTACTAAATACGGTCTGTGTACATGCTGGTAAACTGTAAAAACTGACGTGTGATCCTGTTTCGCCTTATTTAAACATCATCTTTAGTTATAAAATTCTTAAATTGTATACCAGATGGACTAATTTAATTCAGTACAAAAAGATGTGAATACATAGAAATAACTGTTAATAATGCCGCAACTAAACAAAACACTACCCAAAATCAATATAAACTGCAAATATGTTATTCGGAAATAGCCTTTTTTAACACAAATTAATTTGTATATATGAATAAATTAGATTATTCCATTATTAATTTATTATTATATTATTAGTTTACAGCATACACATGATGTTGCAATATAGTTAGCGACTAACAACACCGAGGGCTACTGCGTTAAATTGCTTAATTTATATTTTGCCATACATGATGCAATAAAGCATTGGATAGTATCTCTGCCTCCAATTTTATAGTAATCAAACGTAAATTGATACAAAATATATATTTACTTTAGAAGCTATAAATATTCCTTCATTTTCCTCAAGTTTCAAAACTTTATAGAATGAATAATAATGAAGAAAACATTTCATTTGTTGTTACTTATTGCATGCTTTTCATTTTTATGAAATAGGTACCTCTAGCTTTTCATAACTAAGAACCTCCTTACATCAACGCTCCGGCAGAGGGTTAATAGGACCCTACATGATCCTCCCTCCTGAATCTACGACGCGGCTCACCCACTTGGGAACAAGCAGTTTTATGTTTTGTACTGTGAAGAATTCAATGCACGTGCTAAAATAATTATATTTCATAATATTTTAGTTAAATCTTATATTTTACAAAAATATTCATAGCTCTCCATATTCGTAAGCTGTGCCATATTTTTTTCTTTTAAAATAATTTCCATTAGTAAGCACTGGACTTTCCAAATCCACTACTAGTGCAGTTTTCTTTGAAGCACAAGTATCTTTCGAAAACATAAGCCAGTCTATCTAACAAGTCAGGTGCAGTTGACAAAACGTAGCAATTCCTCTATGGGGCATATTATTTTCTTGAAATGTTTTTATTTTCACGAATCGTTGCTTTTGGTGGCATTAATTAATTAATTAACCTCAAGAGTTTCACAATGATTAAAACCCTTAACGTCCTTGTAATTTTACTTTAATTTTGTTACGGACATAAATCAGAACGTCTACTTTTCTAATTTAATGAAGCGAACCTTGCTTCAAACCCTTAAACTATAGGATATTTTGGCTTTAAATACATATCTGGTAATGCTTTCGAACCTTTTCTTTGTATTTTCATATATTAGTATGTTTTCTTTCATGTGTTACCTGTCTCTACTCTTTAGGCAGTCCTTTGTGATGTAAGCATCTAACATATAGAGAACCCTATTGGTGTGCTGGCTCAATAGAGCCCACTGTCATTAACACACGAGAATGTCTTTGTACTTGAATGAGCAATCGCGCTGTGGAGTGGGCAAGTTCTTGGTACGATGTAAACAGAGTAACACCAGCAGTTCAAAATTACTGTCTACAAGGCAGTGCCAGTGTTGCTATATTATATCGTATGGTTTCTTTAGACTCAATAAACATAATTCATTAGTGATACTACTAAGTATGATCATAATTGCTTTGTTATATGCGGTAATACAATGCATTAGTGACGCTCATTCGTGTAATATTTATTGTACTGCGAAAGAAAGGGTAAGATGCTTTTGAAGTAGGCTGTAAAACGTCAGAGCGAGAGGAAAACAGCAGCGTGATATCTCAGGTTCACTTGTGTCAACCACAAGGTCATAGCTAATCTGAGACAAATACAACTGTGTCGTGTAACTGTCTGCAGTTCGCCCATACTGTATGCCCACGACAAGAAGGCTAGAGGGGACTGAAGGGCAGAAGGGGCTTGAACTGTTTATCTACTCCGGTAGCGGTCCTGTTTACTAGGAAATGAGTGTATGAGAGCGCATATTTCTATATAGCGTTTCACTCTTAGAAGACAGTATGGAGTTAAATGGGACATCTCTGTCTCTATCTAGCGCATACAAGTTGCCATTAGCCGCGTCCTTTTCTACCCTCGCTCTGTTGCCAGATTCCTAATAGCATGGTATAAATATTCATTTGTTATAAATTTCAGGTTTGAACACATTATCCTATGCAGAATCTTTTTCTCTATCAGGTTATATCCTTTTCAGAGTCATTATACATTTCTATATGTCCAAATTTCTTCAGAAAACGTTTTTTTCAATAGAAGTTCGATATTAGCTGTTTTTACACTCATCACGCACTAACTAACAAACTAACTGCTATAATGCATCTATATTTTTTCCTTAGGTAGAGTAAACTATAGTGCTACTACCTGCCTACTTTGAATTCTCTATGTTTACCCAGTTAAGTGTTATAATTTTTTAAATTAAATGTTTTCGGAAAATTTTATATCTGTGCACTGCAAAAGTTACGCAGTGTGAAACTTTTTTGTTATTGAGTTTACATCAGGGAACCAGCGAGAACAAATGTTGAGGAAGGTTGGAGAAAGTTTTTAAAATAAACCAAAAGGCAGTAACCTCTTTCTTTTATCCAGTAGGGCAAACAAAAGGTATTCATCTATTCAGCGTCAGGCCTGACACAGAAGATAGTATAAGGAGCAGCACTAACATTAGTTCGAAAGAAGCCGTGTGTGTAACTGTGAGCTGTCATTGCGTTATTTGTTTAATATTTTTGTAAATATTTGTAGATATGAAGGGTGAAGCTAGGAAGGGACGATATGTTGGTAAATAAAGAAGTAAGGAACGCCAAATAATTATGAATGTGTTAGATTATTTTTGAAGTAAAATGCGTTTAAGGCAGTAAAAGAAACAGCTAAGGCTGTTGAGTGTTCAGAAGCAGTAGTGTATAGGATTAAAAAGGAAGTAATGAAAGGATTTCTAAGAACGCCATCGAAAAAGAAAGCAAAAAGGGCGGGACTACACAAAACGCTAGGTTAACGCAATATGATTGAATAGTGCAAGGTGAAGTGCGGCGAACTGTTCATTCTTTACTGTTTCAAATATTCCACCCACGCTGAATATAATTTTGTCACAGTTCAACAGTGATGAGACCCTACCAAATTTCTCAAGGACCACTCTGATTTGGGGTTCGAATATGAAAGAAGGGGTAACAAGTGCATATTAATAGAAAGAGACGAATTGATATCATCAGATGGCGACATAAATATCTAAAAGACGTAAAAGGTTTAGGGACCAGGGGAAATCAATTGTTTATACAGACGAGTCATTTGTAAATTTAGGTCATACAGTAACAAAGGCGTGGAGGGATACCAAAGTTAAAAGTGCCCGTCTCGTCAAGCAGCAATTGAAGGACTAAGTACAGGACTCAGGCCACCTCGAGTCGCTCACGGAGAAAGATTCGCAACTAGTACATGTTGCAACACTGCGCTCCATTTAACATGTACTGTCTTTTAAGGGTGAGACGCGCTTTAGCTATGGGTGAGCTATGTAACAACATTGTGTATTTTAAACGAGCCTAGCATCCTTGTCATACTCGGAAACTAGGCATAAACACCGTGCGGGAAGCACAAAATGATTACGCTACACATTCCTAAGACTTGCCTTCTTGTCCTGGGCATACAGTACCTATGTCTACACATTTTTATACTTTCAGTTTCCTGTCGGTTTGTCTCATCTTTCCATAAGCTTGCTCTCAAATAAATTACACTGCATTAAGGAAAGCTACTGCTGAAGTTAGTCATTAGGTGACAAAGAGAATGCAAATTAATGCCTAACCAAACAAACATACATACAATGTCGAAGACACCTGCCGTGCATCCTTCTCTCTCCTTCTTCCCAGCGTAATTGCTTTTCGCATGCTAAAGGCACAATCTCGGCTTTTAGTTTATACAACAGCATTCTACCTTCTTGCTTTTAAGCCGCTTTAACAGGTAAGCGGAGGAGTGCCTGCGTTAGAAATTCTTAACTCTCCAGACGATCAAAATGCGCTGTAATTGGACTGCAAAACTATGGTGCCATTGCAGAATCTATACTTCAGTTGCACAATTCTATTTTGCAGAGTAAACGGATTGTATGGGTCATAATAGTGGCAGTTGTATATCTTGTATTCTTCTTAGTCTTATGTTTCTGATTCGAGCGTTGGGCTCCTAGACAGTTGCGTTTGCAAATCGCTTCTTGGGTCTTCCACCCTGTGAATCTGTAAGTTGGGCGTCTTTCGCCTGACCTTCAATGCACGTGATCTGAATAATAAGTATTTTCAATGTTGTTCATTCTTTCATCTATCTTATGTATACTTGATTCTTGTCTTATTGTGCAAAAGACTCAATAGTCATGCGAAGATAACTTCTATACAGTAGAAAACCTTGTATGGCTCCTCTGTTTTGTATATTTGTTGTATGTTCTTTCTTGGCGTAATAATTTAGTTATGTTTGTATGCGGTAACATGCTTCTCTTTTTACCTTTGCCTTTAAGGCAGGATTTCAGCTCCTTACCTTTTTGCTGCTTGTTGTTCCCGGTTCTAAGTCAATATTTCATTGAAAACTTATCTGCGGACGTTGGCGGTGGAAAATCTGTTATTGTCTTATATACAATGACAATATAACATATATTTATTTATCATAGACTTTTTATCCTCTTTATTCTGATTTGCAATGGTTTATAGCGCTCTGGAATTACAGATGCACTGGATATATAAAAATTTACTTTTGTCAGTGATACTATATATTCTTGTGCTTTTTTGAAGCGTTGTTTTTTTTCGGTAACTTTAGACTAGTTACGGAAAAAAACAACGCTTCCAAAAGCCTCTATATTTTGGATTTTCTCACGAGGGTTTACAAAGGAAAAATACTTCAATCCTGGAGGTCTGAAAGCAGGAAGGTCGCATTACCACTGACAGACTTACGCTGCTTCTGGCTCTCTAGGAGACATCAAGTCGAACTTATGATCTACAAAATGGTATAAATATTCCTTGTATCGAGTATTACTGACTGAAAAATACAAACGTTCTTCCTAGTAATTGTACCATTAATCTACATTTATTTTGTGTTAATTCATTTTTATAAAGGACACAAGTTCCGCATGGGCTTTCTGTGCATTCCATATTATCTTCATATTTATATAATTATCTTTTAAAAAAGAGTTAAGATCTTTCTTTTGAAATGTCTATTATAAGGGTCAAGCAGAAGTCAAGGCCTTGTCTATAGCTCGTTTTCAGACACTCTCACCATGGCTGTGAAGTTTGACACACCAGCTGCAGATCTGCTGATAAATGAAAGTCCCAATGTATAATAATTTCTCTACCTTACGTCGTTACATATTAGTTCTCTTTGTGACACAACTTAGAGAAAGTATATGCCTTAGACATTTCAACACCGAGCGGGCATCTAGCGCTGCCATTCCAATACTATTTGTAACGGGATGGAGACCATAGCATACCCTTGACACTTAGGTCACATCTCCATGTTACAAAAGGGAAGGGGATGTCACGGGTCTGGCTTTGTACTTCGCAAAAACAAAGCAGTTAGCCAGTCTCAAACCCAAACTTCTAATTAGTATGGCTGGCTCACCCCTATCTTCCATGTATGTAAGAGAGTAGGAATCCTTTGGGACTCGTGTGACCATGGTAACACCACCTCCTTGTCCTTACACTCAGAAGCAAGTAAGGAAGGTATCCAGGGACAAATATTTTACCAGCTTTCAACTTAGCTCGATAGGCGAAAGAGCAAACTCGGAAAATTTATGCGTTCTATTCCAGAGTCTACGGAGAATACGGCTTCCTTCGAGAGGGAAGTTAAAACCTTGTTTGAATGGCACCTCTAACACGCTACTTGCATATGAATATAAGTATTATAGTTGAACCGCATTTCGTTCGCGTTTACATGAGTGTACAGTGTGTTCACACAGGTTGTGTTACTCGGATTTCTATTTGGTGTTAACTCATATTATTCTCAAAGACTACTAATTTAACATTTTATCACTGTTATGAGAACTATAAAGAATTTAACTAAATATACCTATATTGATATTCTCAAACATCACGTACAAAGCAGCAAAGAAACAACCGAGTTTGTTATCCAGATTTATCTAAAACACTAAAAATGAATATCTCAGATGTGAAGACCACATAAAAAAGAACATCCTAAGTCACAAAATGTTACTTCTGAGATATTAGTTTTTGAAATTTTATAAGAAAATCACATTTAATATACTGAATATATCTATAGAGTGAAAAATCAAGTAATAATAATAATAATAATAATAATAATAATAATAATAATAATAATAATAATAATAATAATAATAATAATAATAATAATAATAATAATAATAATAATAATAATAATAATAAACAGAATGTTAAAATATTGAAACACATCGGAAAATGAAAGTATTCGTGAAAGACCTCTGTGAAAAAAAGAGAAACCGAAGTGGAAATTGTTTTTCAGATATGCCTAGATGCATCGTAGTATATTGCACATATTACTTTACAAATGTCCCGCTGATGAAGGTTGGTAGGGCATCACGCGAATCACATTACATTATATAGTGCCAGTTACTGTATGCCCAGCACAAGAAGGCGAGGCTTAGGAATGTGTAACGTAATCATGTTTTGCTTCCCGCACGGTGTTTATGTCTAGTTTCCGAGTATGATAAGGATGCTAGGTTCGTTTAAAATACAGTGTTGTCACATAACTCACCTAGAAGTCCAGTTGTCGTGCAAGATCCGAGTCGGAGAAGTCGTCACCTTCGCTGCTGTCATTACCACTCTCTGGATCTTCGTCAGACCTCCTAGTGATCTAATAAAATTGTCTATTGCATCTTCCACTAGCCCATCCTTTTGCCTGAACTCATCCTCAAGTTTCTTAACGTGCCTAACATAGCCCTCCCAATCAACTGTTGTAACGGAGTTCACTGCACTTTCACACACCTGCTGTAGATTTCTTAAATGTAGATCATGTAGGTTATTATGCTCTCTTACATGTCGTTTTATTGCTGCCCATGCCAATTCTATAGCGTTCAACTCACACATATAAGGAGGTAATCTAAGAACCGTATGCCCATGCATTTCTATTATTCTGTCGATATGGTATATTTTTTCCTTTGGTTTATGTATTTGAATTAAATCAAGTCGGTCTTTCGCATTGCAGCAGAATATGAAATATTGTTGTTCTCCAACCATTGTACCATTTCTTGCTTTACAGCATATTTAGACGGAGGCTTATTTTCTTGTACACTGTGGTATGGAGTATTATCAAGCACGATGACACTATTGTAGGGTATATTAGGTAATAGTTTCTCCTCCAACCATTTCTGGAAATGTTCTCCATTCATTTGGCCATGATAATCGCCGCTAGCAAGTCCAGCTCTGAATATCAAAGAAGCTCCGGGTATGAAACCCTCGTTGCTGCCTGCATTTACAAGAATCAGGCGGTTTGAAGAGCTAGTGTTTGTCGTAATCCCGTAGATATCATCACTCTGCCAGCACTTCCCAAATGTCAAATTATTGTCCACCCAGGACTCATCAATGTAAATATTTCTCCCAGCATTTCTGTATCCATTTATAGCTCTTAGGTATTTAGCTCTCCAGTTAACTATATCTGGACGTTCAATAAGTAATTTTCTTTTACTTCCACATCGCTTCCATTTGAAACCCATATCGTGCAATAGCTTCCGCAGAGTTTCTCTTCCCCAAGGAAAATTTATTTTTTCCCTAATTGCTCCAAGTAGCTTCGGTACAGTGGGCACTTGTTTTTTAACCAAATAAAAGTCTCGAATTACGTTTTTAATTACTGTTCTATCAAAGTCATCACAATGAAATTTGCATTCCTCGGCCTTTTGTCTCTTTTTCCCCGGAGTATGAAGTGATTTTACACCAGCTTTAACACCTTCTCTTCTTATTCTTGTTACACTATGTTACGATATCCCACAATAATTTGCCACAAATAAACTTCTTTGTGATAATAAACATTTCAATTGTCCTGATTTCGCTTCTTCGTCACATACTTCTATCACTTTTCTAATTACCTCCCTTGCTTCACTGTGAATACTTCGTCCCTTCTTTCGAACTGCAGCCATATGTAAATATTAAGCCAAGAACAAAACTAACAAAATACGAGTATATAACTGTAGCGCCGTAGCGCGTGTTAGCAGCGAGAGCCAAATAATGCATAATAGTAAAAAATCTCTGCGCCTGTAATACTGCAAAGCGCATTAGATCTGGCAACGTGGGTGACTCATATGCATTCTCATGCACTCATTTCCTAGTAAACAGATACGCTACCGGAGCAGATAAACAATTGAAGCCCCCTCTGCCCTTCATTCCCCTCTAGCCTTCTTGTCGTGGGCATAGTACTTATACGGCCGGTACCGCAACAAGAATACATTTGCAGCAATGACAGCTACTAAAGAGGTACGCTTCAACAAAGTTCAGCGAAAGGTGTGGTGCATGCTAAATATGGTTGTGAAAATGCATTCCCTATGCAGCTAACTAAAGCGAGATTATCTGTGACTTTTTCTGTTAAAGCAATAAAATAATGACATTCAAGGGTGATGAGAATGTAAATTTAGCACCTTATAGTCCTTCTAAAATTAGTTGAAGTTTCCCGTTTTCTAACGGTTTCTAACAAAGAGCAATGGCTTTTCCAAATAGTCTACTCCCTTGATATTAAATGTATAAGAGCTTACCTGTATGAGTTCGCTGATGTGCCTTCAGATGCGAGCTCTTAGTGTAGACTTTCTTGCAACCGGGGAACTGGCATTTGTGTATCCGCCTCTTGGAGTCGGGAGAATGGTCGTGCCTCGAGTGGTGCCTGCTGCTGTTACTTGTGCTGGTGGTGGTGTTGCCCGTCGTCGAGTTGGGGGAAGACGAGGAAGAGGATGATGGTGACGAGGAAGCAGTGCCCGTCGTGGTACCAGAGGGAGTGGCGGCGGCTGGATGGTGTTGGGGGGAAGCTGGGGATCCCACTTGATGATTATGATGGTGATTGTGACCGCTACCGGCGTGCCTAGGGGCCGCAACAGCTGCCGCCGCCGTGGCATTGGGGGGAAAGTGGTGGTGGTTCGGCGTCACGGAAATGAGCCTCGTCGACACGGATGAGTTCCTTGCTCCATTAGCAGTTGTGGCCGTGAGCCTCACGATGGCATTTCTGGATCCCGAAGTGGGTCCCCCTGTGGACGTCGCAGCAGCAACCCTAAGGAGACCCTGGCTGACTAGGGCTCCCTCGCCAGCAGCCGTACTACTGACACCGCTGCTGTTGCTTGAACTGCTGTTACTGTGACCCTGACCCGAGGATTCCGGACTTGATGGCGGTGTCAGTGTCGGAAGGATGCTGTGGCCCGTTGAAGAGGCTCTAGCTACCAACCGCAGCTCTACGGGATTGTTGCTACCGCTGCTAACATTTGTTCCACTACTACTGCTGATGGCTCCTTGGTGGTGGTGATGGTGGTGATGATGGTGATTACTACTGTGATGGTGGTGATGATGATGGTGATGATGTCTTCGGCTGTCGCTGGAGCTGCTCACAGCATCCCCATCCTCGTAGCAATCTTCCGCTTCGTCCTCAACGTCTTCCTCCTCCTCTCCGTCCACCGGCTCCTTCTTGACCAGTACGGCGCAACTGAGGGAACTGTCCCATGACACCCCCGAGCAAGCCGAACTGGCAGAACTAGTGCTCAGGGCATCTAGATGACGATCACCTAAGTTTAGGTCATCTAGTGTTAGGGGATCTGCAACTTCCACGACTGCCTCTGCTTTTGCCCAAGATGTGGCTGCAGCAACGGCCATTGCTGCTGTACCGGGCGCTGCGAACAGATTCCAAGGTGTGTCTAGATCTGTTGGCAGCTTCTTGTAGGACTGAAGCTTGGGTTCGTCCTTGAGGTAGCGCTCCATTTCATAACATGTCTGTAAAGAAAGAAAAAGGACAGTATTATATAGTGGAAGTAATATTTCACATTTAACCCCTTGGTGAATCAATCATATCTGGCAAAAATAAAACTCTTTCAATATTAATAGGGAAATAAATTAGCTTTCTTTTGAGGTGCACAGCTTTTTTGCTACTAAAATAAGCTTAATGGCATATTTTACATTCCACATCTGTATTACAGTATTTCAACCAAGGTAAGTGGATTTGCATACGAAAGAGGGCGTATCAGTAACACCCCTTTGTTAAGTCCTTAATAAATATTACGATATTGAAGTTGTAACAATAACTGTGTATCTCACTCACTATGAACAGTGACATCTGCCGCCGTAGCCAAGAATAGAATTCCCTTACTAAGTGTTCAGAACTGAAATCGCAAAAATAAATCGAAAACCCTGCGTTAACTCCCATACAGCAGCCCTAATAGGTAAGTGAATCAGCACACAGCAATCCTATCGTACGTTGACGCAAAGCGCTTCCCAATCTATCGTTAACCCGCCTGGTTAACTATTTTTAAGTGAACTTGTCGCTGCAGCATACACATTCTCAATTATTTAGTTTAGCTTTTCAGTTTAAGGGACTGAATCGGAGAGGAGAATTTTGCTAGGCCTGTATGTATACCTTAACAGTCTAGGAAGTTACTACTGTCCGCGCACAATAGGATTGGAGTCTTGGGTAACGCTTCAGAATGCGTGAAAACTTTGACACTCTGAAGAATTATCACGTTTGTCTCCGATTTGACCGCTAAATCTAGAGATGGTTTGTGAAGTCTTGATTATACGGCTGCAATAGGATTTTTCCTGCCACAATACAAATTACTACATAAACAGCACGTATCGCTGGTCATTAAGCCAAACAGTTGTGTATTTATACGCTTTAACATTACCTCTTCATATCAACAGTTTTTCATAATGTTACACACAGTGTATGCACTTTATGCATGTATTTTTCCAACTGATAGAGCAGCACTAATGTTCCATGAAGAGGAGGCAGGAGCAACTGTGTTACATTTAAAATGCAAAACTACTGAGCAAGGGGTAGGGGATTATTTATTGGCAACCCCAGCAGGCATGCAGAAAAAAAGTCAGTTATCATGCTGCAGCAGCGCCACCGGCTATTGCACAGGTAAAATTATTTGTTGCCCTCAAACACTTCCTGGAATAGACCGTGTGGAAAATTAGCAACCACTCAGTAAGAAACAGTGAACAGAAATTTCCTTCATATTTCTAATTCCTTGGTGACACATTATATAACTTAATGAATTTCGGAGAGTAAATTATATTCGCGTGAATTAAATACCTAGAATGTAAATCTTAAGTATTCAGGTTAATCCAATATTAGGACTGTGTTTACTGAATAAAATTATTTAAACAAGTGCCAAAATCTCACTGCTGTGATTATAGTAGCTCTGGTTCTGTGGATTGGCGGTAATTTCTTCTTACTGAGGGCCACAGCGAGGACAGTAGAGGCTTTTCAGTGTTATTGTACTTACCAGACTGTGGTATCACTGTTGCGTGTGATATTTTTCAGGTATTTGAAGAAATAAAAGAAACTGATTTAAATTACTTGAAGCTATTATTACAGAGAGAACGTTGTTTACTAAAACAAGTTTAATAGAATACTCTAACTGTTGCGTTATCAATAGAGTATAGGTAAGTATGAAGAAACAAATTCTTTTCTCGCCGCCATGTTTGTTTATTATTCTTTCGTGCGAACAACATTATTAATATAACATTTGAACGCAGTGAAAACAAATGACAAACAGATAGTAGAAAACATAGTTATAAAAGCATTAGGCCACTTTATTTTTATATTCTATTCCGCAATACTGACTTTGCTTGTGACCACAGTTCTTAATACCAAGGTGTCTAACATAACATGTTGAGACGCTTAAATTCAAAACTGGTATAGCCATCAAGGAAGAATGTTTTTTTCTTTTTAACTTAGAAAAGGGAACTGTACATTAATACAAAAAGTCCGTCTAAAATACAATTGTAATCATCATTGTCATCTTCGTCAAGATAGGCCAAATTGACCTGTTCCGGTCAGAAGTAATCCTCCCATCGGCATCGAGGTCTTCCATCTCCAGTTCCTATTGGTTTACATTGCATTGCCTGTTTTGTCGGTCTATTATTCTGCATTCTGAGTATATGGTCATGCCCGTTTCGTTTGTAATTCATAATTTTATCATTTAGGTTATATATATTTAGCTAATAGGTTTACACTCTTCCGTATATTAAGATTATTCAGATATACCCAAAACTGATTTTAAAATCTGTGGTTCTTTCCTGGACAATTTTGATAAGAAATAAACTAAAACACATGCTAAGGGAATTTACACTACTTAAAAAACAAATAATGTATTAAACCACTACTATTATTGTCATTGGTGTAGCTGTAATTATTGTGTACGATGTATGAGAATCGCTATGACATTTTTTATGTGGCAACAGTACCTTAACGTGGAGGCTCATGTCTTTCTTGTCATATGCCTCTAACGCTTATCTTCAGCGTCTATCCTTGAAGGATTTGGACACGTTCACTCTTAGCACTAGCACCTCGAACAGGGATGAATAAGGAATATACTTTTTTGCAGCCCAAGCACGTGGTGAATCCTTGGGAGGAGTAATTTCTGCGCGAGACCGGATGTCCTGACGACGTCCATCAACTTCGCTTCAGTAACACTCGAGCGGAATGAGGAATCGCTGAAGAGTTACTTATTCCCAACCTTACTGTTGTGGGTGGTTGCAAGACAACAGGAAGATACAAGTCAGTCCATCCTTTCATCTCGTCCCCTCTTCTTTAAGTCTCTTACCTTTCTTTCCTGTATTCTTTAATAAAAGATGGTATTAAAATTGCTGCGTAGCATATAGAGCAAGCAGAATATCAACTGGCGATTATTTGCTATTTCTTTTTCGTCAGTTTCTCTATCCTAGATTTCCAAGAGTAACGTTTTATACTTTTATCTAGTTTTAAAAAGTCCCTCATGGATCACTTTCGCTAATGGTGACGGAATTTTCTCTCAGTTACATCTGAGAAAATATTTGATCTTACATTACTGTCACGGTTTTACTAATGCAAACTAGTAGCTATGGTGAGTTATATCAACGGCGTAAACAAAAGTCTTCTCAAAATGCTTCCTGGGGCAACACAATTGTCCTGACTTTACTTTAACATGTGACAACCAGAAAAAGATAGATTAAAGACTTATTGGTGTAATATAACCATTATTAAACAAGTGCTCCAAAAGAAAGGAAACCTAAATTTTAATATTAAGCTTTTAAACCGTGACTAGCAGTGAACATTCTACCAGGCGTGTAAAATTTCATGCTCTGCTTCTTATCAGTATTTTAAACATGCCCTAAGGATGACCAAAAATTTATTTTGAGATCCTCTGACCGAAAATCAAAGCATTTATAGACAAAAATAGGTCTCTGCGCGTTTCTATGAACAACACAACCCAAAAACGAAAGTTCAAATGAATACCCATAAATACTACACCTTTTTAAACCATTTTCAAGGATGTGCATATATCGAAAGTTTTCATGAAAGTCTTCTATTCCAAACTGCACTTTAAATTTAAGAATTTATTTGTTCCTTTATTTCTCAAAAACGGTCTTATTAAAACACGATTTACCTTTGAGATATTGATACCAAAACTAAAACGCTTATTTTGAATTTTGTATACTGAGTGTCCGAAATGCACGGTTTGAACGCGGAGAGCGTTGAAGTTTGAGAATGCACGGTTGTGACAATTTGTTAACATTCGTTTTGGTATCTTAATACGGAAGGTATGCAACCCTCAATAAAATAAACTAGATCATTTATAATACAAAACATACTAAACATAAATCTTAAGAGAAAAAAATAATAAATAAAAAAATCTAATAAAACATAAACCACCAATTATAATTGGCATAACTATGAAGAAGATTATAATGAAAGCATGGGCAGTTACAATAATAGTATAAATTTGATCAGAATAAGTTAACGTACGTAAACACAATGAAAAAAAAACCAATGTAGCAGAAATAAAGAAAGCCTACCCTCGATCACTAGTTTTAATTGAAATTCTAAGTAGATTATAGGATAATCTATAAGATCATGATGGCGATTCTTATTTTCATTACAGCTAATGCCAGTAAAAGTACGTTAGAAAACAATAGCGCATGTGCAAAACAGTATCCTCTGGTTCGTCTAAAAGCACGTTTTTATCCAGACATTTTTAATGCCTATAAGAAACAATAATTATATTTACCCAGAGAATGCCGGAAGAGCTTCGTGCAGACGAGCAAACAAAGATAAACTAAGAGACAGGGAAGATGGCTAGAGTTTAGAAATCAAAGCATCATGATCGATTTTAGCAGGGTATCCCAAACCTATACAGAAATCTTCATCTGATTTAATTGCATTTTCATTTAAGGAACATGAGCATTATATATTTTTTTCTAAATGCTACTGGGTAGCTCGTTTAGAACGCGACATCTCCAATGTAAGGCATACTCTCTTAGTTATGGAGGAGGTAGGAGTTATGAACATCTGCTAACCGGAGTGATCTTCACACTTTCACATACGTTTTTATTACTGAAAATGATATTTGTTAAATCACAATCATTCGGTTTAAGGCAGGAACTAATTTAAATCGAACTAAGCTTGAACGAACTTCTAATCTCCTCTGCACTGTTCCAGTAGAGGGCTCAGCACACTTTATTACGTCTGAATCGCATAACAGGAATGGCAGCTTAGGAGGGATAAAAGAGACATAAAATATCCATCTCTTGCCAACATTTTCACAGCTGGTACCTCTATAGGAAAATCCCCACCTTCTCCAACCAGCGACACGCACACATACAGATGGTTTCCATTATTTACCACATCGTTAGTCCAGCTTAAACAACATAACCCACGGTGATGCTTGAGGGTGTAATAGTACAGACTCTTGATCCTCCCCGTCCAATTCCCTTTTTCTCTCTCCTTCACACACATGGATACTCCAAGACATATCATTTCTTCTTGTTCGCGTCTATACGCAACCCTAGCCAGACGTGCCTCTTGTGGAAGAGGAGAAAATCCTCTTATAGCCACAGTCTGGCCTGTAAGCTTCTACCATCCCTTTCTCTCTCTCTCTTTCTCCACACACATACACACATACCAGATAATTCGTCTGCGATGGTGGATGAAGGGAAGAACCTTCGAAAGATGACAAGATCGCCCATATTGTTGATGTCTCTCCTACGGTGAAAGGAATACCAAGAGGAAAAAAAGGAAGTAAGAAACAGAAAGAGAGGAAAGAAAAAACGAAATACAGCGTTTACTTAAAGTTCTCAAAGGAGCGTTTTTACGATGAAGCAATATTCTCGTGATATACAGTGGCAAAAAGCAGGATTTTAAGACCAGCTTATAAAGATACCCAAGAGGGATGAACGCAAGTGATGAACAAAATTACTGGGCCCCTGTGGTTCTTAGGAACCCTTGAAAATTGAGACTTCTGCATGCTTAGAGTATGCTTATAGTATTCATCGTCCCAACTGTCAAGCTTCGAAGGAAATCTGGATAGACAACTTTCTGATAAAGCTCCATCAGAGATGTGATACATGACTTTCAAGCTCGACTTCTACCATCATGCTACACATGTCAGTAACTCCAGTGAACGTGCAACATCCAAATATTGTGTGAGAATAGTAGAAGTGAGATAGTTAGAACCCCTTTCCTCATTCTGCTCATTGTCAAACAGTTGCTTGCGAATCAACGAATGATTCTCTAATGATAATTTGTGACATCATAATCGAAAATAATTTGCTAGCTCTCCTCTGCCTCCTGAGGAATAATATGTTTACTACACACCGCAGCACTGGACATCTGGCTCATTGCCTAAGGACACCTCCGTAAAAGGTACACACATTTTTTCTTGTTTGCATTTAACTTTTTACATATAGTTTTTAACTAAGAACAGTAGTTGAAGATCAGGGACACAAATACAGGTAATAAACCTCAAACGATGTGGCCATTCTATGAATGAAATGACCATAGTGAATTGAATAGCATTGTATGAACGGAGGAGTTTTTACTATACTGAGCACTCAAAATGTGAACTTCTGTCCTTTGCATTCTGGATTCTACTAACAGGTTTTGTCAATCCGGGGTCCAAATTAGACCAATGGCAGTCTACAGGGCTACAGTGAGGTCAACCACACCTGAAAAAATCTGATGTGTTGCACTCACATGACTTTCTCTACTCTTGCACTAACCATTCTAACAAACTCTTATTCCTATATGTCCATGTTAGTTATGATAAACATTCGTACAAATTATCTTATTGCTTATTTCCTTCTAGGTGCAAGGGAGATATTAGAATACAGCAGGCTTTGTGCGACAGTTAAATCTTTTTGACCTTTGAGATTCCGTTCTCTTTGCATGATTAAAATATAAAAAAATGAACAACGTTGTTGCATTTCGCTAAAGTTGTTTTCTGAAACTCCCACACATAACAAGGAATATCTCCGAAATGGTTCATCCTACAAGAAATTTTAATGAGACATAAATTGTGTATTTTAGCAACATCTACATTTTTTGTATAGTATGATTTGGTCTATCTCTAACGGTTTACCAGTTATGCAAAAGTCGTCCAGAGTAAATACGACTACAGGGGCTATAGCCAGAAAATTCAAGATACACATTTCATTTGTCATAAAAATATCTCAAACATGTGACATTTTAATCAAAATCGTTAGAGCCATTTTCAAGAAAATCAAAATTTTCCAAAAAATTTCCATGTAAAGGGTAGTTTAGGGTGGGGCTATTTTCTTCAAAATCTTCGTGTCGCATCCTTGAAAGACATTAAACTTAAATACCAACTTTGGTTTCTAACCGACTTTTCGTTTTTGAGTTATGCTGCCCACAGACTGACAGACTGACAGACTGACAGACTGACAGACACACACACACACACACACACACAGACACACACACACACACACACACACGGACTTTTTTCTAAAAATGCTTTTTTTGGATTCAGGGCCTCAAAACATGTATTTCCGGTGAAATCTCGACATCGAATTTTTGGGTGGAATACAATACTTCCCCTACTTACCAGTAGAGAAAGTAAAAAGCGTTGGACGTTTTCTCCTCAAAAACTGAAAATGCCCACAACCTGAATAGTCTTAGGCACGTTTACGTTTCAAGTCAACATAAGTTCTGAAGCGTCAGCACAAACCGAAGTTTTGAATAGCACCTAAAATATGAGAAGCACTTTGTAGGCACCAAACATAATTAGACTTGATTGGAAAGAAAATGTGTCAGGTGATTTTAAATGACGTGCTCACAAGAGAAAGCTTCTAGGATGCTTGTATTCGTTAGTTTACTTAAACGTTTTACCAGTAATAACTATAATCCGTTTACAGCAAAATAAGTGATAACGAACAACCTTCTGTTAAAAGTTTTGTCTTAACTTCCTATGTGAGACCAAATAGGCATGCACTCTACCTCTTTCAGTCCCTGAAGAGCCAATTGAGGAGCTACTTGATTGAGAGATAGTAGCCCCTGATTGCGAAGGGTGCATATACCGTCCAAAAGGGATCGGGACGATGGCAAAATCCCACCCTCCAGTAATACACCTCACTGATGATACTTGTAGAGGATAACGCAGCAGCTGAGCGGCAGACCTCGGCCCGTAAAGGACTGTTGAGCCCTGGGGTTGGTTTGTTTTATGCAAGATCAAAATTTATAAATACCATGAATATAAATTTGCACGATATGAAAACAACTTAATATAAAACAGGTTTATAGCTAGCTCCAAAATATAAAAATAATTATCATGATGTAATCAAAGCTTTCATTGCATTAATGTTTCATCTTGATTATTTATTTTGTAAACGTTCGTGCAGGAAAGTAAACATAAAACCCCTCCCCAAACAACTTCTGATGAGATACTTGGCAAAAACATGATGCAATGGATCGTTAGCCTCGCCACAGAACAGTGCAAACACAAATCATAAATCTAAAGCTCATAAAGGAGACAAGGCAAACAAAAAATGCATACGAGGCAGTGTTGCTTTATAAATTTATTATCTTAAGTAACAAAGTATCATAAAAATAATTAAGGAAAAGTTCCTCTGTCTCCATCATAATTATATGATAACATTCCTTACATATTGTTTTATTACATTCATGGCACAGAGTCAAGTAAAAACAATTTGGAGAGCGAAGAGAACAGAAGGAATGACACGGTAGCCAAACGATACGCAAGGAAAGAGAATGAGAAAGACAAAGGAGAGAGACAGAGAGGGAGAGATCTGTACTAATGGCGTAGAATTGAGCTCCGTTTGCTAACTTCGTTATTTGAAGAAAAGCAGTGTCTGTCTTTCAGAAAGGCAATGGAAGGGCTTGTTTACCAGAAAGACCCAAAACACGTGTCATTCCATTTCCTCTGAAGCGGAACTTATGAACGTCATATTTTTGAGAGGAAAGTTAGGTTATTTTTCAGACGAAATGATTAAGTTTATTAAATAATGAAAAAGTTTAGTTACTCTGCTTCCCAAACTCTGATTGTTTTGCTCAAATACAAGCGTTCTATGGCTGTTGAGCAATAAAAGGGCTATTAGAAACAACATGCTATCCTCGCCATCGACGACTCTTGGGGAAAATACGTTTGGACGTCAATAAGATCTTAAATACTTCTCTTAATTTATTTTGATCCCTTCTTAAAACTTTAATTCCTGCGAGGAATGCTAAGAAAAATACCTAGATGCACATTTTGATGAGCTATATCCTGTTGACCACCAATCTTTGCTTGTATGTGACACACCGTGGGCACATTAATTAGAATCGATTCCCACAGCCAGAGTCGCAAGGGCCTTTCGCCTTGGTACTCTGACGCATGGACACTTCTCTACACTAACGTGTTTTTTTTTTTGGGGGGGGGGGTTGGGAGGGGTTATGTGTCCATCTTAAACAAACCATAAAAAATAACCAAAACGGATAAAAGCAGGAAATAAAGTCTGCAACAATATAGCAGAAAGAAAGTATAGAGTCCGCACAGCTGGATGTATTCAGGGCAAAACAGACGCACCCCCATGAGAATTTCTTCACTGATGTACAATTTCGTGCAAGATATACTATGGCAGACATAAAATTAAAAGGCGGCTGATAGCTGAGTACTATTATTCTCTTTCCCGTTGCGCAAATACCGTTTATGCAATCCCAGTAGTAAAACGGCTTATTATGATGCCATAGATCCTGTCAAAATATCCTATTTATGGCAGCAGTGCCAGAAAATGTATGACGTAATTACCATGGCTACAAGACAGCAAGTACGTCATCACCACCATAACATAGTTTTTCCAATGTATCTGTAAGAAAATCTGAAATTGTCACTAATGTGGTTTCATTAATCAAACTACCGCATTTTTCATTTCTTCATCCACAATACATTTCACATTCTTTTTCTTAAGCTTGTTTTGATTTTTCTGGATCGACTCTCAACACTTTTAGCTTCATTCAAAATGTCAAGCGGAATGCAATCGATATTCTCAATAGCTTTATCATTACCTCCCAGTTTCACCTACAGGTGTTGAAAGAAATTAAACATCTACTTAGGATCTTATTAGGTCATACGTCTGTGATCTCTAATACATTACAACTTTCATTTAGCAAATTTATGAATTATTTTTAGGTATTAAATGCTAAAATTGCATAAAACGTTGTATGTATCACGTATATAATCCTTCCATTGTGACACTTGTAAAAATAGTGCGTGAACGAAAGCAATTATCATGTCACAACCAATCAGATTATACACTGGTTATATAAATATAGATATATTTGTTACCGGCTATACACCCGCCATTAAATTTTGTCAGCCATAATACCATTTTGATCTATCTTTAATATTGATGTTACATTAAACCAATCAAATTTTTGAGTTGTTTGAAAATTATTCCGATGTAACTCGTTGGGTCGTTGCCTTGAGCTAGACCACGGCTGCTAATGGAAAGGGGAAGAGGTTTAACCCATTTCCCGTGTGGTTTTTCGGTTTGCCTGCCCTCCAAGAAGCTTCCACTCTCTTGGCACTGTGTCGCCGCAGTCACACCACACGCAACACACGGAGGTGCAGGAGGAAAGTAAGACAATCACACCGCGGTTCGCTAATTGGCATGCCTGAGTTACACTGTCATGCATGAATACATCATGTGGTGTTGGGTAGTTAAGCAGATGTGTCAACAACCCGAATATCTCAATAGCGACTTCATCTGTTTAATTTAATTTTGGAATTAGGAAATGCCACTTAGATTAACAAAGTTACAGTTACCTATATCTAAACGTATCGATAAAAAGCGTTAAGTCATGGCGTCTTTTTTAGGGTGGAGTGTGCAATTCGGTAAAAAAAAAAAAAATCAAATATAACAAAAGTAATATAGTAACTCGTAACCCAACGGAAAAATAAATGTAGTTTAAGAGCTCAAAAATGTCTTCTGGTTCGGATAAAATTGAGTATGAGAGACAGAGAAAATGAAAAAAGACAGCGAAAGGACTGAGTCAAGGCTACGAAAAAAAAAAAAAAAAAAAACAGTTGGGAGTTGCAACATCTCGAAAAGCTGTAGAATATGCTAACGTCAGCGAAAGAGGACTGTGTTTTTGTGCAAAAGTTTAGAAGAAAAATAATGCTAGAGAAAAGTAATTGGACTGGATTTGTGAATTTCGTTAGAATAATATTTATGCTACTATCGTACACTGCCTTTAAATTATTAAACCAAATCTTAATTTTTTTCTAAAGGCTAGTATTATTGTTATTAATGAATTCCTTTTCTACTTTGTCAGATTTACAACCCATAAATGTGGGAAATTGTTAATTTGCTTCAATAAATATTTACATCTTTCATTTGGTGCCTTTGATTTATTAATATCTGTGAAAGGCAAAATCAAACCCTTAGTAGGATATATCGGCTTGACACATGGGATAGTTTTAATTGACATAATGAATGTAATTAAACGTAGAACAAAAACACTGTCATATCTAAAAAGGTTGAGATTTCTGATTGAGATCTTGTGATTATTATTTTACATTTATCAAAATGTGATAGAAATGTTTGGTAGCTCAAATGGAAATAGTGGATTTTTTATTTTTTACAGGTGCATTCCCTTAAACTTATTTAATTGCAATAAAGAGATGTTAACATCTGAAGGTTCGTCAACATGCACTACCGGTCAAAAGTTTTCGGACAAGCAATAAAAGTAATGCAATTCAGCGTTTAGTTTGAATTCTTATTTATTCCACCTAACTACAAGGAATCCAAAATGGTTGTTCAGAACACAATATTAGTCAAAAAGGTGAGTATAGTAATGTGTTTCGAAAATTCACATTGGATGCTTCTAAATTCTCCGTGATCATCCAGACATGTTATACCTGGGCCCTCCCCACCCCAAACCACAGCTAGGATAGAGAACCCAGGGTGTATAGCCACACTCCACCAAGAGCATGTTTCCGGTCGTGAAATAGAGACTATCTTAGCGGAAGGAAGTAGTTCCAAATGACATACTTTTCATTAAATACATATACGTAATTGCATTAGAGGTTATAATACTTTAATTTTTTATGGTGTTAATTTTATCAGGTTATAAAAATTCAATACTTTCACAGATTGACCGAAAACGTTTCGGCGGCAGTGTATACTATTTAAATTTCATAAAGTTTAAGAAGTGATATCGATGGAAAAACACAATGACGATCTAAGAGAACATGGATCGAGTATCTTCTTTTTTTTTTAAATTTATTTAGAGTCGCTTTAACAATTAAGTCATATCGCGACTATTCAATATAATACAGCGGTATACAATAAACTTGTTACAATTATTTAACCAAAATCATGAAAATGCTAATCAACAAACCAGTACAACAAAAATATCCTTCATATTATATTTTCGTATGTAAGTCTGTACTTTTGAGGAATGATAATACCCTTCTGCAATTGGATGGCGTGTTCAGAATGGTGGATAAGTCTCCAGTGATGTGATGAAGCTGTCGTTGTGTAGCGTATTGCTTGCATTCTGTGAGAAGATGCTTTACTGTGAGGCGGGTGTGCAGACTTCACATTGTGGTGGCTGGCCTTTGCTGAGGAGGTATGAGTGGGTTAACCTTGTATGACCAATGCGGAGACGTGAGATAATCACCTGCTCTTTCCTGCTAAGAGAATAGACAGGGGAAGAATTGGTGTCTCCTTTCCTTACCATGTGTAGTTTTTCTGGAGGCGATTGATTCCAGGCCTATTTCCATCTTGTTTTTATTAGTCTGGAGAATTACTTTGTAATATCACGATAAGGTACTGCTTGCTGTTCATGTGTGTCTGTTAGCCGACTTGCTTCTTTAGCAGCTTTGTCCGCTTCTTCATTGCCCTTAATGCCGCAGTGTGAAGGGACCCACATGAAAGTAACTATTTTCTTTTTATTTAGAGCAATGGAACAAAGACTGTGGATATCTTGAAGCAGTTGGAGGTCAGTTGAACGATCTCTGAGACTTTGGAGAGAGCTTAATGAATCAGAAATTATAAGAAATTTACTCTCACTAGATTGGATGGTGTATGTTAAAGCTTGCTTAAGTGCAGAAAGTTCGCAGGAGTATCTTCTTATTGTAGCTGGATCAGCTTATTGATGCAAAAGTGAGTGTAGAAGAATCACAATCAAGTGCCTCGCCTTTCGGATGTGATCACTCCTCGTAAGGCTCTTTTACAAACATGGGATAAATCTTATAGAATAATGATTAAGATTATGAAGCTGATGATTACGACTAAATAAGTTAGTGAGGAAACACGAGAATGGCAAATTACTCTTGGAAGCAAGGGCATCATAATCTTATTTTCAGGTCTGCGTTAAGCAGGTACATTCTATACCTAACTTAAAGTGCGCCGTCCAAATCAGGTTGATGGCACTAGAGAGAAGCAGACTTTTGTGGAAGTTACATCTTAGATAGTGATTAAATTAAGTTTAGCCGAGAGTGGATCTGTCCCTGGGTCAAGAGCTGCCGTCTAAACCCATCACGTAGCATCAAGTCAGGTGAAAACGTAAAGGGAATGTAGGAGAGACAGGGTTCTGCTTCAAAGTCTGGCAATGTACCGTAATTCTATCCTCTGCTCTCTTCTCTTCCAATTGCCTTTTTCTCCCTTCTTAGTTTCCATTCTGAACCTCTAAGGCCAACTTGTGAAAGAAAGCACCAATGTTTTAAAGAAGAAAATTCACAATATTAAATCGCTGTTTACAAGAATACATAAACGCCTTCCTTAAGGGGAGATTTAAATTAAATACGAATATTACATAAGATAAATGCCTTACTTTTGGTCACAGCTTTATGAAAATTGAATATGCTTTATTTTCTTATGGTGCATATGTTTATGTGGAAATCCCACTAAAATTGAACAAGTATTTTTTACGAAACACACAGTTTAGGTTCATTGACAATAAGAACAATATCTTGTTCCTAACCTCAAATACCTCCATATGAATACGATTACTGAAAGTTAGTCAAATTTGGATTATGTAATGGTGTTGAAATTTGTATTCTTTTACGATCAGAAGGGGAAACAAATAATAACAGGTGAGCAGTTGAAAAAGGTACCAAGTGTTTGAAAGTTCAAAGTAATAACGAAAAAATATCGGAAATGGTTAACGTCACTGAAAACTTGTCAAATTTCGTGATTTAGCGTAATGTACATTTTCTTGTGCAGTATGTTTTGTCTATCTCATACCAGCTAAACAAAACTATACAAATTTCGTTCGGTTGAAAAGGGCTTCACAGGCCATTCAAGTTACGTTTAATTAGTCATACAGATATCTAAAGCATAAAGATATTTTAGACGTGGCGAATGGCTGGAAGTTGCGCAACGGTTTATGGTCTAGTTCAGTTTTGAATTTATAAGATTATAGGGGTGTCAGGTTAGCATCTCTTCGGTTTCCTGTAGTAAACATCAAGGAAGAGTGCATGATTAAGCACAGTGCCTCTCGCATCATCAGTAATCTCTTGTTTATTTCAAGTAGGATACAGAGACGTTACCTTCACTATCAATTTGTACCACATCACTCGATTCCACCTCTTAAACATTGCCCACACACGGCTTGTGTGTTTAAAACCACCAGCATTAAGTTTGTTGACATAAATAAATACTTCTTATTTTTACTTAACTTTGTTTTCTGATGTTTAAATAAAAAGTCGTTGAAGATTTATTTGAAAATTCTTTCATCAAGTGCCTAAAATTTAATTACATATCCAAGTTGAAAAGGTCACTTAACCGCAGAAATTATCAATGATTTCTTCCAATAGAAGGCATAGAAGACACATTTGTTCATGTACATGAACAGACAAATATGTCCAGAGAAGAACAATGACCAGGACAACTTCAGACAATGCCCAGGATAACACTTCTGGCAACTGTAACCTTTTGTATCTGCAGCGAAATATGTCATGAAGCAATTTCTACAAACGTTTGTCCGATTAAAGGAAGTAGATGAAAGAGCAAGCTACAGTAAGAATAGTTTGTAGAATAGAAAGTCACGTGAAAGTAACACATCAGATTTTTTATTTAGAGTTGACGATTATGCATTCCGTTATTCCTCTTGTTCGTGCAAATTGCTCCTGCAGATACTCTTCTTGTAATTCGCAATTCCGTTTGATGTCGTCCGCTCCTTACAAAAACTGTATGTGTGAGGGGGAGAAAGCGTCAGTGGACATGTAATTTTATTAGGTGCCATTTCTCACCCCTCTCTTCACCTTTTGTTCCGACACAATAGCTGCGACAGACAGGAGAGACAAAAAACACTCGCTTGATAGTCACGCACTGGGAGAACTTAGAGGATGCCTTTCTTCCTCTTCGTTTTCTCTTTAGCTGTAGAACGTTTATATGAGTTTTAATTACGGATTTTTTCCAAAGCCATACAAATACACTCAATAATGATTGCTCACTATCTCAAAATTCAAGAAGTACATTGGAAGCCCATTATTATTGTTGTTATTGTTGTTATTGTTATTGTTGTTATTGTTATTGTTATTATTATAATTATTATAATTATTATTATAATTATAATTATTATAATTATTATTATAATTATAATTATTATAATTATTATTATAATTATAATTATTATAATTATTATAATTATTATTATATTATTATTATATTATATTATTATTATATTATTATTATATTATATTATTATTTTATTATATTATTATTATTATTATTTTATTATATTATTATTATTATTATTATTTTATTATATTATTATTATTATTATTTTATTATATTATTATTATTATTATTTTATTATATTATTATTATTATTTTATTATATTATTATTATTATTATTATTTTATTATATTATTATTATTATTTTATTATATTATTATTATTATTATTATTATTATTATTATTATTATTATTATTATTATTATTATTATTATTATTGTCATTGTTAAGCCAAACTTAACGGTACATCTAAGGATCGTATCATCTCTAAGTAGAATGTCATTGATGTGTTCGAATAGTAATTTAACATATACAGAGGTACTTTTTATTAAGTTATTCATATTTGTTTCATAAAGATGACTTAAGAGGCAAGTTGGAGTACACTACTCCGTCACGTATGACATAATCCTTGGGACCAGGAATCCAAAGTGCCTGTGAATCGCTCCTCTGTTAAATGGGAGGAACATAAATTAATTCCTGGTAGAAACCGCTTCGTGCTAACGTCAACGAACATTCATTAAGAGCCTCCACCGTGCAACTTTCCCGCTCTAGACGCCCCTTATCGCTCCTGTTTGTACCAGAGCATGAAAATGACTTTCCAGAAGAAACTTCACTTCGAGCGAGCAGACAACTAACTTCACTAACTAGATACGACGTGTAACACGTATCTCAGTAGATGGAAGGGTGGGATGTGATTAAACTAGAATATTATAGCTTGTGTTCACTAGTACACTTTAAAATAAAAATTATCTGAGTTTATAAGGGGCCCTGGGAATAAAATTTGAATTTTCTATCTTTTATAGGTATGAAATCAGTACTTTGCTCCCTTAAGGGTGGTTATGTTACAAACTACCACACAAAATTCCAGCACAATCTGTTTTATAGCTTTGAGGGAATTATTCAGTTTATTTACAATGCGAAAATGCCTTAATATTCAACATACTACATGCGCATCAAAATGACAATTTTACTATTTTATAAAGTCTAATTGCATAGCAAACACCATCAATCTCTGATAGGAAAAAAAAATATTACTTTTAAAGTAATTAATTTCTTTATTTTGATAGACATTGAAAATATTTTTTAAACTTTCTTATTATTTAATTTTTGAAATCTAAACAAATTTCCAGATTGTGAAACCAAGGTTGAAGTCATATAAATGTAGTACATGCTGGAAAAATTCTAAGCGCATGAAGCAGATATGCAGTGTATTAAAAATGTAAAATCCAGAAAAACCAATGTTTCATAGAGATGCATCATGATCACGAGTCTGATTACCTGACCCTATTTTGTTTAGTAGCCTCTCTCCTCAGAATCATAGCTTTCTCTCTGCGGCGATATGCCACTACTTTCCACTGAATGTGGTTATTTTTGAGTCCATTTTGGCCCATATTTTGATCAAATACTGCCAAACTTTTAAGCAGAAAAGGGGCATTTAAATGTAGCGCACATGGCATTTATCGTAAATCCTGCCTAGACCTTTAAAAATGGGTGAGCGTAAAAAATTTCATTGCCAACCGTTAACTGAACATAGGGGAACATTTATATATATATATATATATATATATATATATATATATATATATACATACACACACACACACACACACACACACACACACACACACACACACACACACACACACACACACACACACACACACACACACACACAAACACGTGAAAATCGTCAATTGGTCATTTTCAGTCGTAAGATCATTTAAGGTATTTAAGATAAAGACACTAACTGACATTTAAATATCATTGTATTATTTTGTTACACTGAAGTACCTAACGTTTTTCGCGATAGTACTCAAAGGTGGAAAGGACTTATTTGTAAATTGAACACTTGGAAAGATCGTATTCAGTAAATGTTGTTATTAAATCCAGAAAAAGAAACATATCTACATAGAGGAAATAGTGGAAGTATGTGCATTCTCTTTTTTTAGGCAGGTTTCAAAAATTTGGTAGAAAATGTTTGTCTCACCATTACATTCTTTCGTAGAAGTCCTTTACCGTCGTCCTCGCTGGTGATTAATGCATTTTTACTTCTCCTCCCTTCAGCCCTGTATAGCTTAAAGGAATCTAGTTCTTGCAAGTTCTCTCTTCTTACAAAAATTGCAACCAGGAGCGAGTAGAACACAACACGGCGAACATCTGGAGGGCAACCGGAGCAGAATGAGCAAAGTTTGTGATGGAAAACAAACAACATTTCGATGCAAAATATTTATCCAGCAGGCCTGGTTTGAAAGTAATATGGCTATCAGTCAGAGGCACATATTTATTGGAAGCAAGGGAAGTATTGCTTCCTCTTTAATTGCCAGTAACACATCAATTTCTATATTGCCATTAAAGTCACCGTTGTGGAAAATTTATCGACACAACGTTCAAACTGTACGAGGGAATTGATACACAGACACTTTTACAACTAATTTTCCGGAGCTCCATGAGATGGCACGCAGTGTCTATTGTTGGTCGATTTTTGTGGATTATCCAGGATGGTGTTGTGATAGGTTAGAAAAGAAAATCAAGTTCTTTTACCATTTCTTTGTAAATAATAACAGTTTAAAATTACGCGACGTTGCAGACGTCTCTAATAGAAAGTTTGACAGACAGAATTGTATGTGCTTTGGTAAATAGGAATAGCACTTACTGGAAGCAATTTTGAAACTGCAAACTGCTTGTGATTTACTGGCGAGAGCATGATTGATGGGGAGGTTGAGCAAAGAGGTGAAATATTGAATCGAGGTTTCTCTTCATTTATCTATACAAAGAAGAAATAATGGCAGAGAAACTTCAGTATTAGAGAAACTGAAGACAAAAATCAAAACGTGTATGCGTCATTTTAATAATGATATTTATGGCTTTCAATGGCTCACCAAGTTATTTTGCTGGCCATGTCAGCACTTTTGCTTCCATACTATAAATTGTCACCACACACCACTACTGGGGTTGAAAAGACAACGCTGTCCACTGGCAGTCAAAGTTATTATTCTCCACTGTCAGTTGTTTACTTCTCAAAATACTGGTCAGCGAGATGTTTCTCCAGACAAAATTAGCGTTGTATGTGCGGCACACACAAAATTTCATAGCGGTCGATAGCTGACTACTACTCTTTCAGTTGTTTTGCAAATAAGACTTGTGGCCACAACTGATATAGGACATAATGCTGCAGAAATTAAATGCTCAGAAAATAGTAACAAGAAAAGGCAACTAAAAACGGTGTGCTTTAAGTGGTGAAATTCAACTATCAAATATTACGTATCACCTTCTTCTGCACTTAAGGGATTTGGCATTTCTGCCACTTATGACTTCGCATTCCAACAATTTATTCCCATCTTGTTCCAGTGCGTACCGCATCTCTTCTTCCATAAGATTGTACCTTCTTATTGAAACTAGCATTCTTTCTTCACTCATAGTCAATTCTTATATTTTCCATTTCTGTATATTTTCTTCTATTTTATCTTGTCATTTGTATATGACAAATTCTTCATAGATTGTTTAATTTCTTATTAAATCTCGTCTGATATATTCTTTAATTGCTTTTAATATCCATGACTCGCTTCCGTTCATAAGCCCTGGAACTGTCTTTGTTTTATAAAATTTCAATTTCTTTTCCTTCCTTGCTTTATTATAAAAAACTCTTGTTATATCTGCTGGAACTTAATTATCTTATTTTCTTATCCTTGTCTACATCGTAACTTACTTCACGACCAAAATATTTAAAATTCGAGAGCTGTTCCAAGCGTTTAGTTTCAATACTTATTTTTGAACTTACCGGATATTTTCCTCGATGTGCCATTACTTTTACTTTCTTTTATGGACATATTCAAGTTAGTATTTTCCCAATAAATACATAGTACATGGATCGTTGGTGCCTGTCTTCAAATATGATTATATTGGAGTAAATACACATATTCATAGCTGGACAATTAAATATTATACTAACATCTGCGATAAAAATGCATATGCAAAACGCAAGAAGTGTAGGAACTCCAAAATCCCATGCATTGTAGCACGAGTGGAAAATGGAATAAAAAACAGTCACTATCGTGGAAACCATTCTTCCCTTCTCGTTCAGCACTTGTACTTGCTGCTTGAGTCTTAATTTTTTCTGTGTTTAAGAAGGTGTTTTGAGCAAGACAATTAAGTGTTCTTACCGCAACGGAAATTTCAGCGAACGTGGAATAATAAATGCTACTTTAGCCTGCGCATTATTTTATTGCTTTTTATTCCATTTTTAAGGGTACGTAGTGCATTAGGTAAAAGTGATTTTGAGGCAAACAAAACATAAAAGATGGATAATAAGGCAGTAGTAACAGACTACCGTTCCATAGCGGGCGTGCACAATACCTTTCTTTCTAAAGATGAAAAAGAGTTTCCAGTACTTTCTCTCTCCCTCTTTTTTTAACCAACACTAGCGTTCTTGTTCTTGCTAAGGAGAAACAACAACAACAGCGACAAAAAGAAAGAAAAGAGATTGTCATGAATAGCAAACTCATTCAACCCTCTTCTTTCCTTCCCGCAGTGTCTGAGTGTGCCGCTTCAAGCCTCGCTTGTATACGGAGAAATATGTACTTACTCCTTCATTCTGTTTCAAAAAGTCTCGCGCCCGACAAGAGGAATTAAAAAGCGAAAAAGGAGAGCTGTGCAAACTATATGAGAGCGGAGCGGAATGTATCATGCACGTTAATTGCCTTCTTTATGACAAAGAGTACTGTCGCACGTTCCTCTTTTAACTATTTAACGAAAATGTTCTCGCACTTAATTAGTAAACAGCTGAGCGACGTTGTGCATAAATTGATGAGAGTGGGAGCGTGCTGTTAGACTAAACGAGGTCAATAAGTTAAAATATGTTCACTGAACAATGACAATTTAATTTAATTAAAATACTCAGTGTAAAGAAGCATCCTCAGTGAATGTAATCTAAAATTATTATTGTTATTATTGTTGTTATTATTGCTATTATTATTATTACTATTGCTATTATTATTATTACTATTGCTATTATTATTACTATTGCTATTATTATTACTATTGCTATTATTATTATTATTATTATTATTATTATTATTATTATTATTATTATTATTATTATTATTATTATTATTATTATTATTATTATTATTATTATTATTATTGTTATAATCCTCATCATTGTACTAACTTCAAGATTCGATATAGCAACTAAACCAACAATACTCATTTAGCTGTCAATTTATCAGACTTTGCGCATGTGCACAGTTCAAGAGGGAAGTTTGGAAACGCCAAACTTCGATCCCTATTTTTTGGGATGCAAGAGCAACAGGGGAACATTTTCATTGTTATTTCTTATTCTTGCGCTTCATGATATTAGTCCTTAGGCCTATTTCCCTATCAAGTAGTTAGCGAATCCATGCACCTGCCAACATCTCTTATGACTCTGGGTTTACAATTTAAAACTATACGAGGTATTCAGTCAAAGTCATCTTCGTAAATGTTCTTACCAGTTTGTTGGTTTTCCTCAGTCTTTATAACTAGCAAGTGCCGGAAAATACTCTAAATAAGCTTGGAACACTTCTGTCATAAATTACTTTCCCCAACTATCATTTAATGTCATATGTCATCATGTCCACAGCATGTGGGCTCTATTAGACACTACTAAACGATATAAGAATGCAGGAACTTAATTTCAGCTGTTTTTATCTTGCGCACAACCGAAATATTTATGTTCAGTTTTCACTTATGTGCAAATATATGAGAATCGTCATTCCTTTGTTGCATTACATTATTTTTATTTTATAAAATATCAATGTGTTATAAAGTAACAAATGGTCTAAGGAGTAACCCATTAATATTAAATTTTGAATAAATATTCCTTGAAATAATTTTATCTTACGAGAACTGTAAGAGATAGACAAAGCATACTACAGGGAAGGGCATAATTATTCCTGTAGCTTTGTTTTGGTTTTGGTTTTTTCATTTTCTTCCGAGATATTCCTTGTTAGTGTATAAAATACCTTACAGCGAATTTTGCTTTGTTGCTGTTTAGGAATATGTTTTAAGGGCACATTGTATTTAAACACACTGACCTACACATGAAATATGTCACTAATGTAACCTAAACTACTACATAAATTTTACACAACACATTGTACGGTTTTTGGGGTAGAATATATGTGAAAATCAAGTTTGTAGGCCCAAAAGAAGGCATCTGACATCCAAGTAAATTAATACACAGAAAAAATAATTTTGGCATGCACTTAGGTGCAGTTATATGTAGGACCCGCTGTTCTAATGAGTTTAAACTTATGTTGAACCCAGAAAATAGTATTTCTGACAAAACGAGTCAATTAGTTTTTCATAATTCTAATTTTATAGTGAATTTTCTGTTTATATGTAATTTTAAACAATTACCTCAATTTTTGTGGAACAATATTATAATTTTTAAATTGCATGTTAAATAGGGCAAAGCAGATCCACTCATTTTAAATTCACATCATGTTTTAGCAGCCGAGAAAATTTGAGCTTCTTCGATGCAATAGCTTATGGGAAAATGCAAAGAAATTAAAAAAAAAAAAAAAAAAAAAAAAAAAAAAAAAAAAAAAAAAAGAATAGGCGCAGTATGTTATTTAAATGCCATTTTGTTAGCTATAAATGTACAACAATGAATGTGGAAAAGTACGGACATGTCAATAGTGGAAAAAAAAACAGTCGATATTTTGACCGCAGAAACTACTATATGCCCTTAACCGTTAGCTTATTAGTTGTGATGCAAACATCGCTATCACTGATGCAAAATTTAACGTGGGTGGCTCAACACAAAATCCAATCATACGCTTGCCACAAAGACCGTGTTTTATAGTTAAATACAGTGAAATCACACTGTAAAGCAGGTGATATAAATATCATTTGCACTCACAAATTTATTTGCTTAACAGGAAAGAGAACAGTCTTAGTGAGCTATCAATCGCCATTAAATTTTGCGTCTACCATATACCGTTTCCTATCTTGCACAATAGAAAATCCATATATTAGCTGATTACTCATTATTTTGTCGCAATTCTTGACCTGTTTAGACAGATTACCTACTTTACATGCGATATTTGTCAAATGCTAATGGGCATAAAAAGTGTGTGATTATGGGGGAGGAAAATAATTTTCCTATGTCAGCTTCACAGAAGTTGACTCTGAGAGCATGCGAACCTTCACTTCATTTTCATTTTTTTAATATATAACAAACGCAAAAAAGCACATACAGGCGTATCACTCACAAAATATTTCAAAAAGCTGAAAACGTCACTTAAAAAGCTTGTTATCCGCAACAAATCTGATGTAGTGTCACATTTTTGCACATGTCCACTTTTTCATGAGGGTAGTGAATGCGTCAAGGTAACAGAATAGCTTGACAGGTGATATTTTTTAAACAAAATTCTCGGGTTTAGACATGCCTCAGGCATTGTTAAAGGGGCGTGGCGCACTCCTCGTGTATCGTTAATCATTAGAACTAAAATTGTATTGCTGGGTCTCGACCACAAGCGTCTCTATCGTGTGCACATGCAATCAAATAACAAACATTGGCTGCTGATCGGGGTGACCGTGGCGAGATAGAGGGACATGTTCCTGACAGTAACATAATCTCGCCATGCGCCGAGCTATGACGTAAAACATATGCAGAGATGAATTTACGTCACGCGGCATGTGTTCATCTCATAATGAACCAAGGTTTTTCTCGCTTTGTTTCTGTGTACAGCACGCCACGCTAGTTTGTTTACGTTAACACTTATTTACTTAATACAAAATTCAGCACCTGCGTTTTCTCAATTTTATGCAAAATTCTAAAAACAGATTGGTTGGAGATAATGAGTAATAAAGCTGTTAAAACTGAGCGTCAAAGGTCAATCACCCATTCACTCACTCACCCGCTCACTCACTCAAACTCGCCCACTCACTCACTAATTCAAAGGGTGTGGTATTTTTTAGGCCTTGAATTATATTCCCATTCACCAATGCTTTTATTAGAAAGCAGTTTCTTTTCAGTTTACATCCCAGTTAATTTCCTTTCTTCTTCCCGACTAACTTCTAACATAGTTCATCGTTTACCCATTCTTCTAAAACGGATCGGCTACTTTGTGCAATTCGCACCTTTATTCCTATTCATAGTCACTTTCAATCGTTTTTCTTCACTTCATTTTCGCACTACACAGTTTTAGCCTACACGAAGCATACCAGTAACCTCTTTCATAGTTACTGAACCTTTCACTGATGCTATTAAAAGCTCACAATGAATACCAGGCTTAGGAAGTTCTAAGCAGTGCGCTTCAAATTGTCTGCATTTAAACCATTTGTGCGTAAAAGTTATAATTATCTGCCCTAAAACCATTATGTCAATAAAGCGGCTATAAGTGACCGACGGTCAGGTAAACACAGTCTGCTGAGTACTGTCTAGAAATTATACGTTTCAGAACGTTTCCTTTTTTTTTTTTTTTTTTTTTTGGTAGGGGGGAGTGTGATTTTGTGTATTTCTTTCATTTTACTGATTATTATATAAAAGTGGTTCAGAATAGAGTATTTTAGACGTTACTCTCAGAAAATTCAATATTTATATTTTAGTTGTTATGAAACTAACTTAAACATAGGATATTTTAAATAAAATCGTTGGTCATTTGAGAACATGAAAATTTTCGAAAAATGTTCCATATAAAGGTTAGCTTAGAGCGAGGGGTTTACTTGCAAAACTTAATGTCGCATCTTGGAAGCCAATGAACTAAGTGAACCGACCGAATTGAACCGTTTTTAAGTTATTCTGTTAACAGACACAGGCACACACACATACACACACGCGCTCGCATATGCCTTTTCCACTGCCTTTTTATTCAGGACATCTCAAAACGAATGTTTCAACTGGAATACAGGCATCCAATTTTTGGTGAGTGCAATATTTCCTCTGCTTATTATACATTAGGAGTCAGAAAATACATGTTGTGACGTCGGACTCGGCGTACAACAAAGGACGGAAGGGCCTAAGCTACTTCACTTCCTATGCGGTGCTATTGAACAAAGTCGTTCAGGACGTGGCTGCCTCGCGCGCCTGCTGTGTGTACGTCACTATCAACAATCGAAGCGGCAGAAACAAAAGGAATCGAGAACGTTTGCGAGATTTCTAGTTGCGTCATTTCCAGTGCGTGTGTGTAACACGAGAAAGGTGCATCTGACGTCATCCTCAGTGTATAAGGAGGCCAGAGAAGAACACAGAGAGTGAGTTTTAGAGTTAAGTTACGGACATGAATCAGTTAGTGTGTCAGTGAGTGTGAGACAGTTGTGCATGTGTGGGTCGTCGTGTTGGTACGTCGTAAGAATATTCAACGAGCGTCACGAGAGATTGTAAAGTCGTAATTAGGGTATGAGAGACAGAGGAAGTGAAAAAAGACAGTGAAAAGTTTGAGCGAGATTATTAGAAGTAAATATTGCGAGTTGTAATAGCCCAAAGGAATGTAGACGGCGATAACGACCAGAAGGGAGCTGTATATTTGTGGTAAAATTATAGAACACAATAAAGGATATTGTCTTTAAAAAAATTAAAGTAAAATCTCCTCTTCCATACTCTACTTTAAAACCAGAAACTAATTCAGACTCCCCTTCAGCAAACTCAAATGATCTACGATTTGTTTCAGCAAGACATGACACAAATCAAACATTAGATAAAGGTAGCCGGACTGGATTTTGCCGTTTTGTCACACTTATGCCAGGAAGTGGGTATACTCAAGTTTGAAGTATTTTTTTTTTTAAATCAGGCCTTACCCTTTAACCACTAGGTGTTTCAATGTTCCTGTCATGAAGGACTCTATACTCTTATAATGTTTGTCGAAAGTTTTCAACGGTTAAACGCACTAAAATGTAGAGTTTGCTTTAAAAAGCCCTACGCACCTTCCAAAGGCATAAGAAATGAATGATTTAGTATTACCTCGCTCTGGTATTACTGTAGCCTTAGTCACAGCGCAATTCCTGAAAACGAAACCACTTGCACAAAGTTTAAAAACAGTTGTCCCTCAAGAAACTTCATAAAACATAATTTCATTTGGACCACTGTTGTAGATGTTCTGCTGGTTCCCCTTTCTACCTCCTTCCTTGTGTTAACCTTCCTTCTAAAGAAGTGAAGGTGCGCGTGTTTGGTGCTAAGGTGTCAACACAAACTTCACGCAGCTAGACAAAAGACAGTGAAATACAATGCCGTTATACCCATGTTCACAAAGAGCACAAGAACGAGAAAGTTAAGCTAGGTATACCTGGTGAGGGAAAAACACCGTCTTACTGAAAACCAATGTTAACTCTTGTTGGACAGAACTAAGATCCAAACGTTCCCTGATATCGTATGCTTTAGACGAGGTAGTTTCATCCTTTTTACAACTTCTATCGGAGCCGCTCAGTATTTTCCGAAAGTTTCACATGAAATACTAAAATCGTTATCCACCTCTTCTTTCAGGTGGACTCCACTCCAAAATCTTTCTAGGTAATCTGTGTTCATACATTCTTCTAATATGTCCGTCCCAACTCAACTGTTTATATCTTACATAGTATAACATTGAGTTCTTGTTATTAATTTTTTCTTATAAGATTATTTCTTATTTTGTTCCAATCTTGAACATCTCACTGACCTTAGAAAATCCATTTCCATCGACATAAATTTTGATTATAAATTTTTGTTAAATTTCTGTTTCAGCTCCATATGTGGCAGTAGTTTTCACTATTGTACTATACATGTACTATTTATTCTTCGTATTTATATTTCTGTTCCACAGGATACTACGAGTAATGATGATGATGATGATGATGATATGAACAAGAAGGGGAAACATAGCTAGTATTTGAACCAGGAATATTCCGCGTTTCGTGCAGTTGTATAATTGACTACCATGCGGCAACACACTGGTGGCCGCACCTTGGCCGAGTGGCTATATCATTTTCCTCTCATCCAAGCGGCCCGGATTCGATGGCAAGTGATTGTGTTGGATAAGGCGGCGTAGGGGCGAATTTCCTCCGGGTTTACACACACACACGCACGCACACACACACACACACACACACACACACGCGCGCGCGCACGCGCACGCACGCACACACACGCACACACAGGTACGACATTAAGTTTCCCAACAATTGGCATTCTTTCGGTATACCACAAGGCGACCTCAAGGAGCTACAAAGTTGGTATAACTTTCAGTATCACAATTAATTTTTCCTTTACATCACTGTTTATTATTTACACTCCATTTAAATTTGCTGACTTAAAAGAAAATTATGTGTTTGTTTGTGACATTTCTATTTGAATGAACATTCCAGTTAATTACGCTTGCTTTATACCCTTATATTTCGTTCTCTAATTCACTCCTTTCTGTCTTCTGCTGATTAATTCGGTCTACAACGTCCAAAACAGACACAAAAGTAAACATTTGTATTTACCTGCACTGAAGAGAGGTGGTTTCAGTATCAAAATAAAAGCTTATATTAGAACATTGGGAATAAAAACAAGCAAAAATCTCTGGTGTAATTAACTTTCTCTATCCATCAACAATTCACAGGATTTCTACATGGTAAATAAGCACAAAGAGCTATTTCAAATTAGGAACTGCGGTCATAGTAACAAACAGGATGCTCTAATGCAAATTTTAATAAAACAAAGCTGACTTTGCTTTGTCATGTACCCAGTGGGACTAACAGTAGCTGAATTTTCAAATGCAACTTTGGAAAAAATCATTTCGCAATATTCTGATTACTGGAACACAACAAATACTATGCCACAACCGAGTAAGATATTACAAACTTATTTCCATGTATTTAAGGTCAAAGCTCAGGTAGTAAAATATTTGGCATGATGGACCTTAGTTCGGGTCCATAGAGGTTTACATTTCTATCTCAATATATCTGAGAGTGTAATTAACACCTCATCTAGTACATTGATCAATTGACGTAGCATAGCATTGCTGCTGAGGAGATACCCGAACACATGTTTGATAATCTTTCACAGCGTAAAGAACTTAAATGATCATTAACATGTGTAGGAAAATTAATTTTAAAACAAGCTAATCCATTTCGTGATGGACATTAAACATTACGGAACAATCAGCTTCTCAGTAACCGCATTCATATATTTACTTGAACAATACCTTTACATTTAATGTATTTGTCATTTTCCCCTTTTAAGAAACAATTCAACCCTGAAGCTACTTTTGTCTGTTGGAATAAACTACAAATCCATTCGTTTTATTGAAACTATGGTAAATAGTAATGCAGTAAATTATTGTTTTCATGGTGGAGTAAGTACTACTTTCGTGAGCATTGTTCATTTCCAATACTTCGTTGAGATGTTACATACCGGTATTTGCCTGTTTAAAGAAAAAAATAATATCAGTAGAAAGCTTAAGATGTGGGATAAAAAATCATGGTATAGTTTAAGTCAAAGCACAATACAGTATAATTTTAATATATCCAGAAATAATACAAAGAATATTGTTTTTAAAGGGAAGAATCCATTTAGATATTGGACTATTTCAGTTCTAATTGTAGGATGTGATATTAGTTTTAAATTTGACAAAGACATTTAGGCAAGTCAATGCATTCAAAATTATTTACGGAAGAATTAAAGTATTTTAGTAGAAGAATATTTAAACACACACACACACACACACACACACACACACACACACACACACACACACACACACACACACACACACACACACACACACACAGGAAGAATGAACAAAGAAAGCGCTGTCTACCTGTGCTTCCAAATTGTGCACAATAACAAACGAACCAAAAAGGTGCTGATGTAGCTTTTAAACGTAGCCTTAGTAAGATTGGAGGGGGTAACGTCTCTGCTTCCTTCTTGAAATAAGCAGGAGACTGTTAATAATGCGAGTGGGCACTGCACTTGTTCACGCACTGTCCCACGATGTTTACTACACAGAAGTATGAGATAGACTAACTGACGGCCCTATGGTCTTATGAATACAAAAGTGAACTCCACAGTAAACCGCTGCCAAAGTTCCAACCACTGGCCACGTCTATACACGTATTCAATTTGAGGAGATAATGTTTATGTAAGGAGATATTTAAGAAGATGTACCAGGATTGATAACATTATCTAAGCGATAAGATTAAATTTTAATGTTTTCAGTTAGACAAATGTTGGATGGTGAAATAAAATTAGACATTGTTACACAGTTGGATACTAGACTCGTCAGAAGGATAGTGGATGAACCATCAACTGTCCGGAAGGAGTGATTTGGGGTACCCACATATTCGACATGGAATCAGGAGTAAGAACGCATAAAAACAGTAGCATGTAAAGAGAATGCACAAGAATGTTTGTACATACTCTGCGGATAATAAATTATTGTGCACTTCTCATAAGAGTGAAAGAAGAATCTACCCAGCATGTGTATGGAAAACTCGTTCCTTTCCACGCTTCCTTTGTAGGTTTTCTTTTGATAGCTCTCCGTTGGCACGTGCCTCTTTCTTTGTACTTTTCCGTTTTTCTTTTTTTTCTTTTGGTTCCGCCCCTACCTGAATCCTTCCCTTTCCGTTGTTTTTGCTTTGTTATTTACACAAGGAGCGGCACCTCCCCTCCTTTGCGACGCTTAAAACAGTGTCCGGTCTCAAACGATGAAATAAATCAAAGCCTCCTGCCTGCCCGGACTCCTCTTCGTCTTCGGGTCCCTTTATCTTTGAACAACAGGAGAACCCCCTTCTCCGCCAGTCAACAGATATCTGCTGCTGTTCCTAATGGCTTTAACGCTGTGAGGTTACAGTCCTGGAAACTTCAACAATAATCCACCCTAAAGGATTAAGGAATGACTTCCATACCCAGCTCTAAGTTGAAAACTTGGGATTCCTACTAAAAATGTTATAAAGAAACCATTGTGTGGAACTTCACTGAAGTGTGGTGAGGCTTCTGGCTTTTCAACAATAAAACTGCACATCTTCAGGTTGAATAGACCGAACAAGTTGTTCCGCAAATAAAAATTAGTGTCTCCTAACTAATTAAATTAGACCATTATTTAGATGTGCATAGAATTGTTTACAATGCTCCTAAAGACTGCTACACAAAGCAGCGCATGCTTGTTACATGATGCCCTAATTCAAGATAAGTACTACGCTGACACCACTTTATTGCTTTCTAATCGACCTTAAACACTACATTGTATCAATGTAAGTTGTGCCAAAGATCAATAAAAATGTTACTAATAGGATTGACTAGATGGTGTAATGCATAAGCAAACACTTGTGTAACACAGGTTTGTTTCTGTAAACAAACCATTGTGTGACAACAGTTAAATTAAATTGACCTAACGTGTAAAAATCAGCAATTTTAGTAGCAAGTATCTTTAGTAATGACACACATAGGTAAAATGTTTTAATGTTGCAATTTTTATTTAAATATTTTGAAATTAAGTTAAGTGCTGTATACCACAATCTGCGTTCTGAATTTGTTGCACACATCTTTAATAATTTTTAGACAAAAATACTGTTTTACATCTGCTCTACTAATCGATCAGACACTGTACAGTCTACACGGTGCACAACTTACCTATAATTAATTTGAAAAACATAAATATGTTACCACGTTATTTAAATGCTGCACGAAACTGACATTTTCAATATTTTTCCTTCCTCTGTATAATTTTGGTACCAATTTATAGTCAGTGGTCGAATTAACTAGGTCATTCTTGAACAATTTAAAAGTTAAGTAAAATCCATAGGTATGCCAGTTTTCAAAATTCCTTCATTCTGAGTTTCAGCTGGGAATTTCAGCAAAATTGGTTACAAATTATATGTATCTTTTGGAATAGTTTAAATGTGCAAAAGTGTAGGGCTGTGGGCCCTTGAGCATTTAATGATCATTTTGGATGAAGTTTTAAAGGGCGAGCAGAAGCCATAGTATGTAACTAAAGGTAAATGTTTAGCGTTTTCTGGCATAAAATAAAAATTTTGAATTTCTCGAATATTTGTATCAAATTTCAAGTAAGTACATTTGAGGGCTTTTTGTAGCAAAGCATTTAAGGTCTTTAGAAGTATTAGTATTCGCCTAACGCCCAGGGAGGACCATGAAATACCCAAATTCAGACAGGGCGGTAAACGGGAATTGAACTCGGGACCTTCCGAATACGAGCCTAGATTTTGACTATCTCACATAGTTGAAATTGTGGTTCCAATTACTTATGCGCTTAATTTTTACTTTTTTCTTAAACCAGCCTTTTCTAGGCTAACTTTAATCTTTTAATCTAACCACGTCATTTTGACTTGTATATATTTATGACATTTCTTGAGATCATCCATGTTAACATATTCGGCTTGATTATTATTTAACTACGTACTTGTCATAAATGATATAACATCCATGATAAATTATGAAGAAATATACCATGAGTGCACTAAATAACACAAGATTTGGCACAATATTTTAAACCGAACGAGTGACTTTTCTCTCGTTATATGTTTGAAATCATGCTCTTTTTAATGATCTAAGCCAAAGGTCGCTTTCGAATATCTGTCTAGATCTTGGTACCGTCTGTCTAATGCTTTTCTCTTGATACTGAACATATACAAGGGTCTTTGGAATTCTAAATTCGCAAGGTCTAAAGGTAATCTTTAATACACACTTCTTTCTTAAGTCTCAAAACTATTATATCAGGTTACCACCTGGTTACTTTAATTCCTACTTGTTTACTAAGAATAGAGGCACATCGCTTTGTATCTTGCTGCAACATTAAAAGCACAGTGATGGTACCACTACAGAAAGACGCAAAACGCATTTTCGCTGCTATTACAAGATTATGAAGCACATATTCTATTAAGGCAATATTGTACTCTTATTTATGCAGCCACTCAACTTTTATACAAGCTCTCTTTTGCTTCAGTAAGTAGATATCTCATAAAGCTAGAAAATCTAGTAGGAGCAGAATCTGTTAGGAAAGAAATCCAAGATGAAAAATAGCTGGAAGTTTCCTGTGAGCATTAATGAAATTGTGGATTCTATATAGGAAAAATGAGGTTTATTTTCAGGACTGTGCGTTCCATTAAGGCATTATTTGATTTTCTCTCTGAAATAAGGAGGTTGAAGGAAATAAAACATATGGATTGAGTGGAAATATTGTTAATAAATGTAAAGATGCTACCAGAGCTACGGGGAAAAGAAGAAAAGACTGAATTTATTATTTATGCACTGTATTTAAATGTAACTTATGTGCTGGAAATAAAACACTAATTATAGCTTTTGGTGTGATCAGCCATGTCCATGATATTAAAATCGTTTGGATTAACCCCTTCCTGACCCCACTAATAAGTGCATAAGTAAATAAACAACTAAACCCATTAAATCCCTTTAGGGCAAGGGTATTCAATTTTTTATTTCTATCTTAAGTTGTCCTATAATTTACTTTTACTTCACACGCTTCCCTTCCATGATATTAAAATCGTTTGGGGTTTTACCGTTTCTTCAAGAAGAATCTAGTTACGTCACTGTAGGCGTGTTTGAAGGAGTTCGCGAAAAGTTCGTGTTAAGTCATCGCCGTCATATAGAAAGTGAAGAAAGACACTGAAAGAACTAGGCAATATTACGAGAAGTAAAATTTGTGAGTTGTGATAACACAGAAAAATGCAGACTGTGTTAACGACGAGAAGAAAATTGGGTATTTGTGATAAAAATTTTAGAAGACAAACTGATAGAAAAGCAACTGGACGGATTTTGTCATTTTGTCACGTTATTTTAAAAAGGTTAAATGTAGCGAAGCCGAGTATGAATTCTGTGGTAACACCACGCTAAGTCTGCAAAAATAATAGAGTTGGCGGGAGCACTGCACGCGAAGGAAAAGCTCAAGTAGTTGGAAACAGAATCACAGCTGTCCGAACCATATGCCTGCGAACAATGCCCTTATGACCACCAATAAAGTACGCACAAGTGGTTTGTGAATATGAATGTGCGGCGGAATATGGTGGTGGCTCCACGAATAAAGTGATGCGCAGTTTTGCTTTCACAGCAAGCTGCGAACGTATAAAGTAGATAACATCACCGCTTGTGTCTAAAATGTGACCAAGGTTAGAATGGAACGGCCCGCGTCTGCAGGAATGAATCTAATATTCCGTTAAATATACAGTCATGTGGAACGGAATGGTAAAATGAAATGTTTTGGAGCTTGCGTAAGCAACTTCTTAGTTTCACAATGCTGGTAACTGCAAAGTAAGCAGTATAGGATACGCGTTAGCAAATGCTGTATCACTGCCAAAACTATTCCCACATTCCGATCATGGATACAAGCAGTCCAAATGCCTTGAGGGAGTAGTGAAGTACGTTTCAGACGTATTGCTGACCAGAAATTACTTTTAAAAACGTTGCACGCAAAAACTGTACAATAATTTATAGGATAGTGCCGTTCAAAGGTCACTTCAACTTTAAAACGGTATAATTATTAGGACGCATCGTATATGACCAACGTTATCGGGAGGTCGGCACCGGGCGGTCGGAACCACAAACATAAGCCGTGCGCTAAGGATTTTTGAAGCGAGCGCTCTCACTAAGCTAAGTCAGTCTATTTTTAGTCTATATTTTAAATTCCGTTTCAATGTATGTATTTTTATTACGACATATCAATACAATTTTATTGTCAATTATTGCAAACAAAAATTTGAATCCTGCTAACACTTTAATACGCTGTAATTCAAAATGGGAGTGGTTTAAAAGGTGCAGAAGGTATACAAATATCTAAGAATTTACGTCGTTTTATATAAAATGGTGACCTGAATATTCATGGTAAAGTTGACAGCGCCGAAGGAACGCTTCCCGTACTCTAAGAGTTGAATCAAGGAAATTATGGTAGTGTTAATGCTCTTCTTCGAATGGAAAAAAAGAAAGAAAGAAAGAAAGAAAAGAAAAAAAAAGAATGAGGAAGAAAAGCAGTGATTGAATGACAGGAAACGAACCCAGATCTTCGAGACAACAGCTTTCGGAGTTACGAATTAAGCTAAAAGAGCAGTTAAACAAACACACATACCGCAAGAAGGAAGCCAATCGTTGTTCAGAGTCGCACTGTCAAATAATTACTTCGAGACCTAAGTGACAATAACTCTTCAGAATGGTGATGGCGAGCTGGGAAAAATCAATACTTCTATGCTCGGATAGCAGACTTAGACATTCTAAGCCAATTGCTTAACATCTGATACCAATATTTTAACACCATATAATTGCGTTATGTTTAGCCAGGGAAATAGGCAAGGTGATTCCTTAATCTCTTTCCTTTTTGATCTTATAATGAATAAAGTAATTGAAGATCTACCAAAAGAGTGGGGATTCAAAGTGAGAAACACAAGATTTGATATAATATGCTACGCAGATGATGGTGTCATATCAGAAACAAGAGATGGATTACAAAGGCTATTACACTAATTCAGTATCAAGGCAACGGATATAAATAAATGCCTATCAGTATCAAAAGAACCACTGAGATGCAAATTAGAAGTGGAAAGAGAAATTCTTGAATAGGTTTCGGTCGCTAGAAAATCGAAGTAAAAACACAGGCCGATAAAACAGCGCAGACATCAGGATGCATAAAGTACGCAATTTGGTGAAATAAGATATGGCAGTAGACAGTAAAGCTCGCATTTATAAAACAATAGATCAATCTTAATTTATGCAGCAGAAACCAACGATTAACAAACAATTACTAAGTAAATGCGAATTGAAAATATTAACTCAATGGAAAACCTGATTTGATAAAATACACAATACACAAATCAGAGAAAATTGCCAAATTCAGGATATACAACATTTATTAATGAGTGACAGAAATACTGGCAAGAACACATTAACAAGATGGGAAATAAACGTCTAGGAAAAAGAGCCAAAGAAGGCAGGCCTTTAGATGGGAAAAGAACAAGAGTAGGACCCGCTAGGAAATGGATTGACAGCATTAACTCATCGGAGGAATAAAAGGGCAAATGAGCTGGCTGTTATCTTATACACAAAGAAGAAGCCATGTGACATACATTGCTTATCTCAAATTACTTATAGCAGTCACACCTACAATCTTTCATGTTAACACCCTGTATTTGTTACTAGGCCTACACACCTCTACAAATTTATTTCCCATACAAGAGAAAGCAATGAACCGAATATCATGTTGCCCCCTTTTTATCGCTTCCATTAGTTATTGTTTTTCGTTAATGACTACTCTCGTTATTGTAATCTAGGGGCCAGCTGTGGCGAGCAACGTTTCTACCTACCAATCACTCACGCTCTTAAAACTTTGCTGATAACGCAGCTTCTTGTAACGCAGACCGTTAGATCTCAAATTCTCTCTACACCCCAGGCACTTCCAGAAATGCAAAGTCTAGAATTCTTTCTTTGTAACTGCAACAGCACCTCCTCTCCCACAGAAAAAAGTATAAAAGAATTCCAGTGCCAGTTTTTGCCGTCCCCTGGGGAGCATTTCACAAGGAAAATCTACAGTTCGTTGGTAGGTGAAAAAAACAGAGTTCAAGGGATGAAAAACATTTTTGTTATTTTAAACTAGATATAAATTCTGAGCTAGAAGCTTGTTCAAGGGACATTTGATATTTATAAGCAAACGTTTAGGGAGTTGACATATGATACAAACCCCAGTCATAGCGACATTGTCATTTAGAACAGTGCCATAACTTTTGGAGGCGTAGCTAAAATGTGACCTTAACTTTATAGCGACAGAGACAAGAATTAACACTTACTCAATATCGGTATCTAAGTTCACGTACGGATGTATTTTTAGACGTAGCAAATGATCTTGCTAGGATCTGCGCTAGTGACGTCATGTAAGCTGATGGTGGGGGTGACGTCTCTGTTTCATCTTTTTAACCCTTTCATGGTCAGTGGGAACTCAGGGTCCCACTTATAATTATGTATTCTTAGTTCAATGGGAACTGCAATTCCCACCTCCAGTGCATGCTGCCATCTACCCTAAAGTGTGCTAACTGTTTATAGAATGAATCCACTGGCATAGAGCAGGTAGAATTTCTGCTACCCAAGATAATGTGTGCAAATGTGCTGTTTCTATCACTGAGCCAGCTGCTTTCAGGACCGTTTCGAGTGTTTTTGTGTGCTGTGTACGTATTTTATTAGTGAAGTGACTTCTACTAAAGGATTTACATTTTAAGCTTATAAAAGATTCCATTTTCATTAGAGTTCATCTTACTGCCCTGTTTATTGAGAAATAACTTCAAGGTAAGTTAGTGGGTACTATTTATCCCGCTGAACGTTTGGGATTGGGGTTATGAAATGAAGAGAATATTTATTCCAGGTTTTTGTTGTTTTAGAATGTCAAATTTGACACCAGAAGTGCTGCTGAGTATTTTTTACTCCTTGCCTGATGATGCAGAGGATTCTGATCTGGATGCTGAGTCTGATGAAGATGAATATGTGGGTACAGTCAGTGCAACAAACGCTGTTACTGATGACATAGTGGTTCCTGTAAACGAAATTGAAAATAATTTGCAGCAGTTTCTAACTGAAACTGAAGGGACTCGTGGTTCTTCTGCATTTGATGAGGGCATCACTGATGACATATGGAGTGAGGATGTTTCCTACTTTGAAAATTTTTCAGTTAATTTTGACAGGAATCCAGAAGTTCATGGAAATTTCTCAAGGTCTGATAACGAGGTGGTATATTTTGAATCTTTATTTCCTGAAGCCTTGATGTTATTTATTTGTGATCAAACAAATTTGTATGCCAAACAGGAGTGCACTGTTCTCAAAGCAGGAAAGAAAACCACCAAGATAACCTCAAATTGGAATGATATAGCTGATCCTGAATTGAAGGCATTCATGGGAATGCTTATTTTGATGGGCATACATCAGCTTCCACGGATTGAGAATTATTGGAGCGGTGATCCAATCTTGGGCCTGCCAGCTGTATCATCAATAATGACAATACTGCGATACAAGAAGATAGAAAATCTTCACTGTAATGACAATTCACTTTTCTTCGAAAAGGGACAACCAGGATACGATAAACTGCACAAACTTTGACCTGTAATCAATGCTTTGACCAAGACACTCTGTGAAGTATATATTCTGTCTTCATTTTTGGCAGTGGATGAATGTATGGTGGTTTTCAAAGGACGTTCAACCCTGAACCAGTACATGTCAATGAAACCAGTCAAGCGAGGGTACAAGATATGGTGTCTTGCTGATTCCAAGACAGGTTATATTTTGAACTTCGACATTTACACCGGACAGCAATGACACCAATTCATTTTCATTGGGTGAGAATGTTGTGCTTACTCTGACAAATGCAGTAAATCTGACTCCAACCCTAGTGGCATTTGATAACTGTTTCACAACATATCGACTAATGAAAGAGCTGCACACCAGAAAACTTTTTGGCATTGGAAAAGTACGTACAAACAGAAGAGAGCTGCCAGATATGTTGAAGAGAATTCCAAACTCTGCAGAGGCGAATTTGAATTTGCTACAAAGTCATCTGTTGCTGTAGTCAAGTGGCAGGACAGTAAACCTTTATCCATTCTTTCAAACTGTCACAATCCAAAAGAAGTGACCACTGTGAAGAGAAGAAATATGGATGGTAGCAAATCTGAATTATTTTGCCCTACTGCTGTGGCAGAACACAACAAAGTAATGGGAGGAGTTGATCGATTTGATCAACTTCGAGAACGATATGCTATTGGTCGTCGTTCTTTGAAATGGTGGAATAGATTATTTTACTTCCTTCTTGGTCTGGCCATTTTCAATGCCTATACATTGTGGAAGCTGCAGAAGTTTGACGCAGATGAGCTTATGTTCCGGTTGCACTTGGCTAGGCAGCTTATTTCTGGGTTCTCAAGCCGAAAACGAAGAGGATAGCCTGTTATTTTTCATACGCCAAAAAGAGGTGTAACCGGTGTTCCTGATGAAGTTCGTCTTCAGAAAGTTGGGCACCACTTGCAAGTAAAGGGTGAAACTAAAAGAAGATGTCGCTTATGTAGCACAAAGAACCAGGAAAAAAGAACAAAGATGATGTGCTGTAGTTGTGAAGTGCCTTTGTGTGTTACACCATGCTTTGCTAAATTTCATTCCACTTCGCCGTAATATAAAGTCTATATTATGAGTAATCTGAAAACTGTTACTGTTCTATATAATGATTACTCAGGATACTGAAAATGATAATAAACTTTCTACATGCCATTGTTCATTGTTACCAGTTTATTATGCATAAAATAAAGATGTCTTAGTTATTATGTGCGGGTGTTCCAGAGTTCAGTGGGAACATAAGATCCCACTAATTTTTTATGACCTTGGGGTTAATATTCACTTTTGAAACTAATACCATGATTTTACACATGTTTTCTTAGCCATTAAATCAATGTATAACTAATGCAAAATGTCTGGAAATAATTTATCCACGAAAGAATAAACAACATACTACTGATAATGGAAGTGGGCGCTGTATTTAATCACGCAATGCCCCGCGATGTTTCCCACACGAAAATCGGAGAGATACTTAGCTGACACTCCATATCTTATAAATACAAAATTGTACTCGACCATAAACCACTGCGCAGCTTCCAGCCATTCGCCACGTCTAAAATATTCTCATGTGCGTTGGCCTACTGTAACTAGATACTGCGAACTAGTGCATGTTATTGATGTGGGCTTAAGTGCTGTAACGTAGTAGTAATCTGCTTCTCAAAATCTACATTTAGTGCATCTCTTCCTCCTTCTTCTTGGGCAACTTAAAGCCATTATATCTGTCCTCCGCAGGCATATCCCATGTTGACCTTTTGTTGCTTGCTTCGAAATTATATATAATATAAGCCACTACATGGTAAAGAACAGAGGAAGCGGTATAATGTATTGGGATCGAAGAGCAAGCCTATGAGTTCCTGTGACGTCAGGCGACAGCAGTGTAATATCATGTTGCCTACATAAACGGCGCTGACCGAACTCGAGGATTCAATCAGGTGTAGCGTTGTCAATAACAACAACATGGCCAACACAAATAAAACAGTGTTTCTGTTCGGTTCTCTTAAGAAATTGGTGGGTCCATACCCCAATTACCTTGTCAGATCACAACCTAACGTGCAGTCTTTGATTACAAATTTCCCAGACATTTTATCCCAACATTGATAAACCAGCTAAAGATAAGCGAAACAGAAAGTGTCGAAAATGTCCACGTAATTTCGTTCTGTATGGTTCTCTTCTAATTTCCAGAGAAAATGTCATTAAGTTCTTTGTATTTACCTTATAACACGACTGTCCTTCACATAAACTAGAACTATTATGTATTTTCTCATAGCATAGAGCCGACATGCAATTGTTTATAATCTGTGATCAGTGTATAATTGAAACAGCATTAATACTACAATATTCAAGATGTTAATTATTGTGTTTCTAACACCAGATATGTTTCCTGTCTTTCCTACATTGCTGCATGCCTCAAGCTATTTACTCCCGGGGCAGCAGTGGAGAGCGCGGTGACTTCACACACTGAACTCGTCTTCAGAGTGAGTGTATTCAGTGGTGTGAGCTAACTTCACATCGGCATTGTTCTCCAGGTAGAATCCCGATAACTCGACTCTTATATTTTTGTTTCTTTATTTTTTATCGTTAAACTTGACTATAATAATTTCTATATACTACTATACGGTATACGAAGTGTAGGTTAATAGTATATGTATACAGCCTACCACAGTCTCCCTCACAGTGACAAAAGGATGACCATTCGATATTTAGTCAGAATCTTTGTAGCCGGTAGACCACGAAATCAAATGATTGCTGCTAATATGTGGATATATAACACAAACGCTTGTTAGTACGGTTTGAAGGTTTATTGCTTTGCCCAGTACAAAGGTATTTTTAGACGTGACGAATTGAGCAGTGGTTTATGATCGAGTTCATTTTTGTATTTAAGACCATAGGGATGTCAGGTTATCTTTCCAACTTCCGTGTAGTACACAAACACCTCGGATCGTGTGTGATGAAGTCTCGCATTGTTTATTTCAAGGAAGGAAAAAGAGAGGTTTCCCCCATGATCAATTTGCATGATGTCACTGGCCCAGATCCTACCAAGGTCATTCACCACATCTGAAGAATACCTCTATACGTTGTAAAATAAACTTTTAGTTACATATTTCTGGCTGCAGTGCCGTCTCTCAGATTTCAGGCTTACTGTTATTGTTGTGCTGTCTATGTTCCAGTGAAAATGTCGAACAAGGAGACAAGACAAGTTAAAGATACTCGAGAAATGGTAAAGTAATACATTTTGAAATATGTTATACTTTTCTTTCCTATATTTGTAGAATACGAACTTATGAAATTGACAGTATCATGTTATGAGTTGTGAACAGGAGACCCCTTATTCCGTTAAACTGAACATTTCGGTAACTCGACAGCCTCTCAGTCCACATTAGATCGAGTTATCGGGACTCTATGATAAAGTTGCCCTTCCTAAGTTCCTTACGCCTTATTGCAGCCTCAGATGCCATGTTAAATATTCATAATGACTAGAAGCAACATACAACTACAGGACACGTGATTATCAAATGGAAAAATGAATTGCTAGGTAAGCTGAAGTTGAATTTCATATGAATGAAACTTTCACACTCCCAAAACTTTTAATTTTCAATTTTAACCTGTGAATTAAGTCTGTGTTGCGGGCAGCTCGTTTAGAAATCAAACCCACAGCGCTCCTTTTAAACAGGAGTGTAAACTGAAAAGCTTTTACCATTATTAGTTCCATTTTCTGTACTGCAGGGCAGGAGTATTTTGTAGCATTAACTTCGTATATGTTTGGAAGTAAGGGGTGCATACTGATTAATTCACCGGAGGTTAAAATTTCCACTCGCCGCAGCGCAAACAGCATTTTTATGTCACAGTTACAATTTGATAAAGACCCCTCGAATGCAGTAAATACTGACCGCTGGAAATGTCATGTGAAATATGGTAGGAAAACCACCTCTCAAAGAAAGAAAGGGAAAAAAATCATATGAAAACATTTTGAGAATTGCCCTAAGCACGATACAGGGAGTTACCGCTACAATGGTTCTCAAAATTCTACAACAATCTTTATAAAATTGAATATTTTAAGACTACGGGAGACATTCTTTGGTTAGAAAGGCGTATTATCTAGGCCAGTGTAAACCCAAATAGAATCTCGCTCTATTATTTTATTACTTTGTTGTTTTAAAGACGCTGTCAGGATTATATCAGCGTCGCCGGTGTGCCGGAATTTCATCCCACAGGAGTTCTTTTACATACCAGTAAATCTACTGACATGGAGCTTTTGTTTTTTAGCACATTTAAAACGATTTGTCTGGGCTGGATTTGAACCCGCGACCTTGGGAAGTCAGCGCCTAACCAACTGAGCCACCGAGACCGACTCTCACTCTATTGTTCGAACCGAACACGCTGCTCACTTGAGGTCAGAATGCATTATTTTTAATAGGCACATAATTTTAATAGAAAAATTCGCAGAAATGTGATCGTTTCCGTCATAAGCCACCAGTCTTCACTACTAATTTTAGAACACGTTATGAACGATATATAAAACACTTGGATCTGTCTTGCATGACACAACTGCGACAAAATCTTGAGTTTAAAGTTATTCAAAGATTACCTAAAAGGTTAGCTTAAAATGTGTACTATATATAAATATACAATGTGGGGAAATATCCCATAGTTTAGTTATCTGCAAGATTCAGCGCCAAACAGCGCATTGTTCGCTGGATGGAGTGAGTGAGTGAGTCAGTGAGTGACTGAGTGAATGAGTGACTGAGTGACTGAGTGACTGAGTGACTGAGTGAGTGAGTGAGTGAGTGAGGTTTAAGGGCCCGTCGACAACGAGGTATTTGGGCCGAAGTCAAAATATAAAAGTTGTAAAATATTCAAATTGCCAGCGGTAAAGTTTGAAAGTCAAAACAGTTAAAACATTAAACAGTGAATGTGACAACAGTTAAAACTGTAAAAGGTGAATGTCAAAAACAGTAGAATTAAAAAGCTAAAACAAAAGATCAAATACAAACTTCACAGTAGATACTCTAAAAATGAACATAAATAAAAAATAAAATACGCAAAAGAATAAAACACAGGCTAAAGTTGCTTCCTGAACCCAATTACGGCGACAAACCGCAGTATTTTAGCTAGAGATACAGGTCGTTGCCAAGATTTGGGCGTAGTGTAGTATCCGGGCCAAGGGACAGTTCTAGGGAGTTTTGACTGCCATCTTATTTACGAGAGGTTATAACATAAGCGTATTTCGAGAAAAATCAATGCCACATCTTTATCGCCAATATAATCAGGCAGGGACAGCGAGAGGAGTTTCTTGGAGTTGTTAAGTGTTGCACGAAACAGCTATTAGGAGTTGGTTTTGTGTGTGTACAGTCAGTGTTTAGAGAATGTATGTATCGTCAGGAAAAGTTGTAGACATTGAGTTGTCGAGTCAGAGTTGTCATTGTGTGAAGCAGTTTTAGTGAGTGTGATCGTCGGAAACAGTTTCTGAGACAGAAAAAGACAGTGAAGTATATGTCAAGGTTACGATCGGACAGAACAGCTGAGAATTGCAAGGTTACCAAGAACTGTAGATTGTGTTAACTATAAAAATAAAACTATGTGTGCAAGAAGCGAAATAAATTTTCAGGAAGAAAGTTACTGAACCTTGTCATTGCCACACTATTGAAAGCACTTGCAGTAATAATAAAATGAGCTCTGAAGTTTTGGCATAACTTTGAAGTTTGAAATTGCACCTAGCTAAATTCCGATCCACACTTCCCCTGGGGGTGCAATACGCTTCGCTCGGTATGAACACAAAACTAAACCTGGTGCATAGCAGATTTTCTAAACTCCACTCCCTCTATTAGAACTACCCCAGCGCCCTCGCAGAGTAGCGGGCTTTTACTGTAATTTAGGCATAAAACTAGACCGATGCTGTCGGGGTGCACGTTACCTCGAGGCGTCTTGGGGAGGAGTGCGGTTTGGTGGCGTACGCGGAAGTTCATTGTCTCGTCATCGTCTGCGACGGGGAGGCCGCGAAATTATACATGGGACCCGGAGTATTGTTTGGCGAGGGTTTGCGATGATGAAGTCGGTCCCTTAGCACACAAAGCAGGTCTAAGCAAGGAAATTAGTAATAGCAACGCCAATACCATCCACAAGTTCTAGGCCAAGACTGATGCAAGCCCTACTGTATAACTTAAACAAGAAAATAACTTGAAATATTAACCCAAAAGTAAAACAATAGCTGTAGACTTTACCCGTATATTAAATAATAGTGATGTAGATTTTTTCCTGATCTTAGCTCCTCAAGATGATATTTACTCTCAAGACAAAACATAAGGTATAAAAGCGTTGTTATTTCTAGTTCCATTATTTTGTGGACTTACTATGACATTAATTTCGAATTATATATGCTACGTTAAAGTTGGAAAGAAACTAACAAAAAACACGCACACAGAGATACGCAAGATGCGCTAAAACATATATATCATACTTTTAAAAAGTAAGCTGTGCCATTTTTTTTCCCATATTTTATAATATTTATCATTAAAGGCCGGAGGCATGTGCGTTTTTCCACAGGTACACTGCACATGGACTTTACTGTTATCGCTAGAGCGTGTAAACAACTGCAGGTAGGTACAGCCTGACCATGAAAACCGCCTCACTGCAGCACAACCTACAAGCATCATAAACTATGCATTCTGGAATTGCACTTAAATACTTATAAATACTATTTATTAAGTATAATATCGTCACAGAGTGCATTACACTGGGTTACAATGTAGTTTCGTAAATTATTAAATGTGAAATTTTAACGCCTATCACTGAAGCAGTTTTTAAACAGTGAAAAATTTCTTTCTACGTCACACGATGTCAGAGGTGCAAATGTAAAAAAGAATTCCACTCTGTCGTCTGGCGTTATTTCCTTCTTACTCATTTTTAAAATTTCACACATAGCTTAATAATCAATATTTTTGTTCAGAACTTTATGGAATTTAGCTTTTACCTTTTCGATACCTGGCATAAGAAGTATCCTGTTTATTGAATTAGCTAAGTCTTTTATTATGCTTATTTTCTTGGACATTTCCATACCCGATTTTTCTAATAATTGTGTAATAGCTTTGGGCAACACTTTAAACTTGGGAATATGAACTGAAAATTTTCAGATAGTTCATGCGATACCAGAGACTTTGTAGTTACAATAGCAACAGTCGCGTTATACTACACCCTGACCTTGCGTCTGCATACACTTGCAAGGTAGAGTACTACGTTACATTGTTTTTGACTCTTGCTTATAGCGGCAGTTGTTTCGCATTTGATGGCCGTGCTGTACTTCTGACGTCATTCATACTCTGCGTCCAGCTACATACGAGCGCACATCTCTCCGGCCTTTATAATTAATCTGTTTGCTCACTTCTCTAAGCAAAAAGTACACAGTTAACTTATGACGTTTTTCATGTTTGTCGTGTGGAAACCTGAAAACATGTTTGTAAAGAAAAATAAACAAATGTAGAGATTACTTTTTTTTCAAGTGGTAAGGTGCTACATATGAGCCATCATACAGCGACCACTTTTAACAGATTCACCGTTGCTCATACTTACTGCATTCTTGTTGTAACTGCAACTAACTGAAATCTCGGCCTCCAGTGTTTGGATGAAACTTAGTACTTCCTTTGCTGTTAGCTTTATATCGCAGAATGATACTAGATTGAAATGGTATGCACCTTATTTTTCGTTTTACAGTTACACTATTCTTGTACACGCCTACGCACGCACGCACGCACGCACGCACGCACGCACGCACACACACACACACACACACACACACACACACACAAACAACGGAAGTGTTTCTGTTTCAATGCACTTCAATAATTTAGATGTCAAACTTTTGGGAGAATTTCCTTTTTTACCTATCATAGATAAGAGGTACTATAATTAAAGTTAGTAACTATGTAATTGTTATCTTTATGTTCTTAAAAAGTGCTATTATCTCTAAATTTTGTCCCTCTGATTCATGTGAACTGCATGAATCAATGTTTGGATACAATTTAGTTTTCGTTGGCCCATTTACCTCCTCCGAAGAACGTATTTCATACCCAGTGGTGCCCACATCTTCTCTTACGACCTTGTCACCTTGTCACTCCACTCCCCCTCCGATTTTAGCACAAAACAATCCCCCATCACTTGCTCACATAACCGAGCATTAGAGAGGTTTGTTTTTGAAGCCCATGAATGCCTCATAGCTCGGCGAACAGAAGGTGGAGGAAAAGTTGCCCACCCCTCTGTCACATAAGGCTGCCCATCACTGGTTAATGTCTACCTCTGTGCCGCATACATTCGTGCAACAGCGGAAAAAACGACATATTACCACTCCCTTCCCCTCCCTGCCCTTTGACCTGTTTGATGCAGTTCAGCAATAACTAGTTGCAGCCACCATGAAACGTTTCACTTTAATTTAGTTCTACATTAAACTGCATTACAAGTAAATCGATATATAATACACAACACATATCGTTCCGCTCATTTTCTAAAACGCATTTAACATGATTGGTATTTAAATAAAACTGTTTATTGGACGCTGTTACTGCTACGTGTATATAAACTAGAGGTTACCACAGGCTCTTTTAAATGAATTATTATCCGTTTGTTTTGACCAGCGCCAAAGGGAGTGAGAATTGAATCGCTATTCCATTTTGTGCGTTAACTTAATCTCTAACACGAATTTCGATCCTCTAAGGGTTTCCCCTGGTGGAATTTTTGCCTCAATTACATGTTTCCTTACATTTCCCACAAATATTTATAGGAACGTAACACTAAAGATACAATTAAAACATTAGTGGATAATAATTTAATGCCGCCTGCCTGGGGTGGAGTAGCACTCTGCTTCACATTTAAGAGGTCCCAAGTTCGAATCTCGGTTAGGGTGTGTTATGTGGATAGGGTTTTTGGTTTTTTCCTTATCTTGAAAGTCGAATGTCGATAACTCTTAACTCCATAGACACCGGGTTAATTTAACCATCATTTCACCCATTACATTCATTATTCACTGTGACCTAACAGTTTAAAGGACGTTAAACCTAGAAAAATTGATAATATGCGCTTGCAGTCACTTTCCTCATTTGTATACGGTTCCTGCATTCTGGTGTTCTACAACAGCGAACGGTATAACTGAATTATTTTACGGACACACACAGCAAAAATTCTTATAAGCTTAAGTTATGTTCATATGAATTTTTCTATTCACTGTCCTTTTTTTACACAGCTTCTATGGACTGTTCTCACGAAAACGTATTTTTCTTTCTACTCGTATAACCGGCTCTCCTTTTCCCACGGGACTTTAGGATTTCCCCAGATCCAGCAACTGCCTTGCTTGCTGAAACTCCTGCCGACACTTGGCACCCTGAAAGAGTCAATCATGATAAAAGCTGAAATAAAATAAGAAGTGAGGTGAAATGGAGGGATGTGATCCATCCCAATGACCCAGGGAAAGCTGGAGTCATGAAGTTCTGCCGCGGGATACGAACCCAATGACGACCTTTGTAGCCGTGGTCACTAGAGCGTAGTGTTTGGCGCTCCACCACGCAGAGCGTCGAGGGTTTGAGTCCCACCTCTGAGATTAGTGCTTGTGTGTATCTCAATGTGTATATAACACAACAAAAAGAGTAAATCTAAATTACAATTAAAAAGAAAGATAAACCCACGGCCTCCCTAATGTGGTCATAGACGCTAACACGTGAGCCATTCCGCTCGGTTAATTCCTCTAACTACTTTAATCACAATAAAAATGCTTCTACAGAAATGAGGTCAATTTAGGTTATACTCAGTTACACTGATTGTTCAATGGGCACATGCAAGAACTGCAAACCACAGCAGCCAACTTCCCATATTAGTCTGTTTCTCGTAACTTCATATAGAAAGAAAAAGGAGAAGTTCATTCAAAAGTTCATAGATGACAAATGCGCTAGATTTCAGCCCGTAGAAATTTAGCCATTTACATATATTAGTAGAATATTCACTTATGGAATACTTATTTGCCATAATTTTAATGCGTTTTGTACTTTCTCCAGGATTTTCGTCTGTCTTAATTTGTACTTGTGTCTATTTATTTATTTATTTATTAGAAACGGAGGTCAATGAATGTCCTATGCATTGCAACAGTTGTGCTTTCTTTCATTTAATGACCCCTGCCTCCTTCGCAAAGTATGCAGATCACTTAGTGGGTACTTTTTTGAAATCCTTGCAACTGCATCATTTAAGTATGTAACCCCAAGGATTGTGACAGTATCACAGTCGCACAGCAAATGGGACGATGTTTCATTCACTCTCCTACATCTTTTTCATCAGGCCTGGGTGACTCGGGAGATACCTTGAGCAACCTTCATTTGTGTTTTACCTGCTGAACTACAGTGTTAAGTGCAAGGTCGTGAGCAGGTTGTGCTCAATCAGCACCAGTTCCCAAGTCTTGCTGTACATATATGATTGACTACCTCTACTTTCTCAGCGGGATAAATGCATATTTTCTTGCTCTTCCTCATCACGGGTTAGGTCATTTAGCCTGTTCCGACTCTAAAGTCTTGTTCCTTCCACCTTTTCCTCGGTCGTTCTATGTTCCTTTGTCCTTGTGGTTTTATAGTTACTTGCTATTTTGGGAATTCCATTTTCTTCCATTCTATTTAAGTTATGTTTGCAACTGGTTCTGTAAGGAAATCCAGCTACACAACACGTAGAATAAAACGGAACCTTCAAAAGTATAAGGCAAGGAACGATTTCATAATAAAACAGTATAAAACAATGTCCCAATTTTAACATACGAAAATCCTATACCAATGTTTTGTCATATTAGCAGCTTGGCACTGCAGCGACAGTTGTTTGAGCCGTCTGTAATTGAATAACATTAACAAATCTTTAATGCCAGAGGCCTTTGGATATGGAAGAATTTCATGTTAACCTTCGCCTAGTACCTAAACTTCAGAGTTTGGACCTAAATACAAGTGTGGTATTTATTCGACCTTTAATTTCTGAGTTATGTTCCATCCCTGCGTTCTGCACTCCCTCCATCTCTCTCTCTGTCTCACTCACTCACACACACACACACACACACACACACACACACACACACACACACACACACACGCACGCACACACACACACACACACACACACACACACTTTTGCTTCTAAGCGACTTCTCTTTCGGAGCAGAGGACCACAAAACGAGTATTTCCAAGTCTTTATATCTAACATAGCTATCTAGCATAGATAATCGACAGAGCGTTTATCTATCAATCGCACGAGTTCATCCCAGCGTTGATAGCTACAATAAATTATATTGGTGTCAACTGCATTTAACATCACAAATATTGATCCCAAACTGTTTCAATTATGTAGTATTTTGACAAACATTCATAGAGGCATTTGTTGCTAGCCAAGACATATGTTTGTAATCTCTTTCATGGGCTTATCAGATAAAAAGAACGGCTACTTAAACTACAAAGCTTAAACTGTGAAAATGCCAAAGAAATTAAAAATGGTAAATAAATTGAAAATAATGTTGCAAAAAGATTAGGTCATATGATATGTATACCTTACAAAGTTCTAGAACCCTCTGTGATTGTGTTACGCTAATATCAAGAGCTATAATTAATGTAATTGAATGAACTGCAAAAATATTTACTTAATGATTATTAAATGGGTATAGGAGTGTAAAATTCACATAATTCATTAGCTAAAAGCTGTTTATAATTAAAACGGTTTACATCCTTATTTTGAGAGTAAGTAGATGCCTGGATTAAAGTGCTGAAGTTAATTCTCATTTTTCATGTATGTTTCTAATGCACTCAACAATTAGTAGATGTAACTAAGCTAACAAATACAAGCATAATATTAGGTAGGGCGGCACAGTGGCCGAATGGTGGCCCGAATCCGTAGTGTGGTAGTGTGTCTGCCTCACGTCCAAGATGTCACGAGTTCGACTCTCACTAAGGTTGAGTTATCCGGATAATTTTTATTTCCGAGGTTTTGCCTTATCCCATGTGTCCCTTAAGGACAATTTTTTCATTACCAGGAGGGAGCAGAATGTATTTTCGTTTCTCACAGTTGCAAACCACACAACTGGTTTGGGCTATCTGAAAATGGTGAAAAAAAAAAAAAAAAAAAAAAAAAAACTGTAGCATTATTACCCTTTGCTCATCAGCCAAAGAAACGAAAATGAAATATTTTCAGATGCAGAGTTTGCTAAGTGAAATGTGCTTCTAATATATGGTTCGTTTGTTTTCAATGACTGCTATTACGCGTATTTATCAAAAAATTAATAAATTGTTGAGCAGCATTCTGGCAGTAATGTAGCTAGTATTGTTTTCCGCTTTCTAAAACGATATTCTACCTATTTTATGGGACATTCATTCGATTCGAGAGCTAACAAAGGGTTTTGGTACATTTCTCGGTCATTAAGGGTAGGTTTACTACCTCCAACCCTCTCTAAACGCACAGTTCCATTTCCTGAAACCTGTTGTCGTGCCGTAGTTAGGAGTGCTGGCCTAACATTACTTACGCCCGATTTAGACAAACGCCAACCGGCGGTACAGCTACATACCAGAGGACTCTGTAAGCATCCTTGCTCCGGCGTCTCCTCTTCGGTAATTGCTTTTTGCTTTCCGTTCCCTCATTCCTTTGTTTTTCAATTCTTCCTTCCGTCTTCTTTTCCCCTCTGTGCTTTGTGCACACCTGTTCGCGGGGGTGCAGAATATCCAAGGTCTTAGTAATTTAAAGCAACAACGTCAGCTCTCCCCTTTTCCTTTTCATCTTTCTTTTGTTTCATCTTCCCCACTGTGTTTTACAGTAGAAATGGCACGTGTGTGGCCTTGAGGCAAGACACTCCTGACCCTTCCATTACCTACTCTAAGTACGTATGTGCGCATTTCCCTTTCGCATAAAAACAAAGAAATGGAGCAATCTTCAGCTTAATTAATCTTGCGCCTACTCCTTTCGGCTCTTCATTTCGACCTAACCTCAGTTTCTAAAGACCCTCTCTGTTCGTCTATCACCAGGCACGAACATATCCTTGGCTTTCTCCATTTACCCGCACTAAAAGGTGCTTATTGTTTATTGCTTTGATTTTATTCCTAAGCCTCTTACCTCAAGGATTACTAAAGTACCAGTGAGAAAGGAATCAAAATTATCCCCGACATCTTCAATCGCGGCGTAAAATGTTTAACCTGGTGGTACTCAGGTTGCCGCAATCTTGACATCTCAATAAAATTACATTTACTGAAAATCACTAGAACTCATTCAGAAAAGCGACCGGCTGTAAGGAATTCCTCTTTTATCTCTAGATGCTGCCTGACTTAATTAAATTCGGTAGTAATTCAAAAACACATACACAAACCTGCAAACAATGTCCTCAATTTGTTTTTACTGTGCCAGATTCCCAAAACTATTCGTACATTTCTAGCGGAACTGGGATATTGAATATTTAGCCGAAAGCAATTTCCTCTAAGAATTAAGGGATAAATGAAGTGAAATACGTTTTAGGAATAATCAGGAATTCCATAAGATTCCACAAACCTCTTGGCTAATTTCCTCTTCCAACGTTCTGACTATGCGGATGAAACTTCTCTTTTTAAACATTAAACCGACATTAGCAAACTTGCAAGTGGGCGTTCTGATACGAGTATTGAGGAATTATTTCTGTATGGCTACCACAGCCACATAAATATGGTTAGTTTCATGATTAGATGTTTTTAGTTATTTCATGTATTCCCCACGTTAAACTGCAACGGTCATATAGGTGGCCTTTTATCTTTGAAATACATTGTCTATCGGCAATGGTGTTGAATTTTGGGTATTATTCATTAGATTACACCCAAATTTACACTATAACTTATGCTTCCATACTGTGAACGATTTTGAAGTATACCACAGTTTCGTTGTCATTTGGAAATTAAAGCTAATTGGTTTACTGAAACTGAAGTCATTGCACATTGACTGCATATGCTGTACACACGATGCGCAGAGTAATACAGAACAGACATGAGGACAGACGAACTTTGTGAAAATCCGCGTACTACCATATTCTTTCCACGAGCAATGCAGTAACAGTATTATAGCCCGCTCCAAACATATACACAGTGGTAAATACCATTCTGTCAGTCCAACATGAAATGAAGTTAAAATTAATTCAATTAAACAGAATTTACCACGTAATGTGAAACATAAACAAACACAACTAATAGAAAAGTGTAAAGCATATAGAGATGAACAACCTTGATTATCAAACTGAAGTAAAACAATGAAGAAAGTCTTTTACAGTTCTTTTATAGCTACATTTTTAGCCATATCACTCCCGGCATCCCAAGTCTGAACGAAATGAGAGGGAAAGTGTTGCTGTAAGGTGCCCATGTGGTATAGGTATATATCGTTGACTACGGCGGACTAAACGCAGTGCACGAATTGCCCCAAACGTCATACGCACTATTTACCGCATGTTGAATTTCGTATTCCGTCCCTGGAAAACAGGTATATGCTTCTCAAAGAATGTGGACGCAATCACGTCATAAAGAATATCCAGAGTTCTAGAATGCTCCATTTTTACTTTCTCTACCACGTATAGTAAGTAGGGGAAGTGTTGTGGTCCACCCAAAAACTCGATGTCAAGATTTCACTGGAAATATTCATCGGAAATATGTTTTAAGGTCCCCTGAATCCAAAAAAAGCAGTTTTAGAAAAAGTTCGTTTGTGTGTGTGTGTGTGTGTGTGTGTGTGTGTGTGTGTGTGTGTGTGTGTGTGTGTGAACAGCGTAACTCAAAAATGAAAAGTCGCGTGGATGCCAAAGTTGGTGCTTAAGTTTAATACCTTCCAAGAATGTGACACGAAGTTTTTGAAGAAAATCCCTCCACCCTAAACTACCCTTTACATGGAAAAATTTTCGAAAATTTTTATTTTCTCAGAAATGGCTCCAACGATTTTGATTATAATGTCATAGGTTAAAAATATTTTTATAGTAAATTAAATGTATATTTTGTATTTTCTGACTGTAGCCTATGTAGTACTGTTTACTCTGACGACTTTTGTATAACTAGCAAACCGAAAGAGATAGACCAAATCTTACTATACATAAATGTAGATCTTAATACACACAAGTTATGTCTACATATATGCATTCTTTTGTGGAGAGAAGCATTTTGGAGATACTCCTTGTTATTTGTACGAGTTTTGCAGTACTTAAACTTTTTTTAAAATAGAAGCTCGTGCAAAGATAATAGAATTTCAAAGCTTTAAAACATTTGACTATCGTTCAAGACCTACCGTATTCCCGCATTCCCCTTCTTTATATAAGAAAATCAGTAGTAAAGCAATTTTGCAAATAGCTATGTCGACTAACATGAAGAAGATACAGGAATAGGAGTTTGTAGGAATAGTTGGTACAAAAATAGAGAAAGTCGTCCGAGTGGAACGCATCAGATTTTCATGGCATAAAAAACAATTGTTTATAACCTTTTATTGCACAAACAATAGGGCTTCTGGACCGGAGAAATGTATTAACAATTAATACACCGAAATAACCTAACGAAACACGTTTTCATTATTCATGAGCGTTATGTTCGCAAATTTATCCCCCTCTTCCTTAGTGAGAGATCGCTTTGAGCTCTGCAACAAGAAAGGGAAGAAAAACGGGGCTATAATGTTCATATGTCTGATGCTAAGCTTCCAGCTTGCCCATAATTAATATCTCACTGCTAACGTAACATTATTCTCGAGTTAATTACGCTTCCTCCCTTCCACTACGCACCAAGACGGGAAGATCCTGTAATAAAATTGCGTCCAATGAAGGAAAAATTAATTTCCCGCAAACAAGCTTATATATTGGAACGAATGAAGTTGGTCGTGTCCCTTACACCCGAGCATGAGTCAGCGACGTGGACACTCCCCTGCTGCATTCTCTGAACGAAACTTTTATGTGGAGCAAAACCGTGCTACAATCTTACAGGAGCTGGAGTTCGATACTCTCTTTTACCGATTCTGTAAATCTCAGAAATTATATTCAGAGTAACACTAATGCAGCTCAGCTATAGTTATTGTGTGAACTAGCCGGTCCTCGTAACCGTGGTCGCTGGAGCGTATGTCTTTGGCGCTCTGCCACAGGGTCACGGGTTCGAGTCCCTTACGGGGCATGGATGTTTGAATATGCATGACAGAATAAAATAGAAGTAAACAAGAAACAAAGAAAAACGAAAATGGTAAATAAACAAAACATAATATAAAAAGTTATGGATCTTCTCTCTCTCTCTGTCCTTATTCCTCCACCCAGTCCCTGATTCTCACACCTTGATTGTTTCTCCTTTCCTCACTCTTCTCACTATCCATTTATCTTTGTTTCTCTACCTCTGCTTTCTCTCTGTGTCCCATACACGCGCCATTTAAGAAAACAAGGTGATAATGATAATAATAACATTGCTTTTTACTACGTACAGTAACTAGAGGAATCATCGTTTAACATCCAAAATTCCACATCCAATTACACCAGAAATGGCCCCAAAACTACGATTGTGTGTGCTTGCGCGCGTGTGTGTGTATGTGTGTGTATTTCATATTTCATCATACTAAAGGCCAAATCAACTGAGGTGAAGCTTGAAACATGTCATAATCCGATTCCACTTTCAAAACATCTATCAAGGTACCCATCATTAATGTTTTTATTTAAGAAACTTGATTGGATAAACATTTAAGTGTTGCTACAAAAACTGTAACTATTAGTAGACCAGTTGGTGCGAGTATTAGATCAGATAATGCTTGTGTTACACTTATAGATGTTGTCATAAAGGGCTGATTTCTCCTATTATATAAACAGTATTTGCATCTTATATTGCTGCAAAACATCGAGCCATTTTGATTTTGCTGGCAGAAGTGAAATAATATCTAACTTCGGAAAAATATAACCTAAAACCTTACGACCAGAAAATAAAATACAAAAAAATTTCAAATCTTTTAATAGTAATGATCGCAAGAGATTTTTTGACATACTATACTTTAAAAATAAAGTAGGAAGTTGACTGCAATGAAACAATAACTGCAAAGGGTAGTTATTCCTCCATGGTAAAAATACTTTTTATGTCTGACTTTACAATTTATGAAACAGTGTAATCGCAATGGAATTAAACACAAAAAATGGGCAAATAAAACCAACGTGACCTCAAACAAGCAACTCAGATCTACATACAGCTCCTGAATTCTCAGTAAGTATCGGACAACAACTGCTGAAGGACGTAATAAAACTAACAGCTGGCCTTCGAAAAATGAGCAGGTGTTGACAATGATGTCTAGACATTGCATAGAGTGCACCTGCTGCAACACAAACCAAAATGAAGGAACATCGAGCCATTTGCTTGCCAAAGAAATACTCGGTGATGATGGTGAATCTTTATAAAACACCTGTGTAAACAGTTGAGTTATTTTCTGACATGCTTTATAAAGAATCCGAGTATTAACAAAACCTTGCAGAAAGCAGCGACTCGTAGTTATTCTAAACTATGTTTCCTGCCCGCCGATTATTAGAAAGAATGAACATGCATTTCAGAACAATTAGTTTGTAAATGCGCACACTCAACACAATAGCTTTATCATCCACGAAATGTTCATACAATTATGCATTTTTAAAACTACAGGGTGGACAATGTTACACTATCACCAACAAACAAGCGTAAATAAAGTACTTAATGCATATTTAATAAGCATTCAAAGGCATGATCTCTGCGCATTTTAGAAAGTTGCAAATGCAAACATAATTATACAACTATATGCACCGTGTTTGCCTGTTCTAATGTTTGAAACTCCTTTAAATTAGACTGGGCACTTTTTATAGTAACAGTGAAACAAAAAAATAAGGATACCGTGTGAGCGCTGCGTTCTCTAACCTTCAAGGATCATGCATAACCTAGACTTTCTGGGTGTATGGTTAATTTGAAGAACTGTTAATTTTTTTTAACTTTGAATACACTTTTTCTGCTATTTGAGCATGAGAAAAACTCGGTATCAGAGGTTTGATCGAACTCAGCCCTCCGGTACTGAAGCCACTAATGGCACTCCGATGCACACGCTTTCATTCCAAAATGTTTTGCTCTATATAGCAGTTTTCTAAAATTTTTATTTAAATAAATGATAGGAAACTTCAAAAGTATTATTATTTGTAACTAGCAATATGTATATTAACCCAATGAATAAGAAATTGGCCGAATGGTGTTAGATATTTACAAAATATTCGTAAATTTTTCGAGCATTTACTACTCATGACTTTCACCGGAAATAATGTTTTGAGGCCCTCTGAATAATAATAAAAAAACATTTTAAAAAAGTGTGTGCGCGTGCGTGTCTATCAATCTGTGGATACAAAAAAAAAAAAATGAAAGAATAGGACACGAAAATTTTGAAGAAAATTCCTCCACCCATCCTTCACATGGAAAAGTTACGAAAATTTTTACTGTCTCGAAAATGGCTAACAATTTTGATTAAAATGTCACTTGCTTAATATACTTTTATGAGAAATGAAATGTATATTTAGAATTTTCTGGCTATAGTCGATGTAGTCCTGTTTACACTGAATTACTTTTTTTTTTTTTTTTTTTTTTTTGTAGAGTGAACCATTTCGGAGATATTCCTTGTTAATTGAGTGAGTTTTGGAATATTTAAACTGTCGTCAAATGAAAGATCGCTATTCATTTTTTATACCTTAACCGTGCAAAGGGGAGGGAATTTCAAAGCTTTAAAAGATTTGAGTATCGCTTATTGCCCACTGTTTTCCCACATTCCCCTTGCACCTACAAGAAAATAAGCAATAATATAATTTCTGCAAATGTTTATCTCACTAACACGAAGAAGATAGAGAAATAAGGGTTTGTAAGAATGATTACTATAAGAGTAGAGAAAGTCATGTAAATGCAACACAAGATTTTTGCATGAGCCATTACAAATTTTTAAACAATTTTGTATATAATTGTAACAGTGTATAGTTTAATCACACTAAATTCTTAGTTGTATTCTTTTTAGTTTTGTATAACTTAAACTGAAATAAACAATTCAGCTTGATAGATGACATCAACAAAATATAGGACAAAAGGAATGGAAGGTAGAAACATTTAATCGCTCAAATTAGTGAAACATATTCAAAGGGTATAATTTAATATTTAATAATGAGAGGTGAAGAAATGTAAGTGTAACCGATTTTAAGCTTAAGATTTTCACTAAATGTCCATAAACAGTAACTCTGAAGTAAAAATTCTGATCTGAATCTCCTGTATAGGCTGTGACTACAAAACAACTAAACTTGAACATACTTTTAAGCTATGTTTTGATTACACACAGAATTGGCTTGCAGAGGTTTCATTGTTGTATTCCTAAGATCTGAAAAAATGTGTAATGTGCGAAAGATTTTGCCTTTCTTAAATCTAATGAAACAGACCAAAATAAAGTATGAACATGCACGGAAATTTGTTATTGTTTTGTTGTTCACAATTCCTTTAAGCAGTTGCTTCGGGCCGTAAATTTTGTTCACTTAGGTCGTTGTTCCATCCACTCCTCACGCCCTCCCCAACGGCAACCTTAGGAGCAGGGACCAGTGCGTGTTTCCGAACAATTTTGGGGAAGTAATCTGATTCCCAGTCAAAATGCCAGGCGGTCATGTCAAGGAGGGAGTTTATTTGCAAGATTGCCCCCCTTGATAGAGCTTTCCCAATGTTATTAAGCCAGAGTAATACGTCATTCCGTTGCCGAACAAAAGAAATCCGAGTTGAGTAAGCTGTATAAATAGTGTATGAGAAGCCCTACATATTTGCTACATCGTAAACACTAATGCAGAATGACAGAGGGTTTTCCAAGATTGATTGGTCCTTCTCGGCAGGCAATATTCTCAGGTTGATTGTAAAATGCTAGGGAACCCCCTGAAAATGCAATAGCGCCCAAGAATGCAAAGCAATTATCCTGTCTAGTATGAGTAGAACATTGAAGTACTGTGAATGACCTTTCTGGGATATGCCCGAGTGGCGTCGTGCAAATTGATGGCAGTGATAACGTCTCTGTTTCTTACTTGGAGTAAACAACAGGCTTCTGATAATGCGAGCGGGTATTGCATTTATTAACGCACTGACCCGCGATGTTTACCACACGCAAGTCTGAGAAATACTAACCTGACACCCCTATAGTCTTATAAATACAAAAGTGGACGACCATAAACCATTGCTCAACTTCTTGCCATTCGCCACATCTAAAAATGACCCTATACACTATACGGTGTTATGTAAATCTACGAAGCGGGGAAGAATCCCTTCACTTGACTATAACCAAAATGACGACACTTTTCATTTTCTATAACATCTAAGTTTACGAGTTACTCTTTTACTTTGTCTACAACGTACTTAGAGAAGAAAAGGAAGTATTGTACTCCACTAAGTATTCGATGGAAGGATTTTACTGGACATTTAGTTTTGAGACTCCCTGAATCTAAAATAAGCAACTTCAGAAATTTTGATTTTCTGAAAAACGCTTAACGACTTTACTTAAAAAATAATTAACACATTTTCATGACAAATGAAATGAATTGTCTGGCAATAGTCTTTGAAGTCTTCACTCTGACTTACTTTTGCAACACTAGTAAACCGTAAGCTATAGACAAAGTCTTACTACAAAAATTGTAGATTTCATTAATGCCCCTTTTTGTGGAGTTACCCCTTTCTGAGATATTCGTTACTCCACGTTTAATTTTTTAAACAATGGGAGAGTGCTGGCTATGCAAAGAGAATGGGATTTCAAAGCCTCTCATATTGACCAGGTCTTGAAAGATTTTACTGTCACTTACTGTATTTTCTATCCCCATTATAAATGGAAGGAAATATATAATGTGACGTCAGGCTACCTCACACTACTGGTGCGTCGCGTAACAACACTTTCAAGGTCAAGTTTCCCCACTCCACTCATGCGAGTGAACACCTAGCAACAATCAAGCGGAAACAAAGGGTTTTCCAAAGCATTCGAAGACTGTACGGTAGCCGTTTGTTTGTAGGTGTTCGAGAAAGATATAATACGTCATCGCCGGTATAAAAAGCTTGCAGAGCACGTGGAGCAAGGCAGTTTTTTTGAGGGCTGTGAAAGATACGCCACGTCGAGGTGGTGATATTGTAATGAATGTGGAGTGACTGTACTGTCGGAGTTAGTTTCTGAGAGACAGAGGAAGTGAAGAGAGACAAGGCTACGAGAAGAAATCAATTATGAGTTGTAATATCACAAAAGACTGTAAACTGTGTTAACGTCAGTAGAAGAGAAATGAGTTTTGTGCAAAAGTTTAGAAGGAAATTTTAAGTGATAGAAGAGCAACTGGACTGAATTTTGTAATTTTGTCACAGTAATAGGAATGCCCTCGCTTAGCGTGAAGTAGTTTGTAAAAATAATGTGTACAAGATTCAGTACAGCAAGTCATTTGAGTGTAACGCATCAGAATCTTTTTATCAACTCGAATAATTACGCGAATGTGGTACTGGTACAGTACAGTATATAATTGCTCTTGCTTTAAGTATTCGGCGAGTGTTTAATTCGTATTTTATTTGTCTTTTACATGTGTCCTTGGGAACAAGTGTTTCACCAAAATCGTGAAACCTTACCTATAAAGACCATTTTGAGTAGCACCCTTCACTTCCTGCAGCTCAAGTTGCTGTTTCTGATGAAGATTATTTTCTCGCTACCCTTGCCCTCACCTTTAGCTTCCAGTTTAACCTTCCTTCAGAGAAGAGGGGTTAAAACCGCTAAATTTGATCCCCAGAGAGTCCTTCCCTTACGCGCCAACCTTGCTTTATTCTCCCTGAACCGACCCCCGCTCGCCCCTTACTTCTTCGTCATTCAAAATCAACCAGACGTTGGGATCTATAGAAGATTATTCCCTTGAGTCATACCAAACGCTGAAGGAAGACATCCTTCAGTCGATTGAACTTTTCACACTGCTGTTTCCTCTAGAATGAAAGCAAGAAAGCAATGGGTGCGTTAAAGCGGACACAAGAGGAGAACAGTGCAATGCTAGTAAAATTAGGAAACAAAACCACAAAGTGCTTTGTAATGTTACGCAGAAATTTCGATAATTACGAGTTCTTTACTTTTGTTCTTTACTCACGAGTATGTGTGTGTGTGGATTGTGTATGGGTGGGTTGTGTACGTGTGTATGTATGTGTGTGGGTTGTATATGTGAGTGTAGGTAGGTATGTGTGGGTTGTGTATGTATGTGTGGGTTATGTATGTGTGTGGGTTGTGTATGTGAGTATTGCAATTTGTTGTGTATTGAAATCCTCAAACCTAACATCATATCGGACGACGTATGAATTAAATGGATGAAATTATTTTCAAATTAGCCCGAGGTCCATAGAACCAATATTCGATATTAATTTTCTCAGGATAAGGTAAAACTTCGGAAAAAGACTTATCTGCATAACGCACCCCAACGGAGATTCGAACTCGGGACCGCTTGAATGTGAGGAAGCCACGCTACTACCAAATATTGTACTGGAATTACGTAATTAAAGCATGAAAAATAGTGGGGGTAGCGCAAATTAAATTGATATTCCAACTCTAATTGGCAATTTGTTTTTAAAGAGCTACATCGTATTTTTAAGGAGACAGATCCGTGAGTATTCTCTGAATGTTTGAATTTCTTACCACAACTTTAGAAAAAAGTGTAGGTTTAACATGACGTGCATGTGTGTCAAGGCATTACAGCATAGTAATTTAAGCTATTTTAGAAACAAAACTGCTCCTTTGTGATGCAATTTTAGTAATGTTTAAACAACATTTCAGACCTTTGATACTTACTGAACTAGAAAATAATTTTGCTTACAAATATACTCTTAACTCAATTACTTAAAAGAAAACGAGTAGCGATTTTCCTCTTGAGAAGTTTTAAGTGTTTGAAGGTTCAAACCAGGAACAAAGAATGTCTCGAAAACATTAACGCCAAAGAATTTTAGTTTTCTTTAAACTGTGTGTTTTTATAAGATGTATATTTTGGGTGGTAAGATTTTTCCCATCCTTTATGGTTTACCAATTATACAAAAGTTATTCAGAATGAAGAAGAAATCACGAATATTCCCTGAATGTTCAAGTTTCACATTTCATTTGTTATGAGAATAAGTTAAAGATATGCTATTTTAATCAAAACCGGTAGAGCTGTTTTTGAGAAAGTAAAACTTATAGAAAATCTTTCATTGCAAAGCCCAGATTAGTTCTCACAGAGAGAGAGAGAGAGAGAGAGAGAGAGAGAGACTGGGCTTTTCCTAAAATGTTTTTTTTTTTTTTTTTTTTTTTTTTTTTTTTTTTTTTTTTTTGGCGGTTCAGAAGGCCTCAAAATGTGCGATTGCTGAAATCTCAGTACCGAAATCTTCGATACTTCCTATACTTACCTACTGTAACTACACAGAATGGAAGGTATAAAAGAACACAATTTCATCAAATTTTAACAACGTATTGTAAATTACTGAAGACTATTTCATGCATAGAGGGCAAATTATCATAGGAATTATCACTTAGTTATGTTGTTTTCTACCAATTATCACTAGAACATTCTTTTATTTAGGCAGTGTCACCAAATGCATCCCATAAATCGCTGAAAAACAATTAATTGCACCCTATAACGGATTAACAATCCAAATAGCACTCCATTTCGATTTGACAACTGCTTTAACAATTTTTCTTTCAACAGTTAATGTGTTCTTCCAGAAGATAGATTATTCGTTAATGTTAAATACATGTAATTATTTGGTTTCATTTTCCCTAGTTGGCCGTGCTGAATAAGTCTAACTGCACTAATCAAAATATAGTTTAGGTTAAATAAGGAAAATTGAAGCTATTAACAGTGAAGCAACAAGATTCTAAAGTAAAGAACAAATTAGAAACTAAAAACTTCACTTATCTTATCGGTAACGAATTTGTTTGTATAGCTTTGAGATTGAGTTGAAGACAACTTGAAACCCTGGGTCAGTTTATGCAAAAAGAACGTGCAACATTACTAAGATAAGTGAAGTTTTTAGTTTATAATTTGTTCTTACTTTAGTATAGTTTAGGTTATTTTCGTACAGAGTTTAATATTTTCTGGTTAAATAAACTACTGGGTTAGGTCACACGTCCTACGATATTACTTATGATAAAGGTATTGGTGAAATTTAGGGTCACAGTTTGATAACGTAAGAGAATCTTGGGAGCAATTACCTTCAGTGCGCTGAAAAGGGTAAAAACATATGACACTTAAAGCTAAACTGCACGTTTCATTTGCTACAGGATTTAATACCAGTGCGAAGCTTCTCTGAAAAGCCGGTCGCAGTGTGAGCCTCACAAAAGTTACATCTCCGGTTCTCTACTAATGTGGAAAAAATTTAAAAGCAGCTCTTCATGTGTTCCACAGGGAAGATGTAGCGGCGCTTTTACTCGACGGGAAGGAAGGGTGGGAGGAGTGCATTACCACAGGAAGTGTAGAAGAGTGTTTCCTTCCACTTGAAGAGGCGTGCATTTTATCGTCAAGTCTCAAGAGTTTTTCTAAAAATTATAATGATAATAAAAAGAGAGGAAAGGATGGCTGACGAGGGCTGGAAAACACAATTAGTTAGACTGGCTTCAAGTCACGTCAACAACAAACGCCTTTCAGCTATGTCGATAACTTTGCAAAGGACCCACCAGCACTATGCACAAAAGCGTGTGATAGTGCTCTTTGAGCTGTTCAAAAGTAAATTTGCTCATTAAATACCATCTAGAAGACTTTTCAAAAGGAAATAATGTTGACAAAGTCATGTTCTACTGTGAACAAAACTAAAGATAAATATCGAATTTGCTATTAATGTAACGTCAAGGATGCGAGGTTCTTATATACGTTTATTTGGAATGATTGTTGCTTTTTGGTTTCTACAAAGGCTCTGACATTTAGTGCACTGAAAAATAACTAACTAATTGTATTTTCCAGAGAACCAGCAAAGTGGCTATTAGACTTCTTGATTCTTGTGTTTTATAGCTGTTACAAATTTAATTATACGAAAATAATAAATTAAGACTCTAATGCCCTTTGAACATCTTGTCGTAATTATTTTTCTCTCCGTTGAAACGTAATACTACAATAATAAAATCTACCGTTGAGTGAACACAAGTGTTTTGTGACCAAGATTGCAAGTTCTCAATCACAATGTAGCAATAGTTATACCACTTCAAGATGAACTTCCGGCAAAGTAGCAACGCACAACAGTTGGCTTATATCAAAAATAAAATTAAGGATCCCTTAAGTAAGCTCCATACTAAAAGGATTGTAGTTAAAGATAATATTCTATTTGCACTCAAAAACCATTGAATTACCAATCTTTCTTAATATAACAAAGAAACAAATTAATTATAACCAGTTTCTGGTGGTTCTTATAACGAACTAAACCGAAAATAAATTCACGCATATTCAGATTATTAGTAATACTGTATGAGTCGTTCTAGTAAGTGACCATCCTTCAGTTGTGACTTGAGTTTACCCACTTTTTAACCCCTTCCGAATCAAGAGAACACACTTATCACGTCACATGATGGGTGCATCGGTATGGGCTACGTGCATTGAGCTTCTTCCGTTGCACAGGATCATTCAGAAACATCAAACTATATTTGTGTTTACACTTTATAGTTCCATAGAGGAAATCACCAAAATTTATGCCTGTTTTTCATACGTTAATACTTCCACATTAATAACTTTGCTAGTAGTTAATTAGATTTGCATTTTAATGTAGTTTTAATTATGTTGTACATTAATTAAGGGTTAACAACCGTGTAATATTACAAAATTTATAAAATTGTTCTAGCTTTCGGCCATATTAAACTTTAAGGCCCTTCAAAGTATGCACCTTTGCGCGAATCAACTTCCTAACATTGTAGAGGTCGATTTTAAATCGATTGTTCTTTCTTTTAGCAATAATAATGGATGCCCTGTTCTCACTTCCAAAAAGGAAATCTCTTGTGGACCATTTACTGTTACTCACTACGTCTTGTATGAAGTTATGTTTACTGTCCTTGTGCAGAGATATTTATCGCCATAAACTTGAAGCTTACATCCAATGGATTGCACATGTGATGAGCAAATAAACACATATTACTACTGTACGAGCTTGCTCGTCCAACATAATTTTGTTTAACTAATCCTGTAAACAAGGTACACAGAAATTGGCTCACTTCTTTGGGTCCAAGTCACGCAGAGTTGGTAGCATGTGAAACTCTGGTAATGCTGGTTGAATTTCCATTAGCACTTAGTATGCGCAATAACTTTTTAATCACCTTAGGACATTAGCCATTTCCATTACACAGTTGGTTAGGGCATCGGCTGGCCCCAAAAATGTATACATAATTCAGTTTAGTCCCCCTGGCTGCAGATAGCTCTGATAAACCGTGTTCCGTGTGTATTCAAAACCAAATATATGAAATGATGTCTACGTAGGATGGTTTAACGTCCATTCCTTTAGCGTTCATATGTTTATTTTCTTTTTTGTTTCATTTATGATTGAGTAGACTTCCATAACAGCCACAAGTTCTTTCAAACATTCGGGGAAACCATGTACACATTATTTTACGTTTATTGGTAATACTTTATACAACTTTTGTATTATCACAAGTAATACCACGAGTTATTTTCAATTTATCCAAAGTTTTTGACTATCACCAGATGCATTTTGTATGACTATTTCACGAATTAAATAATGGTATAGTCTATGAAATGTTATTTAAATGCTTTATTGTAATTACTAACATCCTATAAGAAAAAGAAGCATACCTCAATGTCCATTAGCACAGCCTACAAGATTAAATACTATTGATTTAGTTTCCTGCTTGCGCACGCAGTCAAACTCGATCCATCCATATTCCCGTTTGTATTGTGTTCTAATGTTTCTCCTCTTCGAATTATTTCGTCTATTTCAGAATTAGATGCTTCATCGAAAGGAGAGTCAGTCAATTTTTACATTTAAACCTAACGGCTCTGTTGCGTCAAACTACGTAAGCCGCTGCGCATCTGTAGGACAGTGCAGCTACATTCGCTAGATAGTCTACTTGATCACAACGTAAGAAAAGCACAGGAGGTGATAATTAAAATTCAGAAGAGGTGATGATAAAATTTGATAAATCGAAGCCTGTCATTGGTTGACATTTCAATTGTTATGCACATGATTGGCTAGTTTCAACCAACTCAGGTGTGAGTAAAATAGTCATTACAAGTATTTATTATAACTCCATTCATTTCCTAGCTTATTGAGCTCACAGAATTGTAAACGAGCTATACTGACTGGTGTTAAAGAAATGCGATATTATTGAGAGTATTAACAATTTATCGTGATAAGCGCCAATCTACTAAAACCATCTTTAATATTTACACATGCAACATCATTACACTAAAAGTATATGCTGTAGATATTGCTGATTTTTCTCCTAGCGTACACCACAATTACGCAGTTAGGTGCAATTCTGTCGTGAAAATTGCATTGACCGGAACAAAATAACCATAGAACATCGGATATACAACGCATTTAAGCCAGAACATTTGCCAACTTTGAACATTTCATTTTATTCTGTTTAAGTTGTATGAAGTGTGCTATACCTATGCTATGGAAATATTTTAAAGTTAGAAAACCTTTGCATTAACTACCAGCTGGTGAAATGGTATGCATTTCCTTCGATTATAAGGATGCAATTTTCATACACTGTTGTTATATAATTAAAGTTTATAAAACATTTTCCATATATAAAACTCTTTCGTTAAATAGTTATGACAAGTTGTAATTTCAGGACCAAAAGTATTTTCCTGATGTATTAAAATAAACCACGGATGTCTTCTAAATTCTCTCCGACATTAAAGAAACAGGGAACATTATGATATCTAACATACGTGTGTTTAAAGCTGAAGTAGATCTTAAACATGAAATGCCTAGTAGGAACGCATACCAAGAATCCTTTGCTAATACCGAATATAAGAAATCATGGTAGATTGCGCATTCCGAGAGCAGACTATTTTTAAGTGCTGCAGTGTGATTTACACAAGTCCATATTTCCAACATGCAGCCTGAGTGCATTTATACTCCCTGTTCCATATGTTATCGTATGTCGGACGCACAAATAGGTTGTATCTTGAATGACCACTCACATGTTTATTTTTTCCTTGCAAAGAAATGGGAGATTGCAGCAAACTGGTGCTATTCTCCCCATTCTTCGACAGCGATTGCGTCAACAGAATGGTAAAGTATGTCTGCCTGTTGCTATTGTTATTGGTATTTACAGAAGTAAGAGCAACTGTGAGATAGAAGTGACACATTGAAATATTACAGCGATGAATTATTTTTTCCATTGCAGAACAAGTGTTCTTTAACTTCCAGTTTTATTAATATTAAGTTATATTAGATAAGTAGTTCTGTTTACATATTAAAGAACAATTATTAATAATTTCCTCATTGCTTAAGCATTATGATCTAAGTGAATCTCAGCACTATACACATTTAAGTTAATGCTGCAAAATTGTCGGTGTTAAGGGACATTAAAAAACATCAGCGATTCAAAGGCGCGAAAATTATACTTTCTGAACAGCAACCTATTAAATGCTATATCCTCAAAGAATAGTATGACATTTGGCCAAAGTCCATTTTAAGCTCTGATTAAAGCTTATTTTCCTGTTTTCGCCTACCCGTATCGGCAACTTCTCCGACACAGTTGTCACGCGTGTAGCCAATATGAAAAAGCTAGGCGCTTCAACAGAAGGTCGTTTTAAGGTGACGCAGAGAACAACCAGCCTATTAGCCGGTTGTACTGTACACTTCCTCTCAAAGAGAACAGAAAGTAAATGATCCAAGCACTCAAGGATGAAGTCAATCAACTGCGGAAGTCATCGCGTCAAACACTTTGTAGCGTGGTGTTATGAAAGGACCGTAGTGTGAGGATGGTTGATTTTCATTCTGGAGTGGAGAAGTGAAGGAGAAAGGAAGGAGGGGGAGGGGGTGACAAAGTAATTTGGTTGCTTAAAGCTCGAGCAGCAACGTCTCTTATCACATAGCAAGGGGCCCTTGAGCCTTAACAAAACCACCATCACGACGTCATCGAACACCCGTACAGCGCTCTCAGTCCAACTTTCAAGTACGCTTCCTTTCCAGAAGCACTCCTGAAGTGCCTAATCCAAAACGTGAACAAGTTGCTTTCAGATGTGGCAACAGTTTAACGACTTACAGTGTTGCCACTACATGAACATTAAACAAGCCCTTATGCATGTAGTTATATGCCAAATTTGTACCCAAGTAGCCTTACTTATTCTTCCCATAAAATCCACAATTGTTTTGTGAAGTTTTGGTTTCTTATAGAAACAGTTTTCATCCATAGATGATAAGGACTCTTAAGACTATTACTATTATACAATTAATTGCATGCATTCCTTTCTTTGACAGCAGATTAAAATAATACAAAACCTTAAGTCATTAGAAAACAAAATATTTAATCCAGCAAATTTAGAGTGTGCAATGAATTGTGAATATACCAAGCATACGCAGCTGACGCTGAGAACGGCTACATCAACACACAAATTCAAGTGTGAAAAGAATTTATATCGAGTATTGAAATTACGTTTTTGCTTAAGCTGATGTGCAGCGCACGAACATCTTTGGCAATATTCACATAAAATGTGCAATTTTTGTTTTGCAATTATTCAATTATACGCATTCCCAAGAGAATTCTGCAAAATGTTGAGTTACGGATACTCTGAAAGTTACTTAAGACTGTTGTATTAATGTGAAAAAGAAATTTGCATAAACCTGAGTTATCTATTGTTTACATTTCAATTAATAAAGGATATTAGAACAATAGTGTTATGAAGGCCAGGTAATTTAAATCCTAAAATTAAGAGTTAATTTTATTTAAGTGTTTTTACTGGCAGTGCGATACGTGGTTGCGACCACTTCTCTCCATTACTTTTCTAACTTTAGAAAAAGTATTATTTCTCTCATTTGGAAAAAATTCCTCCATCCTGGCAGAAATCACACCTCTTTAATTCAACAACCACACCGCTTAGACAAATTAATTCCGTATTACACGTTATTTCGAAGACAAAACTACACTTCAAAGAAAAATAGAAACATTTATGAACGTATTAGCGTAAATATTAGGTAAGACTAGCTTTGATAAGGTACCTCACAGTTAAGAGAAACTTGCAAAGTAATTGATATTAGCTTCTCAGCTTGTTATTACTGAAAGAAGGTTATAGATGATGATGATGATGATAATGAGATTTGTAAACACAAGTATAGAAGGCTGCTCAAGTCAGCTTAAGGTAAATAAAGTCCACTAAAAAGATATACAGCGAATCCCCGTAAGATACTGCTGTTGTATCAGCAGAATCATCCAAATTTACTCTCTCCCAATTCAGTGTATGCAACTTCCTGAACAGTAGATGTAACTTCTACGTTATACCTTATTTGCGTAGGATACGCAAATGCTCCGCACACGCGTTTAATGCACACAAATTACTGAATTGAAGTCAGCTGAAAATATAAACCCTTCTAGTAGAACTGTACCGTTCTAGTTTATTTTATAAAAAATTAATAAGAATAAACCTGCTACCGAAAGGAAACGTACAGTTAGAATTGTTAGTATTCTCATCATTGAACTTCATTTCCTCTGCAGTCTGAAAATAATTACGCAGATGTGCTTTTATCAAAACATTAACAGTAACCTTTAAATTCAAGCACCTGTCTCTTGCTTATTTAGCAATAAGTGCTTTGTTTTCCAAGGACTGCAAGTTTATTCCACTTATTATTGAAATTATTAAGCTGAAGTTTAAAGTATAACATTGCGGTGTTGCAAATGTGGAAGCTGTTCCAGCCGCTGAATAACAACAGCAAGCTTGAGGCAGACAAGCAAAGATTCTCTTGAATAAATAATTTCAAACAAGCCCGGAGACATTTCACAATCATTTCCGTTTTCGTAAAACCTGCATCCCAGTCCAAGGAAAAAGAAGAGGAAATGTAAAGGAAGAGGAGATGGGAGGAAGAGGTTAAGTTGAAATGACAAAAGAATCGCGTTCAATCGCAGAAAAGCGTAGGAGGAACGAAGTAGGCAAATAGAATTAAATTCTAAATGCCACTACCTCACGGTACTTCCCAGCAACCGACGACAACTAAGGGTTTCTGGTGCGCGAAGAGAAAAGACGCAATTTCCTACCCCAAGGATTCTCCGCAAACAGTTGAGAAAGAGAAGGCACAGAAGAACTGGAGAACAGCAGTTTCGGAATGGCAGAGAAGAGTAATGGATTCTTGATAGTTCCATTATGACTTGGCTTATAACGAAGAAAATGCACAAAGGAATATTAATGGGATGTATCTCCTTACTGCAGACTTCACCACATGCATTATAAAGAAGATATAAAGAAATAATTGAACATAAAGGCGGTGGAAATTTGGTGCTGGTGGATTCTGTGACAGGAGACGAAACTCCAAACAAGAATAGCGGCATGTACCATAAGCGTTTACGTTACTGCTAGATTCTATTTGGGAATGGTTATACGCAGTCCTTTGAGGAGAACATTACTGCCCATATGGCAGAACAGGATTCTCTTTAGCGCGGTGGTGGTGTCGCTGTACTTCGGACCGAGTCTCCCAGAGAGGGATAACCCCCCACGCCGGTATGGGGAGTCGAACCCAGGTTTCCCACTTAGTAAGCAGCGTCACTACTAAGGACACGAATTGATATACATATAAACACATAACGTCATTAAATAGCCCGGAAAACCAAAACACGTCATTATATGTAGTAGAAGTTGCACATTAGTTTCAGACTAATAGAATTTTTTAATGAGAGGACAGAGCGAGTCATATCTACATGAGTACCGGCACACAGAAGCAGGAGCGGTAGACAGATAGTGTACGTTAGTCTCATGTTTCTGCGCTGAAGTAATTTCCTTATTGTTTTAACATTATAGGAAACATTGTCATGTTAATAAATAATAACTAAAACACTGGCAATGCCATACATTCCTACCGCACAAAACTTTGCAGTCAACTGCACTCTGTGTAATCTCGAAATGCAAATAAGCAGAGCTGTTTGTTATCGTTACGTAAACTGTTACTGACCTGTTGACTAAGATTAGGCTAGCTAACCGCACCTTTACAAAGAACGAAAGAGTGGCCTACACCTTAAATATACGCGATTGTCTGTCGATTTTTAAGAAGTGTGTTATTCAAAGATAACTCGAAACTTTTTTAATATTAAATAACAATCTAATTTAAATAGGAAAAGTAACAGTTTCCGTTTAATTTTGTGATGTTCACCCGTTTCTGGATTCATACGATGATAATGAGCAGTCAAGAAGGTGATAAACATGGGTGCTTATGAGTGCTGTTGGCTAGTTAAGTAACAATAGGGGGAAGTAAAGAAGCATTCTTAAGGTAAGCCGTTACAAGAGTCAACAACGAATTTCTTAGATGTTTTAAACAAACTAATGCTGGAGAAAGCAACTGTCGCTGTGAATAACGCTGTTAAACCAATTGCAGATTGTACCTGTGTTTCTGACTGGAGGTTTGTGTGTACATAAACAACCAAAGCAAATGGGAATATTGCAAAAAATCAAGGAAGAATAGAAACAGACAAGCTAGAATTAGAAAAAAATAGATCACTTTTCCAGATCTGCTATTCGTAGGACAAAACACCATCAACACTGATACATATTTCGTAAATTATTGCTAAAATTTGTATTTTCTCCCTCCCACCCCCGCGAACATACTGAAAATCTCTAACTGTTGTTGGAGAAATCGTGTTGTTGATGTGACATTAAGGGTGTTCCCTAAGTTGTGACGTATAGATGGTGCTACTCCGGGTGCGATTTGTGAAGTCCAGCACTCAATATTCCAGCACGTGAAGCGGAAGGGGAAAGAGGTCGCTTTGACTGCGATTTATTCGACTGCCAAACAAAAAAATGTGAAGCGACTGAAAATCATTTAAGTCACAGTACTAAAGCAAAGCGATACTAAAAATTGAATACTGTTTTTCACACCAAAGAAACTCTCCGGCAAACGAGGTGCAGGGATGAAATTCCTGATTAGACACGCCTGGCTATCCTTGTTTTGTGATACACAGGATAGTTCACTTACAGCCCATTCAAAAACTTAGGCCGACATCTGGTGCCTTCCACTTTGTAAAGAGCATATTCTCGGTTTTATATACGTAGTGAATTCTGTTTATGCACGTCGAGTAATCCTGTATTTGCAGAAGTACCAAATACTGATGTCTAACGTACATGAGAAAGGTAAACCTGTTCACAGTGAAGCGTTTTTTAAACAGTTTTATTCCTTGTGTAGCATGCGTTTTGTCACATTGCTGTGATTGTTGTATTGTTTTCAAACAGATAGGGGCAAAACATTTCTGTCAGGGACTTTCTTTTCGAAAGAAAGTATTATACAAACTGTATCAAAATCAGGCACAGCAAGAAAATTGATTTCATCGTATGCTTTGCAAAAATTACGTTTTCTAAATGGTAAATGAAAGCAGGTTCAGTTTTGTTAAAGTATCTTAATTTGAAAATATTTCTTTGATGCGTTACAAAACCCTTTTATAAGTTTTAAAATGTTCAAAATTCGATTACTGCTAGGGAAGACAGCGCTCCGATGTTTTTCTATTAAAAAGTTTTAAATAAATTGATTACTTTGATTTTGCGTAATGTTTGGGTCCCTTGGGCTCAATAAATAATATTATTGATAAAACCAGTCCAACCCTGAGCTGGAGGAGGACAAAGGAGGGTCGGTGGCGTCCCCCCCCCCCTCCCCCTCCCTCCCAATGCAGCCAGTGCCGCCTCTGGAAATGAATAGCGCAGTTACGTGAGCGCGTTACAAACAAGGTAAGGGAGAGGGCATCGCATTCGGCAGAATTCTCCCCAACCCTCTAGGGTAAGTGCGTCTGTACTAAGCTTTTCTGCTAGATCAACCCAAGTAACAGCATGTCTGTAGCTTTAACCAGCTATCCATGACCCCTTTAATATAGCTGTCACAATTTGTAGCAAGCCGGATAGTATTAATTGTGTTTTAGCACAGATTCTCTGAAACAGTAGCTGGACGGGGACTTAACAGAACGAAAGATAGAACTGAAAAGGCGTAACAAAGTCAGGTGGCAATCACCGTCAGACCAACATTAACCGAGTTTAAACAGAATGCTTGATCATGAAACAAGAAACAAGCCTACATTGTTGTTGCTAATGTATTTCTTCTCATGCTGATGCCGACATTTTACTGGCCGAGGCTCCAACTCAATATTTCTGACTCGGATTGAAATTTTCTCATGATTTTCAACCATACTTCCAGTTATAAGCTTGTTTAGAAACGAACGCTCAGAATAAGCACTGCCATCTACATCCTCACCTTGCATTATTTCGGTCAATGGTTCGTAGGGTTCATAGCTTACGATTCAGGCACTGTCAACAAGTATGTCAACAAGTGACTGGCTATGCTTTTTACATCAGTACAATAACCCGTATCCCCGTGGCACAATAGCCCATTCGGACCAAGGCCTACCGCCCGACCGTTGTGTTCCCCACCTCTGCCCACCACAGGCGCCATGAGTAGGGTGCAGTACTGGAAGCGGAACGTGGTCAGTGCCCCGGTCCCTAACAGCCAGTACTTTTATTTTAATATACTTTAGAGATAGGTTACTAAAACTATTGTATGCACCACTTATGCTAAAGCTTTAATGGACTCTATGTATAAATAGCTATTAAAGATGGAGTTATTAATTTCGGAACTACTAGTTGCCATTGCCGTGTAATCCAGTTTGGTTCCAAAGCAGAGCACAACCAGGAAAAACAGAATGCAATTCTTATTTGGAACAGTTCCGAGAATCCTAACATTCCTAAAATGTTTAAAAATCTTACATTTGCTGAGTATAGACCAGCGGGTTGGTTTCTATCTTTAATTTGAGTAATTTAGTACTACCTTCCATAGACAGTTCCAAAATAAGAGGTTGAACCAACGCGATTTCTATCTAATGGCTCATTGGAGCCTTTTAAAACCTGTTTCGAAAACAAGAGCGCTTATTGTAGAGTATAGAAAGCAACAGTTACAAGCTAAACGTATATGTAACCCGCTAGAACTAGTTTCTGCTTTAAAGTTCTAAGATAGAGGTACGCCAGCTTTAAATATTACTTTCATTCACATTTAATTATGCTATGGAGCTGCTGCGATCCACACGCAAATACTCAAGATGCTGTTTTGGAGCACATAATAGTTATCATTATGAAAGTGATACATGACGGCTATTGTGATTTGATGGACGTGAGCTAATTGACCTGTAATAGTGACTACATAAATATATTGTTGTTAAACTTAGGTTACACATTCGCTTATGCATGGTAGAAGGAATAGAAGGAAGGGGACCATGTTTTCGTATTCTTAGAAATGAAACGAAGAGTCACGTTATGATGTGAAGCAGGTACATCAATCAAGACTATCTTCTGGTTACGGTTATGCATAAACACTGGTGCAACAGAGATCTTTAATGCACGAATACTTGAACGGAGGGTCAAACACTATTTCCTTATTGAAGTATTTTTCAAGGTCTCCCTGAGTCATAAGTGGAAAATACATGGGATGTACTTAAACTTAAGCCTGGAAGGTTCCATTCCAAATATTCTATCTCAATTATTCTTTCACTTCGTGCATTATCAGTGTCCAACATCTATGGTGCAGTACAGAAAGAAAAGGAGGTTAAACATTGCAAATAAAATAAATACTTTGGGGTGTACTTGACAGATACATTGAATGGCTATTTGGAATATTCTTCTTTTCATAGTACACTTGCCATTGTAGAGAAATTAAGCCCTTATGGTATACATATGATAATACTAGAAGAAGACGAAGAAGAACAATATTAGTAATAATTGTCAAGAAACACTTATTAACTCAGAAAAAACAATAACAAAACCACAGATTTGCTTTCTATTTCATTCTTTTCCTCGGTTCCAACTCACAAACATAATTCATTGAATATCTTATAGGTATACAAACAAATAATGTATATCTCGGAAATGGTTAATAGCACAAAAAAATTAAAATAAATTTTATATTTCCAAGAAATCTGCAAGAAATCAAAGTTATATACAATAAAGTGTGTTCAGTGGCTATTTCCTGAAAAATAGTTGAGTCATTTATACAAAATGAAAATTCACGAACATTTTCTTTATGTGCAGTTTGTGTGCAGGGATTTTCTTGAAAACCTTCGTGTTGCATTGTTAGAATGCTAAATTTAAGCTGCACACACAGCCAAGCTCGCGCGAACGTTTTTTCTAAAAGTTATTTTTAATAGAGTGGCTCAAAACATATTTGCAATGAAATCTTCATATCAAATATTACAACTGCATTGATTGTCTTGATCAATTTGGTCAAAACAAAAATGGTTTTGATCTGGAAACTATTTGCTTTTCTTGTCATGAAGAGGAACTATTATGAAACCTATAGCAAAAATTCACGGTTCAGCAGCAATGAGCGAGAAATAAATACATTACTGTTAACGTTTTAGCTTATTAACTTGGTGGATACTTACGAATAGGTTTTAACTGTCAACGACGTACCAACATTTAAGATGTATATTTATATAACAATCGTCCTCCTTTCTAGATTAAAAATTGTCGCATGTATAGATTAAACGACTATAAGAAATGAACAGAATTAATATAAAGTCTTACAGGTTTCTTTATCAAAGATGTCTGAGAAAATGAAGTGCTCATATTGCCAACTTAACAAAAGCAAAAGGATTCTGACACTCCCAATATAATAAAAATAATGCATCCTTATTGTAAGAGAGAAAATTACTCCTGGGAACATTTAATGCAGGTTCAACATCGGGGCCGCTACCCTAAGAAATGACTGCACCGTCGCTCTGCCATCTCCCTCCCAAAACTTGCAAAATGAACCCTTGACAAAATACACATGCAGTACACCGCCATGGTGCCGTCACCTTCGCTAGCACTTCTAAATGACTTACTTCTACAAGTTCCTTCCTTTCTTCTCAACTGAAAACATGCTCGTGCTCAATTACTTAATAGGGTCGGACATTTACTTAAAATTCACTTTAAATTCTTTGTCGTAATTGACATTTTCGAACTCATTCTTGATGAGGTACTGATTACTCATTCAAAATATGAACTGATAACTCATTTCAATGACTGATAGTTCTCACACGTCAATTAGAACTTGTTCTTATAACCAAGCACCCTCTGAATATGGGTAGTCAATAAAAAGCAGGTATCCGCTATGGATGAGGCTGTTCTGGAGGTAGACTATTAATATGATTTCCTCACTTAGACACTTGAAGTGCTATCTATGATTTTCTATTGCCAAGTGCACTTTCATTTTTCAGCTTTATTTTCTTTTTTTGAGGGATAGGATTTAAATGAGATATAGTGAGCGAAGTTGCTCTTCTATGACACGCCTATCAGCTTTATCCTGCATGAGAACAGATTGTGCAACTAATTATATCTCAACATAACAATGATATAGAGAGCCAAATAAAGAGTAGGAGGATTCTTGTTATCTGTAAGAAAGCAGTTCATATTTAGGCAGGAATAATGCAATTGCAAAGTAAAATTTTTAAAAAAATTGAAGAAATAACCTAGTTTGCTAATGAAAAACGGATAGAATCTTATAAATTCGGTTTCATTTAGTGAAAGGAACTTTATAGTTCAATGATAAGAGCTTTAGCCAAAAGATCCCAGCTCGAATTTTCAAATTACCTCATTCATTTCAACGCTCGTTTCACGTAAGGTTAGTAGGAAGGACAAATTTAAATTAAAATTCATCCGTCATTATAATCAATGGCTAAATTAAAAATCCTGGAAAAGGTACTTCTAATTGTCATCTCTTAGGATATAATCTAAGGGTTAGGGGCGATTGTCTTCAATCCACCTGGCCGCGTTCGTTAGAAAGCCATCTGGGTTTGACCATTTGTGCCTCAGTGTATCTGCCGTTGACATGAGTGCTCGTAAGTGTAAGTTTATCAGTAAAAAGGAAAAATAATAAGGAAAAAGAACACCAGACACAGAGGAAGGTAAATGTTGCTGAGATAATCTGGACAAGATATCTGCAGATACGCAATTCCTGTCTTCATTTTTTAGGTCTTATTTAAACTTTCCAATACGGTAAGTATTGCCTTCGATACCAAAAGTTCGATGTCGAGATTTCACTGGAAAGATATGATTCGAGGCCCTCTGAGTAAAAAAAGAAAAAGGTCCAGCGAGAGAGAGAGAGAGAGAGAGAGAGAGAGAGAGAGAGAGTGTGTGTGTGTGTGTGTGTGTGTGTGTGTGTGTGTGTGTGTGTGTGTGTGTGTGTGTGTGTGTGTGTGTGTGTGTGTGTGAATAGTATAACTCAAAAACGAAAAGTCGTTATAAACCAAAGTAGGTATTAATATCTTTAAGGGGTAATATACGGAGAATTTGAAGAAAATTCCTCGGACCTAAAATACCCTTTACATGGAATTATTTTCGAAAATGTCAGTTTTCTCAAAAACGGCTAAAATGTCATATGTTTAAGATATTTTTATGGCAAACTAAATGTATAGTTTGAGTTTTCTGACTATGTAGTTCTGTTTATTCTTGATGACTTTTGCATAACCGGTAAACTGGTAAGAGATAGACCAAATCTTACTACCTGTAAAAAAAAAACACACACACACACCCACAATTTATATCCAAATGCATTTGTTGTGGAGGGAAACATTTCAGAGAAATTCCTTATGTGTGTGAGTTTTACAATACCTGTACTTTTCTCAAATGGAAAGTCGTTATTCACTTTTCTATCTCTTAGCCGTGCAAAGAGAACGAAATTGCAAAGCCTTCAAACAGCGTTCACCTTTAAAATATCACTCGCAGCCAGCGGCATTTCCATAATCCCCTTGTACCTACAGGAAAATTAGTAATAAGATAATTTCCGCAAACGTTTATGTCGACTAACATGAATAAGATAGAGGAAAAAGAGTTAGAAAAGTATAAGAGTTGACAAAGTCATGTGAGTACAACATATCGGATTTTTCGTAAATAAACTGAACTTTGAAATGTTTCTCTGAATACCAAGCGCTTCTTTCACTTAGAAATCATAAACACTATGCATTAATAGCCCAGTAAATGCACAATGTATATCATTCCAGCTTTTTATACAACCAAGAACCCTAAAAGTTTTAAGGTCAGATTAGTTTATAGGCCGCCAGCTTTGGTTTTGTGTTGCTGTACAAACTCACTAGGTCATTTTACTTAAAAAGAGAACCATGTATTAACACAGATGGGAAGTCTCCACATATCAAAGGCATGCGAATGCCTCCGCTGCCTTGTGCAAAGAAAAACATCACAATTTCTGTACACTAACCTAACACGGTGTTTTGGCTGTTCCCTTTGCTCTATAGGATACGCTGAGGCGAAGTCTTCATTTAACGCTTCGGCTAACAAAGCTTTATGCACCTAAACTAATTACAAATGGAAATTAGCCATCCACTATCAAAATCTATCGGAGAGAGCTTCTCTGGCGCACTTTTCTACAACCTTTGTTGGCGCACGCTCTGCGTCTGCCAAAATTTCCGAAACACGACTAGCCCCCAGGGGTAACAAAGGGCGTGTAACATCAAAAACGGTTTTACGTATTTAGATCAAAGAAATCAAATACAACATGCCCATAAACCCCGAAATGAAAAGCCAAATCCCGCTATGTCAATGACCCTTTGCATTTCACGATATCGATTCCAACAAACACGATAGCTAATAATGATGTGCTATCGGTTGCTACCGAATCACAAAATTACTGAGAAAGATATGAAGAGAAATTAAAAGCTATCTAGGTAATGAAACAAGCTACGTAATATGAATACCTACATTTAGCGATGCTGAGTTGGCCGTAACTGATGCTAGAGCTTTTGTGCTTTTTCTGCTTCGAATTCTTTGAATGCGGGGTTAATGCATTCATATTTTAGCAATCAACCCACTGGAGAACAAAAAAGATAGGTCATATTTATATCTGAGGGGAAGCTCAGAGAAATCTATTATTTTCAAAATGCTGACATATTCTTTGTTTATAAGTTATACCAATGATTTTAGTAGCATTCCATCGAAGAAATCTTGAGCTTTTCATAATTTGTTTATATCGCAAATAAAGTCTTCAGCCCATTTGGGCTGCACCACAGAATATGGGGTCTTTTATTACTACGTTTCGCATATAGAATATTTTCTTCTAAGGTTACGAACCAACATTTAAGGAAAATCCTAAGATTTTCACTTTTTGTTTCAATGAAAATACTAAAAAACTTTGCTAATTTAGTTAATATTAAAGAAGCACCTGGTAAATGGACCTTGAAATAATTAGTTATACCAAGAAAATACAATATTTAGGTAATATTACAGGATGCTGTTGAGATTAGACGCAACTGCTTTGTAAAATATTCTACATCTTTTTACCGGTTCAAGGGTTTCTACTGGGAGAGGATAAACAGTCTTGTAGCCCGACCAATCAACGATCACTGCGTTTGCAAGCAGCCAGTGAAATAAACCGGAGAAACAGCGAAAAAGAAAGTAAAGAAAGGGAAAAGAAAGAAAAGAAAGGTAAATAAGACTGCGCATTTCCTAATCAAGCTATTTTAATGTATTCGATCCCAAATGCTGAGCAGTTAATGAACATTATGTTCCTAATTGAGTCATGGATGCAGCGCATAACTTTTATAACCTCGCGACTTTGAGGTCCTTAAGACGTGTTACGCCTCCTTTGCGCTCTACTTTCACCTACTACCTTACCCTAAACTTAGGTGACCTTATGATTTACGTTACTTAATCTTCCCCTTTACTAACGATTTCTTCCGCAGGATCGAGACAGGATAGTAACAAGAAACACCAAAGAAATACAACATAACCACATTTACTATAAAATGAACACTGTAATATATAAACATGAAAACATTAAAGAACCCAATAAAATTTACCCATAACATTTCAAATTAAAACAGATTAAAACTGTAATCTAACACAAAACCTTGATTTCTATAATAGGGCACTGTAATTCTGTTCTCGCCCTCAACTGTTATGACCAAACCGAACTCCTTGCTCAAGTACAATTCTTCCTGAACGTCTGTTACGATCTCAACACCAACACTTCACCGTACCTAGTTGCTCCCCAGTTTTATGATGAAAAGTGCCTCATAATATGCTACCCCAATAGTTGACAGTTCCTTTAGAATTTCCCTACTTTCACAAAGAACTACTATGAAGTTTAACTTGGTACTCATCTCTATGTTGCAACTCGGAGCTAAATGGTGGATGGCCAACTCCCAGCCTGGAAGGCTTAGCAGTCATCGCACAGTGACATCTCTGGTTTCTTAGCCTCACAAGCTATTCTCCTTTCCACACGAGCACCAACTCTTATGGTGAATCAACTGCGAATTCCACTCATCAGTCCATGCAGCACAATTCTCAAAATGAACCACATTAACAATGTTGATTAATATGCGACTTGTAGACTCAGACTTACACGCCCGGCTAGATTCACGGACGGCTCCATAACCAACTTGTTATGGTACCCCGTTCGACTCTTTGCTGCTTGGGACCAACCCACTCCGGCAACAACTGACGGCCGCCTCTTGACACACACTGCTAATAGCATAATTCACCTGGTCAACCAGCTTTTGTCTCTGACGTCACTCCACAGGCTGATCCATCATTAGCCGGCCACCCCTATCTTTTTGGCTCTTTCAAGCTTTCACCAAATTACTCCGCTACAGAGGTCAACCCCTGAAAGAAAAAACCATGCCAAGTGTACTGAACCCACTGATCTCTTCTACGAACTTTTCGTGATTATGAGAAAGACTTCTTTCTTATAATTTCCTGAGTGGAATGCGGAGGAAGGGAGTCTTGTGTTGAAATTAAACCAGATGAGAGCGAGGAGTGCGCGGAGCGGGGACAGAGGAAGAGAATAGTTAATGCTTTACCTGAAGGGTTTCGAAAGAATTAGAGAAGGAGGTCCAGAGTATTGGATTTCGTGCCCGTCCGTCATTTTATTGCAGCCAAGAGGAAAGAATTCCTCTTGTAAGGCGCTTCCCTCTAGGCACACCTTAGATATACGGGTGGTTGAAATTACCCCTCTGGGGGGTGGCGCCTTTGTGACACTCGTGTCCAAAGCAAATCTAGTGCCAAATGTGGCAAACGGCAGCTTATTTGCTTCGTTTCTGAAGTTTGTGAAATGTGACAGAAATAAGAAAATCAGCTTGGAAACCACGTTATTCCTATTTTTTATAGCTTGGCCATATAAGGAGAACGGAATCTCAAGGCCATCACATATGAATGAGACCTTAAAGGATTTGACTGTCGTTTAAGCTTGGCGTATTCCTCTATTCTCCCTGTACTTTGAAGGAATTTATTTCTCCAAACATTTATCCCAATAAACTGAAGTAGACAGAAGAATAAGTGTACAAGAATAAAAAGCCATCTGAGTGCAACACATCAGATTTCTAAAAAAAGGCATTTGCCTGGATGTGTGTTTGCGCGTGCGTATGCCTGCATTTGTAAACAGCATAAGTCAAAAACGGATGCAACACAAAGATTTTCAAGAAAATCTTCCCACCCCAAAATTAACTTTACATGGAAACATTTTTAGAAAATGTTGATTACAGTACCAATATTTAAGATATGTTTTTCACAAAACAAATTTATATATTTCATTTTCCGGGAACAGCCTCGGAAGTGTGTTTATTATGAATGACTTCTGCATATGTGGCAAAGCAAAAGGAACGGATCAAGTCTTACAAAACAAGAAAAAATATACATCTCATTAAAGCACACGGAATTTCAAAGCCATCAGATACAAGCCCACTCTTAAATGATTTGACTGCAGCTTAAAGCCTATATCCCCTTATTTCACTTGTACCTCCAAGGAAACATGGAATAAAATAATCATGGAAATTTTATCTCGATAAAATGAAATATAACAAAGAATAAACGTTTTTAAAAGGAATTTTACAAAAGTAGAGAAAGTCACTTATGTGCATCATGTCAGACCTTTTTCAGTAAACCCATGAATATTTTTCAATAAAGAGTTAAAGTTACTCAGCTGAGATTTAGTAAATAACAATGTAAGAAATCGGCAACATGGTTCGCTTAATGAATACGATGTAAGTATAGGTATGTAAAATATACATAAAATGTTGACATATTTCTGTTTAAAAGTCCCCATGATTTCTTTATATTCTGTTACCTTGAGTTTTACAAGGAATTTGAAAGATATAACAGAAATATTTGTTACAACAACTTGTTGGACAAACAAAGACATCTGAAGTGTAACACTTGCAAGACCTTCTCAACCAACTCATTCAACATGTGTTCTTCTATAGATATATCTGGTTGATTTAAATGAGAAGTTTTGCAAAAACGGCTCCATTACACTTTCCACTGTAGTATGAGAGAAATGCGGATCTTTAAAAATGGACCATTATGTAATGATACTGAACTTCCACTCTGCATGAGCAAGAGAAAAAGGCACGAATAGCGACCAGCACTTGGTGAAAGTATGCGTTCGAAAATTGACATAGATAAATAATATCTCGGAAGCGGTTAGGGCCAAAAAGTACAAAAACGTTTAAATAAATTGCTTGCTTTAATGAGATGTACATGTTCTGTGTAGTAAGCCTATTCTTTACTAGTAATACACAATTCGTTCAGAATAAAGAGTACTTCAAAGAGAATTCAGTTTATTTGTAATGAAAATATGTTATACACATAGTGCTGTGATACCTACTGGTGGCCGGTGCTCAGAAAAAAAGCTCAGTATGAACTACCTCACAATATTGCTTGTAAGTGCTCAAGACCGACGACAGTAAGCGTGGCATAAGAAAGCGTTTCCAGACTGTTCGAGAAATGTTCACGGGCCGGATTTGTTTATGGAAAGTTGGATTTCGAATTTAATACTTAAGAGGGAAAGAGTACTTCCAGAGTTGAGTATTGGAATTGAATTAGTTTCGAAGTGTGTGTTGTGTACAGTCAGTGTTGAGAGTGTTGGAGTATGTATCTTAGAGACACTTTTAGACATTTAATCGTCGCGTCGAATTGTTTGTTGTGCAAAGCAGTTTTTAGTCTTTGTACTGTCGCAAGGTGTATGTTAGACAAGGAGAGAGAACATTAGTGAAGTGTGTGTGCGTGTGCGTGCGTGCGTGCGTGCGTGTGTGTGTGTGTGTGTGTCACGGTCGAATAGAATAGCTGGGAGTTGCAAGACCACGATGAACTGTAGATTATGTTAACCATAGAAAAGAAGTCTTGTGTTTTTGTTAATCAGTTTTAAGGAAAATAAAAATGTAGCTGAAAGTGTCATTTTTCACAGTATCAGAATTGCTAGAATCTTATTTGAGAAAAACAAAGATAACGGAACCTTCCATGTAAAAGGTAGTTTGGGGTGGGGAAATTTTCTTCAAAATGGTTGGCCGCATCCTTGGAAGATCGACTTCGTTTTCAAGTCACACACACACACATACACACACACACACACACACACACACACACACACACACACACACACACACACACACACACGAACCTTATTTGGAAGGTTTTAACCGTGGGAGTTTAACACTATAGCTCCAAGGAAATTTCAACTTCCCATTTTTCTTTAGCATCTTCTTCTATTTATTACAGACACATAAGCAGTAGAGAAAGTAAAGGGAAGAGGAGAATAAATAGCAAAATATTTGTACTTAGAGTTGGTCAAACAATCAACAAAGTCTAATACACCACTGAGTGAAAACGGTATCACCGAAAAGTTCTCTTTCTCGTCCTTCCGTTCTCCCTTTGCCGGACGCGTGTCGGAGGGAACTAATTTGTAACCATAGCAACACACTGCGAACTGCCTCAGTATCTACCTTACCACCTGAAATGGGACGCCGTAGGTAAGTCTGCCCTTTCGTAAGTTTTGAAAAGAAGGGCATTCTCAAACACAAATATTTGAACTGTGGATTTCAAACTAAGAATGCTCTCCGTAGGTTGATGTGGAGGCTAGAACAGAATAATAACACCAAAGTTTAGTTATCTTATAATTAAAGGCAGAACTCTGTTGGATTCTTAATGCCCTCTATAAATTATTGTCACGTTGGCATAGAACAGCTATGCACCGCTACGCGCCGTGCGATGGAGTTGACTGAGTATATTCGTTAGATTGTTATTCTATGACGCATTGTTAGGTAGGAAGATAGAGTTGTTTATAATGGTGTTTGTGTTATTTTACGCTGTTTGAGACCAGTTCTGTTTTAAGCAAAGGAAAGAAAGAAGTAAACACATGATTAAAAGGTACCGGATAAAGTAATTTTGTTTCAATATAATGTATTTTAAACATTTCAGTGGACTATAACACACATGCTAGTGGTTAAACCGCTTCCATAAAACTATAAACTCGCAGTTTCAGTTAAAATAAATGTATAATTATCTAAATTGCAAGTTTAGGTAAGCGAACCCAACAGGGTTCTTCTGTTGATGATATAACAATAACTAAATTTAGGTGTTATTATTCTATTCTTCCTTTCACATCAACATACGCAGAGCTTTCTTGGTATCAGAAGAAACAGCAGTGCCACTATTTTGGATACCAGGACATGCGGCAATTCAGGGCAATGGAAAACAGAAGAAAAAAGGATCATATACTCCACCAATTGTGCTGAAAACAATTTTCGGATTGTTGTATGGGTATGTTCGAAGTGTCATGACTATGAGCGTACACGTTTATGCTCCGTCTGGGCAGTCTTAACCTAAATATTGCATTGCTCGTTATCTTCGCTGATGCTATGCTTCATTTCAGCGGCAATCAGCTTTACTTGATAGCATTAGTGATATACTTTATATCCAAAAAATAACTCTTATCTTTCCAAATAAAAATTAATAACGAATACAAAGTTTAGCGAAGTTTTCTCCAAATATAAACCAAAGCTCGACTTGCAGTTGTCCAAGACCAAGAGAAAGAAGTGAAGTTTGGACAGGAATGCAGACATATTGATAAAATGCGCGTCAAAACAAACGAAAGGGGGATCGGTCGATCAATATTAAATGGGTCACGAGGTAACCAGGGCTCTCTTTATGTTTGTTTAAGCCTCAAAAACAAATCGGGAAATTAACCACACTTGTTCAGGTTATTCAGGACATTATGTCCATTAATGATGACTAACTTCGTTTGACGGAACGATTCTGGCTGTTACCTTAAACAAAGAGGGCGGATTAGTGAACAGAGGAACGCGAGTTCAAGCTTGCAATCATCATTAAGCTTGTTTACTTTATGACAGTGTAAACTTCGAAGGCAGCGAGAAATTTCTAGATGATTTGTGTGATTGAATGGTCAGTATTAATTTTAAAAAATAAACGTAACCGTGTATTGCAATATAAGATGTAATGCTTATGTGCAAGGTTTGTTAAGCACAGTTTTTATTACTGTCCAGATTGGTGCTTTGATAGCCTAATATACCGAAGTTGTTGCTTGGCTAGATTTGAGTTTGTGTTGCTAAAATTTAGTCCTATGTTTGTGTTTCATTTTCAGGAAACTTCAACATCAGATGTATTGAAATAATATTCAGTTTATAAACGCAATATTGTAGTTCCCCTTGGCTATTTAATTATTATACTATATATGTATATATTATGTTTTGGTTTGAAAATAACCCCACAGTGAGGTGAATCACAGGTTAGTGAGACCGAAATGTTGTACAATGGGCACTAACAAACTCAACCGCAAGTAATATCAAAATATCGACTTATCAGAGGAATAAGCTCGTATTGACTGCATCGTCCCAAACTTCGCAGCTGGTGGGGATTTGAAAGGAAGTAAAGAAAATGGAAAAAAGAAAGACATGTTCAGCATCTGCTCAGCACTGTTGGGGTCACAGATCTTGCGCTTGCGATAGTTCATGTTACCGCACTGCTTGACCCTTCGCATCAAGATGAATGAAGAGCCAGCTGTTACTCTAAGTGCACATGCATCAAAAGGGTAAACCATCTGCTAGCATCTTCCTTCCAAAGAAGCGTTATTGTGCGCAGTTTCAAATTTGGTAGGAATTCTGTTGTGACTCCTTCCTGTAATGGATATTATTATAGCCAAGAAAATTAATAATCTGAATTACTTTATAGCATATTATGTGAGTGGAAAAAATAGAAGAGGGTCTCGTTATTTTACCTTGGCGACTTACACATGGGAGTTCCCAACTAAGGGTAGCATATATGAATTCCAGTCTTTTCGTCTTGTGTTACCTGCAGTCGTTGAGGAGCAAATCCTGATGTGTCTTTTCACTACCCAACCTCAATTACACCTGCTACCCTATAAAACCCACATCCCTTTGTTACAGTGATTAAGTCCTGACAAGGGCAGGTACACGTAAGACACACCTTGGGCGTCCTCAGCCTGCCAACACTCCTCGGCCTCAGACTTGTCTCTTTCTTGCAGTGCCCAGTCAATTATGCTATCTAAACCATTATTTCACATTTGCTTTGGAAGTAAAAATTGTTTCAAAGAAGGGAATATACAAGAACTCCAATTATCCGAACGAAGTATACGTATAGCCAATTATCCGGATCGCTTTGAGGGAAAAATATTGTGCGGCTAAAACTACTTTATTGAACAATTAAGTTTGTTTTCCTCGACACTTATTTCTAAGCGTGCATGTGATTGGCATTTAAATAATGTCTGCAGGAAGGTTTTATGACTACGGCCGGAACAGACGCGTCGCCTAAATAACAGGTTACTGTAGCGGTGTGTCACACTCGCCTTCCCTACTTTCGCTATTGCCAACAAACAAAGTGCAAACAGAGTAGCTCTCAACGTAACGTCTTTCGCAACCCGCAACGTAGCCTCTTCATAAGAGTAAGCAGTTGGGAAGTACTGTCCTTTTCTATCGTTCTAATCAAGTGACATTTATGTAAATACAGTACTGCACAAAATGTGCAGAACACTGCTTCGTAATTATAAAATTAATATCACATATCCTTAGACTTAGCTTTTCTAAATAAATTATGCACTTATCCCATAGATTATCTGGGTCGGGTACAATCCCAAATACTTTAGATAATTGTAGTCCTGCTGAACTTTTCGAAGCATGTACAAGTATCATTAAATTAAATTATTTTATTGTTCAACGACGCTGTCAATTGCCAGGATCATATCAGCTTAGTCGGTGTGTCGGAATTTCGCCCCTCAAGAGTTATGTTACATACCAGTAAATCTACTGATATGGAGCTGTCGTTTTAAAGCACACTTAAAAACCATCAGTCTGGGCCGGTTTCGAGCCTGCGACCTAGGGATCAGTAGGTAAGCGTCTAACCAACTGAGCCACCCAGGCCGACTGTTCAAGTGTCGATGAACATGTCCCTAATACAAACAAAAAGTTGAATTCCTAATCTCTCATGCTGTCCAACCTTTTATACAAGGCGAAGACTTTCAGTGTTTCCTTCACATCAGTTAACTCATCTCAAAGAGAAACTGTCGTCCATTTTATTTTAACAACACTACCAACAATGTTATAAAAATGTAATGGATGGCTCACACTGGGATATATTTCATTTTTGTTTGCCGCATAACTGTATCACTTTGTGTGTGTGTGTGTGTGTGTGTGTGTGTGTGTGTGTGTGTGTGTGTGTGTGTGTGTGTGAGAGAGAGAGAGAGAGAGTAGTTTGATATTTGTTAGAAATAAATGTTCGATAAGGGTTTTCTGGGCTTCATGTATACCTACAACTTCAGCTCTAGCTGCAGCTGTTTTCTATTCTCCTGCCCCTTCCAGGAGAGGGGTCTGTCTGCCGCACATCTTGTCCCAAATCTCTGCATAAGCTTGGTTGGCAATCCAAATCACGTGCAACTTTCAGAATTCATCAGGACTGCTTGAAACAAGCTCCTGGAAACTGGGGAAACGTCCCTCACTATCTTTCCATTATATTTTTTTTTTTTTTTTTTTTTTTAGCATGGAAGTTTTCTCTGTCCCCATTTCTCCCTTTGGCAGTCCCCTCTTCTTTTTTATCATTACTTCCCCTTGAAAAACTTAGCGCACATTTGAATATCAAAAAGGTCTTGCACGTCGTCTTCATTATAAAAAAATACAAAAATTAATGGATGAAGGAAAAGAAAAGTCCAGAGGAATGGAAGACGCAAAGAAAATGAGAGAGAAGTTTCTGACATGGCTATTATGACAACTGCTCTTGAAAAACCTAAAAGGAAAGTACGGTAAGGACGCACGTAAAGGAGAAAACTGGCAAGGTTACTTGCTTGCTCCTTTATCTTCCTTTTGCCTTTTTTGTTTGTTTTTTTAAATTGCGTTGCTGATAGTAATACAGAGCCTCTCTCCGGTAGCTTCATTTTCTCGTCTCTTGCCTGTTTTCCCTAGATAAAAAAAAGTAAAACATGTGCGGGAAGCGTACAAACAAGATGACTAATAGGACGCGAGGAGTAAAACAGGCAGAGCAATGGGGAGAGGGGAAGAGGCCTACGTGAACTCTATCCATCTCTCGCGAGTTTATATCATATGCGCGTCAGCTGTCTTAACGCCTTATTAGCTTTTTTTTTCTGCTCCACGTAAGAAAAACTGCATTTGTAGCCTGAATATCACAGTGGGCCATTTTGTAGAAGGGACAAGTATGTAAAACGTTGTACGTGCTCACAGGTGCCTCTTTGTGGGGAGACAATGTAATTAATGGTCCAGGGACCATAAATGTAGCAAGTATTCTTTCCGTAGTACTGCTTTAACGACAAAGGCTCCTTCAGGAATTTCGTACGACAAAATAATTCAAATTTCACCTGAAAATTAAATTTTACAGTTTAATTTACTACATTCATTAATATCTACTTTCTCTTAAAGGGGAACGAAATACAAAAATGAATATTTTATTTTCCACATCAATTTATTTGTCGTCAACAATAGATGGCAACGCAGGCAGTTTCACCGTCCCAAGGTGAGGGGTTCTCACGTTGCAGTTGTTGATGTGACTCGTAGGTCAGTTATTCTACTGAACTCTGACAAGAAGTGATGTTTTAAATGACAAACAATGTTCACGCGTTTATACTAAATAAGTGATAAGCAGCAGTCCAACATATGCTTTGAAAAGTATGCGTTATTATAAGTTTGAACCTAAAAGATTTGCTTTTGAAGATTTAAAGTATTCTGATAGCGATTCCGACACAGTGTGAACACCAAACACCGCGCTGATTGGACGCATTGGTATAAGTTGAAGGCCATTACATGAAAAATGTATTCTTTTTTTTAGTATATCTGAGACGAAAACTGTGACAGCTCTCTAAACTTCCAGTATGTATAGAATGTCGAATATTAACCAAATCTTTTATGAAGCAGATGCCCAAAATAATTTTCTTCGGAGCATGATAGGCATTTGATTCGCCTTTAATCCGTAATTTATTTATTTCGTCTTCTTCCAACAATTCATCATGTCCACAAACCTTCCATTCACCATTTTCTAGTCATTTATGTCCATTTTTATATGAGAAACAGTTAATGTAAATTTTTCAATTAATATGATACTGTTTTTTCTTTGTATTTTTTGCACAAGCTTCACTCTTTCTCTGAGTTCTTAATTACCTTTGTATAACTGTAAATCTGAAGAGACGCACATTCTTGCTATAAAAAGCAGATCTCGTTAACCATTTCTCAGTTATTCCTTGTTATTGTTTTGGATTTTCCAATGTGTATACTTTCCTCATATGGGTAGTCATTGTTGGTTTTAAGCTCTTCTGTTCGTGCAAAGAGAATGGAGTTTCAAAGTCATCACAAAGCAACCAACTCTTAAAGTTTTGACTATCGCCAAAGCCATAATCATTTATATTTCGTTTAACATGAAATAGATGTAAAATACGCATTTGTAAGAATATTTCATAAAAAAAGTGAGCGAAGAAAGTCGTGTGAGTGAAACAACAGATTTTTCTGAGCAAATGTCTGTCGTAGACCCTATGGCTTTCATTAGATTGGAGGTTGCAGTTATGGCAGAAGTGCTGTATTAAGACAACCAAAACCCATGGTGAAAATGTGATTTGGTTTGCTGAACAGTTCATCTGTTGCTTTCATCTATCATACCCCACCAAACTCTTAAATAAAAATCTATGGAGATCTGCTTGTATCACAGTGTATGGTGCAGAAACATTAATTTTGCGAAATAATGAAGAAACTGATTGGAAGTGTTTAAATACTGATGTGGATACATAAGACGTGATATAAAGAGGCCAGATAACTACGTAAGTCCATTTTAGTGGGCAAGTAAGAAAGATATTGAACGTGAGGGAGAAAACACGGGGGACGCTGAACGGGAAGATGCTGCTTGTTAGGACATCTGGATGGAATGGGGAAGGGACGTTTGGATCAGAAGAGCACACCGGATAACAGGCAATTTATGTGGTGTATTGAAATCAACCTGAATCCACTTTAACCAAACACATACCACTAAGGAGTTTAAAACAATGAAACCAAATTAAGTAACGTGTGAAATACACATTTACAGTGATACCGATTCCGACATCAACGAATTAGTGTTGAAATGAAGAGCCTAACCAAATTGCTGCTATGTGTTCTTTATTTTTATTAGTCCGTGCTGAAACCAAATCTATTGCAACTGGTCTATTGTTTAATAAGTGTCAAGGTTCTCATAAGTGCACATAAAGTCACAGCTTTCTCTTTGAGATATTTTCAGTTCCATCCACTGCACCTGCTTCTGTATACCTGCGTGACGGAACTAAATGCCTTTCCAGATGTCATCGTGATATGTGGGCACGAGGGGACACAGAGTGTTTTAAGAGCAAGAGGAACGTGGAAAAGAAACAAATAGTTCGATTCTAGCTTGGTCCCCAACTTCCAGCAAGCTAATTGAATTATACAAGCCTTGAAGGGGACGGGGGAGTTCTTAAATGGAAGATGTCCGATGCAGGCAGGACTAAACAAGTTCTTCTTCCGAGATGAGTATTTGCAGAAGTAGGTAAACGAAGAGGCTGAAGAACCAAGAGAACCATCCAAAATGATCTATGAAAGGTTTTATAAGTTTTGCAAACAAAAACGTTTTTCCTTTACTTGTTTAGTCTGTACTACCAAACTGTTTCGGATTATTTACTTTTGTTTATTATTGTCGCTTAAACAATAAACTATACCGCAACTACAATAAAATTTAATTGCAATTACTTAAAAGGTATTATAACATTGATTATATAACATGATGTAAATTTACAGCATTTATAAACTTTACTATGCTGTGGCACACAGATACATCACACAAGGCCACCAAGAGATCAGCAGGAACACCGCACTATAACCAATGCACATTGAAGAAAGCACACTGAAATTATGTGCTGAACTGTTAAGAACGGATTTACGGTGCTCACATCTAGGCTGGGGATCTTTTGCAGTATGTTCAATATTATATGAGGTCTGGTGAGAAGTACCTGATCGCGACGATTTAGATGACTTACTGGTAATTCAAGCTATTATTGGAGATTACGGTGTTCAATTTACTGTTGGGCGTAGCATTACAGTGTAGTTCCACTGCTTAGATATTTTATTTTTCAGAAAGCTTTGTAAGTCATGATCGGGAACCTTGGATTCAACCGAGCTTGGCAAGCTGCTTCTTTAGCTGCTTTATCAGCTTTCTCGTTTCCAGATATGTGATATAAGATGGTATCCATGCCAGTATCAGTATGTGCTTTAATATTACTATACGACAGTAAAATTGTGTGCACTAAAGAGTATATTCTTTTGTATGCCACTTGTTGAAGAGCAAGAACTGCACTCATGGAACCGGTGAATGTTTCAGATAAGTTAATAATACAACAGAAGTCATCATGGTTCATTAATTAATGAATCTACTTCATCTTACTTTGTGAAATTAACTTACAAAGCATTAAAAATCAGTACTTAATTTTTCATCTATGCTGAAATTAAAACTTCATTTATTTTTCTTGTGATGTTTAACGCCCGCTATTACTATTACGTTACCGCAGGCGGTGACACAGATGATGCATGGAATGAAGATGGAGCACCGGTGGAATAAGATGGTGGGGGAAACCGGAGAACCCGGAGGAAACTCGTCCCAGCGCCGCTTTGTCCATCGCAAATCCCATATGCGGTTGCCTGGGAATATTTCATTTACTAAGTGGAAATGTAATTAAGAGATAAGGTTATCAATACAGATGTGGTCGTTCTAGGACTTGCCAGTTCTTCGACTCTCGATGTCCCTATAATAGTTCAAAATTGTCGAGAAGTTACGATCTCTCCAAGAGGAATAAATCAGCGCAGCCAATTATGAGTGATGCTCCAGAGTGAGAGAATGTTTGAATGCCCCGGTGATGGTGTTTGGAACAGGAAGAGGAGAAAGAGCAGGAGAAGAGAAACAGGAGGTTTAGTAATATAATGTCCAGATTAAAGAATTTGGAACTGGAGAAACAGGGACAAATATGGAAGTAAATAAAATAAATATAGATAGTTTTGGCAGCGCATGGCAAGGCGGTCCAAGATATGGAACCAGGTGCCAGAGACAAAAAAACAGCACATGTCATTTAAATTCTGGGATGTAAGGAGTTAATAAGGCTATAGACTGGAGCGATCTCCCGCTACGGAGAAGGTATAGAAACATAGGAGGCAGAGACGGTGTAATAACTTGAATAACAATAACAATAATAATTAATAATAAACAAAAGCAATAAGAATAATTAATTAATAATGAAATACAATAACATTAATAAGAAGAAACAAATGCCCATGAAACATTAAGTGTCCTCATGTTTGATGGATTTTGTGACAGCAATTTACAATCTTGAATCAGATATTAGACAGTAGCACCATATACAGGAGAGAGTTTATTTCCTGGAAAATTAAATCCCTGTAAGTAAAGTGCAAAATATTCTAAGGCCTTTTCGGGCATTTATCCTGTTCTTCTCCATTACCAAGAGCTACACAGGCTAGTGCACGCCTGGGAACTGCCTCTCATCGCTGATAAGCAGAACGAATTTCGCTCTCGCCACTGGCGTCCGCTTCATAGGAATTGCCCTGTTGCGTTCTGTAACTGTTTTAACGCACGTAGGGTATCTACTTATGTCATAGACAGATGAGTTGGGCCACATGATATACAACATAAAGTAAGGCTGCTATGTACAATATTTAGGAATGGAGCTCTTAGAAATCGCAGCAGCTACCATAAAGCGGAATATGAAATTGACTTGCATTAGCAAACTGAACATCTCCTGTTGTTAAATGTACTCCTTTAAGAATTGAAGAATTAAATTCTTGTAGGCCTATGGCAAAGGTGCATTTGTGTTAAAATATTGTACAGTAAATGTATGGATAAAACTTATTAAAATGAACTTACGAAACTCCTCGTGAATGGTAGATGGTCTTTTAATTGAGAAACTTGGAGAGGATGTTCAGAAAAATATTACATCTTGTATATATGACCAAACTTTTTACCTTCAGTAAACCATTTTTTTAACACAATGAATACAATGTACGAAAAAAAGTACGGTATACAATAAAAGAGACTTTTTTGTATGCTGTAAGGGAAGTAAAAATTATCCATATGTTTTATCAAGCGGGCAGTGAGCCCAGCAGCTCCTGCCAGGAAATTATGTTAGAAAGGGAAAACAAGATACCATTTTGGTCACAACTGCCGCGGTAGATTAGGAAGCACTGGAGTGGGTGGGAGTTAGCGCTATAAATATCCACAACTCCAGAACCAGTTCCCTTGCCGGGAGTGAGAGACTGTCCAACTTTAGATTGAGAAGTTGGTGCTCTGCTTTCTGATTCATTTTCGTTCCTAGGAGTTCAACCCACATTTTAAATCTGTAAGTAGGGCTCCTTTTCCCTTTTTAACAATTTTTGGCTGAAATATTTTGAGATTAAACTGACAATTGAATGTTCTGCTTCATTGTGTCTTTCAAACAAGAACCCTAACATAGAAATTGAGTAATAATGTTCCTCTTACCTTCTTTGTTGGCAGAGAACAATAAATTAATGATAAAGCAGTAACTTTTCGTCGTTTTACTCTTAAACTTTGCTTCCATAAGAATGTTTCTGAAAATCGTAAACTTGACTCATATTACGAACACGAAAATCTACATTTATATAAAACTGTTAGCTTAATGTTTCTCAATTCAATAAAAGTCAAGGCAACAAATGCCCTTTCTTATTTAAATAATACATGTAACACTAGAATTACACTGTACAGCCAGCATATTCAGTGCTCTGCAGTGCTTAGCATTAGGCTTGTGACCTTGGTAGCCCATAAGCGATATAGACTGCACTACGGTATATAAACAGGTTTACTCCTACGTGCAGATTCATCAAAGGGGCAGCTAAACTGAAAGTATTGCATTCCACTTAATCGATCTGAAACTTTGCCAACTTCACAATTATAGTCGCGCTCTTACGGTTAACATTAGCTACAGATACCTTTTCCTGTAATGAAAGGACCTCATTGGCCATCAAAGCACGCAATTACAGTCCATTGTTGCCATCAAATCACGCTTATAAAAACACCCGCTGTATGATTCAAATATCGTATTGCAGGAACTAGTTAGTATTGCGAAATTAACTGTTAAAGAGAAAAGAAATTGCTGATATATTACATTCACACATTCTCTACACATTCATCGACATAAATAGTTGCAGAAATAATCCTATTACTTTTTTCCTTGTACACACATTGAAAAAGGGGGATGCAGCAGGCTTAAGCATTAATCAAGAGCTGGTCGGTATATCATGGCCTTGAAATTCTGTTCTCTTAGGTGAAAAACAGGGGAGAAGGTTTAAAAAGGCATTTGAGTAAAACTATTTCACATTGTAACTAATAACAAAGAATGTCTCGAAAACGATCCACTCCAAAAAGTTTATTTGACATAAACTGTGTGCCTTGATGAGATCTGTTAATTCTATGTAGCTAACCTTTGTCTGTCTCTCTCTCTCTCACAGACACACACACACACACACAGTTACGAAGAAGTCCAGAATGAAGAGGACTTCAGAGGCTTTTTACAGAAAATTTAAGATACGTATACATTTCACTTGTCACGAAAGCATCTTAAACATGCGGTATTTTAATAAAAACGACTACTTTTGGGAACTCAACACTATCGAAAAATTGTCCATGTAAAGTAATTTGGGGTGGGCAATTTTCACGAAACTTTCGTGTCGCATCATTGGAAGATGTCAAACTTAAATACCAAGTTTGGGATTTAATCGACTTTTCATTCTTGAGTTATGTTGTTCACACATATACACACAGATCTTTTTACAGGGATCTCAAATCGTGTATTACCAATGAAATCGTTATTACTGAATAAAGTAACAGTTAAATCTTTATGTGACGTTTCATTTGTATCTTGTCTTTCCGAAACGAATCGAATCCTCATGACTTAGTTGAACTTGAAGGTAATTCAAAGTTGGTTTAAATCCATTTATAGAGGTATTAAATTCAATTTATCTAGTTTAATATGGTTTCATTGTAGAAATATAATTTAAATTTTCATATATAAAAAGGAAAAGTCATATAAGCTGAAATGACACACATAAGATCTTTCTGGTCATCACAAAAGAAATTCATCCATGAAAAATGTAATATAACTTGCATAACAATTATAATACAAGAAAATATAATTCGATAGCATGATCATATTCTTAAAATAGAAAAAAATCGCATCCCTTCCAAATATCAGTACAAACCAACAGAAAAACGGGATATTCTCGGCACAAAAAGAGATGAAGCAATTAGTATAAATTTTAAAAATGACGTGACCATGGAGGAGACCCTATGGTCCAAACAATGCGGTTAATGAAGGTGAGGAATCGTTGTTGCACATTTTCTTTCATTCTGGAACATAAGACAATAATGAAAGCGTATCAAGAAATGGCGATGTATCTCAGGATAGTAAATTTAAACCAAATATAAGTTTGTTACAATATAAATTAATCTGCAGCAGACTGCTGAAAGACAACGCCATTCATTGCTTTGTCAACATGAGAGATTATTTTAATTTCGAATGTATTCAGAGAGCAGCGAATCTTTACGCTTAGTAGCAAAATAGATTGCACTAACATTAATGATAGTTCTATTCAATAACTCATGCAATTATTCACCTCGTAGTTTGCGAACCTTGTTTCCACAGCTAACACAAATGTTTGCTCAAAGGGAAAACTGTGACTAACAGATAACGTGAACATAAATGTTCATAACGTAAATCATCGCTAATGGATTCCCAGAGGCACTATACTAACAATAGGCATTTACTACAAGAGATAAATGATTTTCTAATACCTTTAGAAAATAGTCACAAACAAAGACATTTAAATTCATTATGGAATAGGCATTAAAAATCTTTGAAAATTTATATATAAAATAAACTTAAACACAGTTACAAGTATACCACAAGGGAATGAAGAGAATAAAAATAATGTGGACACTTTTTTCCAACAAACTCGTTTGTGAATCTGTCAGTACACATATCAAATAAGGAAAGTTCTTTCCACACCAACTTTAAATGTATTCTTTGGTATCTACTGCTGTGCTAGTTTTTTCAGAAGTTTTCACTTTATCGTCTTCTAAACTTTTGCACAAATAGTTTTCTTCTTGTCGTTAACACAGCCTACAGTCTTTCGTTGTTATTGTTTATTATTATTATTATTATTATTATTATTATTATTATTATTATTATTATTATTATTATTATTATTATTATTATTATTATTATTATTATTATTATTATTATTATTATTATTATTATTATTATTGTTATTGTTATTGTTATTGTTATTGTTATTGTTATTGTTATTGTTATTGTTGTTATTGTTGTTATTATTGTTATTATTGTTATTATTGTTATTATTGTTATTATTGTTATTATTGTTATTATTGTTATTATTGTTATTATTGTTATTATTATTATTATTATTATTATTATTATTATTATTATTATTATTATTATTATTATTATTATTATTATTATTATTATTATTATGCTGTTAACGACGCTGTCAATCATGGGATCACATCAGCGTCACAGGTGTGCCGGAATTTCGTCCCTCAGGAGTTCTACATTCTTTCGCGATATCACAACTCACAATTGTTTTCTTCTCGTAGCCGTGACTCAATCATTTCACGGTCTCTCTTCACTTTATCTGTCTCTCATGCACTAACTCCGATGATACAGTTACTCGAGACTCGTTGAAACTCTTTACGATGCGACACACGCACAGCTGTCTCGCACTCACTGACACACTGACCGACTCATGTCTATAACTGTAACTAACTCTGCTATTTGCTTGTCTCCTTATATATCGGGGACCTTTCGCGAACTTCTTCAAACACGTCGATGATGACCTGCCCAGGTCTTTCTCGAAGACACTGTAGAAAACTCCTTTGGGTTCTGCCGCTCGATTGTTGTTAGCCACGTATGCACAAATAGTCACGTGAGGCAGCCTGTGTGGTGTGAGGTAGCTTAGCGCAGACAATTCTTTGTTTTGTGCTGAGCCTGGAGTCATAGCATTATTGTTGTTATTAGTTTCATCTGCACAAAGAGGTATCATGCAGTTGACTCATGGACTCAACAGGACAGCATATTTTACCAAAACCGTCTTTTTACTATAAAAAAAACCAAAAGAAAAGAAAGGAGAAAATAAATTATCCAACGTAAAAATACTAGTTGACATCTGTGCCTAAACAGAACAAAGTAGCCTACGTGTTGCTGCAGACCCCTCCGTCTGCCTCTTTTAGCTCCTGAATATTAGTATATAAACACAACTTTTAACATTTCCTGTTTGTACGAAAGTTATACCTTTCTAGCAACTAAAACTTGTTTTAGAGGTTTGCATTTAAATAAGGAGCACATTCTTTAAATTTTATTTCTAAAATTACGAAAAGTTAAGAAGCTTACTCCGCTCCATTCCAGGCATTAGCATAAATTGCCGCTTACCAGAAGACAAAGAATTTCATGATAAGTGCTACCTTCTGACTTACATAAAAACATTTTCATAGCCTGACATCGGTCAACGGCAGAGGTGTCAATGGCAAAACAGCGAAGACTAGAGCCGCGCTGCCCCACACGATGACACTCAAGGTCAGGGTGCCTCGCACGACTGTTATTGAACACATCACAACAAACAGAGCGGCAGAACCAAAATATTATTCGAAAAGTGTCCGGCCATCGGCGTAGTTGTAGAAGTTTGAGAAAGATCCGAGCTACGTCATCCTCGCTATATAAGGAGATAGGGCACGAGAGTTGGGAGTAAATCAGTATTTTTAGTTTTTTGTATCAGCTGCATGAGTACGGTCGCATGGAAAGGAAGATAGCGAAGCAGTTAATGAGTGTAGAGAATTGTATCGTCAAAGTCAGATGTTTGAGAGATAGAAAAACTGAAGAGAGACAAAAGAAATGAGTCAAGTTTACGAAAAGAAAACAGTTGTGAGTTATAATATCACGAAAACTGTAGACTGCGTTAACATCAATGAAAGAGAACTACGTTGTTGTGCATTCAGTTAGAAGAAAATAAAAGACAAAACGTAATTTGACTTGACTTTTGTCATTTTTGTCACACTGGTGTCAGGACCGGGATTCGTCGAATTGTCATTTTGTTACAACGAATATTGTGCACTGACCGATTACCCGGATGTAATTTCTAATAAATACGGCGATAAGTATTCGGTACAGTGCACGTTCATGTGAAAATAAGTCTCACTCCTCAAGGCTCTAAAGCAAAGCTTCAGTCTCCCGCAAGACGCAAGCAGTACAGTCGGAAACTACACAGAAGAAAAGTTTTCACAGATCAACAGATCGCTAAACAAACTGCCATACCAGTAAACAGTGTCGATTGAAGTACGTACCGGCTAACGGCACAATCATTCTACACAATTAGAGTAACGTATTTCGAACATAGTTTTGATATTAATTACGGGACAGCACACAGGTTTTACAAATAATTAAGCACTTTAAGAATTAAAGGAACATTCCGAGCAGCTTTTTCAGATGTAAAGTAACTCGGCAACGTTGCGTTGAGGTTGGTCAGGGATCTGAACCGGCTTCTGGATGTAAACAGATCGGTCACTTGCAAACACGATGCAGGGTGGTGTAATGTTTTGGGAGCTGACGATTGCAACTGGCATTCTGATTGGCCCACACTCACAGAAAAAATGTTTACGTTCACGAGACGCGCTACTGTGGTGTTTCTTTATGTACTGAGATAATGAAAGTGACATCCACACATCCTCCGCGTTGCCAGCTTATCTTTATCTTGTTTACGAAAAAGCTAAAATCCAGGATATTGTTAATGAATTAATATGGACACTTTGTTTTAATTTTTTTTGATCTGCATATAACGGAGAAAACATAATATATTTGGAATCAACATCGTATCATTAGGGAACATTGGCAATGCCGAACAATTTATTATTGAATGTGATGGCCTGAGATTCCTCCGAAAAGACAATGTGCATTGGTTTTGTGCACAGAGGTTACAAGGTTTTTCTTTACTTTTTTCTTTTTTCCCCCTTAGCAACGCCGCCAAATGCTTTTGCTCTACAATGTAAATATATTTTAATGCAGACATCCCCCAGGGGTTAAAGGCGTTGTCTAGGTTTTGTTTTTCCTATTATTTGAAGAAGCAAATATAATTACACTCTTATGTAAATATTTTACAGATGTTCCTTGCGTTACATGAAATGAATTTCTTGTGTAGTACAGTTTAATTAAAATTACAGAATATGTGTAAAAACAAATGTAATGGAATTTTGTGATTACGTCTTAACCGGAATAGTGCTCCAGATAGAGCTGTTGAAACAGCTGCTACCGCAATAAAATTCAAAAGCTGTGTTTTTGTTTTCTCATGAAGTTATTAGCCTTCGATAAATGCGTTGCTTTGTGTTAATGCAGCAAGTTGTAGGGCTTATAATTAGAGTATGCATTTAATTATACGAGATTTGAAATAGAAATACAACGTTTCACATTCAATTTTCTCTGCTCACTTTTATTTTATGAAATACAATCATACTTCCTTCTCTACTCCCTCTTCGATAAACAATTCATAGAATTTTCTACATGATTAAAATAGAAATGCAATGTATTACATTCGTACAGCTTTCTCTATTCGCTTTTCTTCCTGTAGTATTTGTGATTGTTTAACAGTGCGTTTGCATAGCAATTTCTTCAAGATTTTATTTATTTATTTTGCTATTTCTATTATCCTAAGAGTTTAACTCTTTGTTTAAGCGTATTAACTATTTTTTTTTTTTTTAATGTGTTCAAAGAAATACAACACTATTGGGCAAGTGCAGCTTAACTCTACAAGTTGTAGGGATAAATGGTTATGGATAGCATCGGGTATTTCAGATGGTAAATATACTCGAATAATCTTCAAATGAATAAACAATCAGCATTAATTTCAATCTGTTTCAGGGGAATCATTCATATAAACGTATTTGGTCACAGAGTTATATTTTTTACATTACCATTTGCCTTTATAAATACAAATTTACAGATCCATTACAAGCAGGGAAAAAATGATTAAACTTTTTGTGTGCTTATAGCCAATACAAATAAAAGTAGTCATTTGTTTGTGTTAATCCTAAACGTTCTCTGAAGCAAATACACTCAGCAATAGAACTGGAATAATTGGGAACAACAACCTGCAGCTTCATTTCTTTGGTGCCTACAAAGAAATTGTAGCTGTGCTTCGCTCCCTTTGTAGCAAAAGATAAAAGAACTTCATATTGTGTCCTTTCATAAAAGATGCGTTGCTAAGTGCTTACTTGCAAAGGTAACGAAGGAGAATATCATATTTGTTACGACATCTTTCCCAAACCTGTCTTGCTAATTACAGGGCACACACTTCCGCTGAATAAAGAATAAGTAATTGCGACCTTTTTGCTGAAGACACACAAGAGTGAGCGGAAGGGGAGATGCCGCGATGGACGTAATTACAAGGCGCTAGCAGAAGAAGCTGTAGCTGGCCATTTAGCTGCATCGATACAGTGTCGACAACATTTCTTTAAACAATAAAAGTTGGATTAAGAAATGATAATCATGAAAAACGACGCTATAGACAGACTAATATTATAAAATAAAGGTGATGCCAAAATAAGAAAAAAACATGAGTTCCAAATTAAAGAGTCTATGCCATATGCTTAAAAATCTAAATTGGACCTCCAGCAAAAACAAAATATTATGATGCCAGTTGGCAACAGCGGCAACAACAAAGGCTCGGGGCTAGGCTGCCTCGCGCGACTGTCGTGAACACGTGACAACAATCAGGTGGCAGAACAAAATGGGGTTCTCTAGATTATTCGAAAAGTGTCCGACAGCTGGTGTATTTGTAGTTCGAGAAAGCTTAATGTTACGTCATCTTCGCTATACAAAGAGGTGAGATGACAAGAGGAGATAATATTGTATTCCATGCAAAAATTCCAATCCGAGATTTCACCAGAAATCATGTTTTGAAATTCTCTAAATCAAAAGACTCAGCATCAGTAAAAACGTATAGGTTAAACTACGGAGGGGGACACCTCGCACACTGTGACCTTTGTAGATATATTCTATCACCAACATTTCCGACGCTGAAAGTCCAGATTGAAATGTAGATGAAATGAAATTGTGGGCGAGAAAATCTGGGAAGTAACTATCCTTTCTAGCATTTGCTTGGTAACCCCCGAAAAACCCCATGTCTAAGGAAGATCGGCCGCCAGAATCGAACTCACGACTTCCGAATGGGAGCCTCATACGTTAACGCGGAGCCATCCCGCGCGGTCTCAGTTAAGTAGGCAATATATCATATTCTGAGAACTACTGTGACAACAAAATACTTTTCAATTTTTTATTACCACGCAATTTTTTTATTACTTTTCAAACCTTTTCTTCAAAGGTTTCCAGTTTTATATGGAGTGAGTGGGTGAGTGAGTGAGTGAGTGAGTGAGTGAGTGAGTGAGTGAGTGAGTGAGTGAGTGAGTAGTGTTTAAGTGCCCAGCTAGGTCATTTGGGCCCGAGTTATAGGTATTTATTCACCTGATACAAAAGCAGAGATCAAAAATAACGTCAACACTAAACATTTTTTGGCCGGAGGTACTCGGTCCATATATTTCTGAAAAATCAATCCAGACGCAATAGCTTTAATGAATGCAAGTTTATGAGTAGTTATTCGTCACACGTTCAATGCACTACGTTGAAAGTAGGTTATGATGCATTTGTCTGGATTAAGGTGTGCAGCGGATTGTATTAACTCACCACACTAAATGCCGTCCTTCTCTGTAACGTGTACATAAAAATATAATTACAGCACGTCGCGACTAGGTGGCGCGGTAGTAAACTTGCACAGCGTCGACGGCGTCGTAAGAGTAGTTTTGATTGCTCTCTCGCTCCCTTTCTTCGCACGTTATGATTCCTGCATGTCCTACATTTTTCATGTGAACATCTTAATCAAGTATGTAGCAAAAGCAAAACGACTTTATTCTTTCCCAAAGTTTCACAGGTGAAATATGAGACATTAGAAATGTGTAGGAAATAAATGAGAGTATGGTCGAAAATTTTCTGACACGGATTTCTCAATTCCAAGAAATGCTCTTATGACATTCTGCACTATCGTGGTAAAACATTTCAAAATATTTGAACACTCATCCGAAAGGATATTGTAAAGTTAATTGCTAATATGATCCTACAAGTGTCCGAAAATTAATTACTTTATAATGCTGAATTTTATGAAAAACTAACTTGGAAATATTTCCTTGTCCATAATATATAACACAGGAGTCGGCAAAATGGTCATCGCGGTTGTACAAATGGTGATGTAACGGAACGTAACCCGCCATGCACATGACGCATGGATTAAAGGAGGAGGTTTGAAAGTCTCAGTTGTGGTGTAAAGGAAAATCTTTGTGACACGTTTCATTCATATATGTTTACCACTTATATACAGATTGCAAGGGCTTTACATTTAGTTTTCATTAATTCATTCTTTACTTCACCTGGAGCATTAGAGTTTCCCATACCTCTAACGTTAATTCATAGATACTAACGTACAACAAGATTAGATTTAAGATTTTACAATCTTCAGTTTAGAAAACAATTGCTCACACATGCATGTTGAGCCAAGTAGTACGCATATATGCAACAAATGAATGGAGAGATGGAAATCTTGCCATATCAAGTTCTCTAAATACATGTAAACCAGCTTTATTTTCTAATTGTGATTTTAGAGTGACCTTTAAGAATTTAAGTGGCTTTTTTAAATTCGGTACTTTCTGATCCACTTCTTCACTATTATGCGAAGCTTCAGTGAATATTTAAACGTTATGATTGCATTTATTAAGAAATGTTTGGTTTATATTATTCTTGTAAAATGCTTTAACATTTCGGATCTGTGATGTTATCTTTGAGACAACGTTCGCAATGTCCTTTACTGTTTGTCTTGTAAACACAAACCAAACCTTCGAATACAATATACCTACATTTCACATTCTTGCCCATAGCGCAGCAAAAATATTTTTCTACCCACTCCTATTGGAATGGGAAGGTTACCTTACGTTTTTGTTGTTTCGAAAGAAACATGTATCGATGAGGTGTACACCATTGCTTGTTTACGTTTGAACGGGTGTTGATTGGGGGAGGGAGGACTTTTGGAGGGCTACATACTGCTTTGTTACCCTGACGGCGGTATTGCGTCATATTGTCAGCCGGTACACTTTTGTCGACCCCTGTAATGATAGATATGTTCAATTGTTCATAAATAGTGTTTAAATGCACTTGAGTATATCAAAAATGCTTTTTTTTTTCAAACTCTTTCAGCATAATTAGGAATGAAGTTTTCAAACCTGCTATCCCCTTTTGATTTACACAAACGGTTATTTCTAATAAAAACAGATAATACTCAAAATTTCCGTTACTTCGCTTAAATAGTTCAAATCTATTTGGATTTTTTGTTACATAACTTAAACCATCACCCACATAAGATTAACTATTGTGACTGCATTCCGATACTTGAGATTCACAATTACATGTCTAAACTGACAGAATGTTCGTGTTTATCTCTCTCTCTCTTTGCTCTCTCTCTCTCTTTCTCTCTCCCACGTCGGCCTGGAAAGATGCCGATAGTCTAGATAGGCTCTACTGGATAGTCGCCGGTCTACTGATTCCAAAGTCGGGGTTTCATATCCGGTCCAGACTGATAGTTTTTAATTGTGCTTAAAAACGACAGCTCATATCAGTAGATTTACTGGCATGAAAAGCAACTCCTGTGGAACGAAATTCCGGCACACCAGCGACGTTGATGTGATCCTGGCAATTGAAAACAACAAAATACTTTTTTTTTTAATTTTTCAAAACAGTGTTTCCGGTGAAATCTCATAATTGAATTTGTTTGTGGAGTACAATACTTGATCCTTTAGCTGTGCGTACTCAGTAAATAAAGTAAAAATGTATGATGCAGGAACGTAGCCGTTTCAACTGGCACATCTGAAACTGTCAAAGGACCCTGACCAAATGAGTGGGCATAGCGCCTGTCACTTCCACCACTACAGTGTTGCGAATGAGCTTGAAACTGGGCCAAGTTTGATTATACCCCTACTTTCAAACTTACTCCAACAATCCGCATCCAAGAAGTAAACTTCTAAGCATGTGTAGGGACGTTAATACAGCGTATTAGGATACCTGCTGGTGCCTTCTTTATCCTTAATGCGAGTGAAGGAGGAAGAGATGTATAACATGCCTGTTTGAAGAACATGTGATTCCATGCTTCTTCCTACTTCTTAGCGGACCTTTCCCCACCTATACCTATTCGTGATTAGTCAATGAGCTGACAACAAGCATAGGGAGGCTTACTGGTCCGATACACATAACAACAATATGTGATAGCACCTACTATATGACAGCACTAGCCAATATACTTCAGTTTACTCCCTTAAGGAAGCAAGAAAATTAAGTGGGGTGAATTGTAAAGCCTCTGTTAGCTTTATACAGGAGAAAATCACGACTGCTGAGGTTCGCGTCGAACCTCCTACAAATGACCTTCAGAGACTCCACGGCTGTAGCGAATCACAGGCCTGCAGTGTTGCTTAGTCAGAACTAGCTTCGTCTAGCTTACGTGTAAATAGCAGACTTTGAGCTGTTAACAGCGGTGTGAATAAACTTTATGAATAAGTTTAGTGTACTGTTATGCTTTCCCCTTTCTCGTACTACACCACTAGTTACTTTGACCAGGGTTACAGAACAGGTGCATAATGTAGTTCTATTAATTTGTAGAAGCTTGTAAGATGTCTCTCAATAAAAACAAGGGATGGTGTTAGTGATAAAAGAGTAAGAAATAAAGCGTTTTACTTAGTCAAGCATGAATAGTTCTTTATAGGGCGTATAAGTTTTTTAAAAGAAACGAAGAAAGGTACAAACTTAACTGCTGGAACGTGTGAAATAAATCAATCCATTTCTATTGCCATTTACCTGATTAGCCTAATTTTACTTAAGTTTTGATCTGCAGTGCCAGTTAACAGCTCTCTGTAAAACACACAGCAAAACGCTATTCTTACGCCTCGCGCATGCTGTGTCTCTCTCTTTCACACACAAGTGCACGATATGGCTACATTGTAGCAGATTTGACGTGGAGAATAATAATGGAGCTGCAAGACTCTTGCTCGCAACTGTAGAGTAATACACAGTACCTAAACTATTTGCTTCATTTAACATATCAAATAAAACGAGCTAAGTTCCAACGCGGAGCGAAATGTCTGTTTATATTGTCGCAAATGTTCATCCGTACTTGGTAATTTATGCAGATGCCACTTAAATGCGGGTCGCTAAATGCAAAAGACATGTTCAGAATTACCTAAGACATTAATGCAAGTGCATGTGCAGGCTCCTCAGGGATTTACAACCGCAAGATTCCAAGCATTTTAAATAGTGGAAACAGTGGAAATGGCGTAAATCTCGATAAGACGCAGTAAAAGGTAGGATGAGAGAACCGAGCATTAAGAAACCTTCCCTGTCTTCATTTTACTAACTACCGCAGAGTTAAAAAAACGAAAAGAGAAAAAAAAAAAAAAAAAAGAAAAAAGAAAGAAAAAGATAAATGTGAGAGAATGGAAGACATTTCAGTGGTTCTGATCTTCATCTGCATATTACTCTAAAAAGTAATGCATTTTCAGACTTTCTTGAACATAAAACACCTCTGAAATGTGCGCATGTAAAGAGATAACAAATTACATTCGTATTGTGTTAGAAGTAGAGTTAGAAGAAATAATAATAATAATAATAATAATAATAATAATAATAATAATAATAATAATAATAATAATAATAATAATAATAATAATAATAATAATAATAATAATAATAATAATAATAATAATAATAATAATAATAATAATAATAATAATAATAATAATAATAATAATAATAATAATAGTAATGATAACAATAATTAATCAGAACAACAAGCTGTTATACCCCATGTGTGTGATTTTCAATCTAGGTATATGAGGAATCTTTGTTGAATGAAACTTTTAAAAAATGAAATTAGGAAACAGAACAAAATGTAATTGTGCCTAGTTGCAGAAAGTGCGGGAAGGAACAATTGACTTAAGTGCATTGCTGTGCCATTTGGTTCTACCAAAAACCCTTTCGTTCATCTATTAACAGTTTTCCGCCCAATAGCAGATTGTTACTGCAGCCCAACCTCCTTCTTTCTTCTCTCTCTCTCTCTGTCTCTCTCTCTCTCTCTGTCTCTCTTCCTCTCCGTCAAGGAGGTATGTATTTTAATACTATTTGCCACATTCTGCGTGAAATTCACCCTCACAATTTGCACTAGTGCATCACTTAGCAAGCAGCTCATCCAGTATCCCAAATTATTTTTCCTCCTGCCCCTGAACACTTTCAGTATTGTCCTGTTGGTAACTGTTTCTATGGCAGCTGCATTACTGATATGGCTACCATTTCCATACTCTTCATTCTAATCCGTATCACGATGCGGTACATTGCCCATTTTTTCACTTCATTATAACTTCGAAACTTCCGCACCATATCGTGTCACACTCCACAACAAACTTCCATAGATGTTTATTTTTCTTTTAAATGCTTTTTAGCTCTTTGCTGTACCTTTAGTACCTCTGAAACCCGTTTCAATAATTATATTTCTCTTGCTTTATTTATCTCCATTCTACCTTAAATTCTCTACATCTTTGTCACTTATCCCCACTAAATTTCTGATGATATTTTTTTTCTCTTTCATTCCTCTTTCTTAACTTCCTATACTACTAATTATAAACATGTTATAGTTCTTTTAGCATTCCTCTCAGATTCTGGTAACAATACTTCAGTAAAATTTGTGACAGATATGAGAGCTGGAAGATACATTCATTGTGAATCATTCATTGAGCAGCTACCTAATGCAGAATAACATGACCCCATAACCTCTCTGCTTATGATATCCTTTCAGAAATAAATCTGTTTGCGACGGAAAAGGGACATTCTTCGTTGCCAAAAAATGAGTCTTTGCCCTTTTCCTGCCTAAAAGCCCTTGACCCTTTAATAATCGGTAGAGGGAGGGGGGAGGGAGAGAAGAATGCTCCTAAACTTTTGCTTCGGTTATGGAATCTGAAAGTTCCGCCATCCCTGAAAGTTGTAGAGTGTGCACCAGCCAAATATCCTTCGCCTTCATTCCTTGTTCTTCCTCCTCCTACCTATTTCAACTTCACGTCCAATATACTTCGCCTTCTATTTTTAGCCCTCTTCACTGCCCTTCCCCTCCCCATGGACATTAAGAGTCCAAAATGGGGAAAGAGGGTCCTGGCTGGGCTACCTCCCCAAGTTCCTGCACAAGACAAGAATTGGCAAAGAATCGGAAACGGAAATTCACTCAAAACTAGAGGAGAGGAACGGAGAGGGTGGGATGGTGCACGAAAATGGCTGAAATTGGACCGGGTTGGCTCAGGAATGCACATAAAAAGAAATAAAGAAGAATGAGATTAAGAAGGTTAGCCTCTCTTGTTAGACGTTACGGGGATGAGAATTGGTTACGGAAGCTGTAACAAAATGCTCTGGATGCTACAGTTTATTTTAAATCTTTTTGCTTGGTTTGTTTATGGCTACACCACATTGGTATATTCTCTTTTTGTTTTGGCGCATTCTCTTCATCCCCCAGAAATGGAGAAAGAAAGAAAGAAAGAAAGAAAAAAAGGGGGCCTTGTTCACCCCGTCTGTAAAGGATTACATCAATGGTTCATTTCCGCTACACGTTGAAGGAGCAGAGGAAGTGAAGCCTCTGGTAATTCGTATCAAATTATAACCAAGATACTGAGGAAGTGGGGCGAAGGGATGCACTGCGCAAGACCAGTGCTTGAGAATGTATATGGACTTCAGCTAAATGCCATCAATATTTTCTTAGAGTTAAGCAACATTAAGGGAGTCTAATGTTGATTTTAATCAAGTAATGGGTAACTTAATGCTCTTTTTACTCTCTCGTCAAAGCACTGTCCGTAAGATTTCACATAGTTCGAGGCCATCTCTCTGCTATAAGCCAAAACCCAATAGTTGAACTAATTCTATAGAATAGTTAACTAAAAGCGCAACTATGGCATTGGAATGCAGGAAGTAGGTAACTGAAATAGTTTTAAACATCTATGAATACACACATTAGATGTGGGGCAGTGGTAATTTTTCAGTATCTGTTCCGACTGATGAAACGAGTATCTCTATGGTTTTGTGTCTTCTTTGAAATGTAATTTCAAACGTATTTATGCTTCTTGGCGGAATGATTTAGCAGAAGAAAGAAGATAAAAAGGTCGGAGGTATAAACCTTGTCACTGATAGTCTTGGTATACCAAGTGTTGCTATTTATTTCACCAAACATAAAGCGATCGGCCTACGGAGGCGGTCATTCTTCAGAACCTACATATATAAACAACAATTGCCCTGCGTTCGTCGCGCAAAAGTTCGAAAATGGCTCGACTAATTTGAATAATCTTTTTTGTTTTGTTGGCCTCAATGCGAGACGAAGAATTGAAAAAATCGAAATGGATAATTTTGCACGTGAATTGCCACCACTTCTTATTACTTTCAATATATGGCTTTTGAGGCGGACTTATTGTTTGATAGCTGTATCCATTACATTTATTTTTTCGCGTAAAAAAGTAGTGGCTTTTGAGAATAGATTTGGTTAAATCAAATTTCATTTTAATTAGTCATTTTATAAAGGTAAATTGACCATGTGGACTTAGAAATAATTAAAGAAAGCCATTCACTTCTGTTTTGGCGAGACTCGAGCAATTCTCAAAGTAAGATCAACAAATTTGAGTGACTGTGAAAACAATTTCGTGTCCTATTATATTGTTCATTACAATGCCAAGGAGAGGACGGACTGACATAGACCGTTGAAGTCAGTCCAATGCGCGGCGATCTCAATGAATTTGAGTTAGAAGTTTGATTAGGAGTGATAATCACTTATGAAGAGTTACAATAACATTAATTTTAAGTGTTGCGAAGTTCACCGGGTCATCCAGTCTGTTGTATATGCCCTGATTACTCTCGTTTTGCCCTATTTAGCAATATTGTATTATTTTGCATATTTGCAAGTTGTTATTCATTTTAAATGTGTATTTCGGTATACATATTGTCACCTGTGCCAGTATCCAGCAGCTTTGCCCTGCTATACGGAAACGGCACCCTCTACCCTTTGTAAAACACACAAATCAAGACGTGACCGTGACAAATGTGCAAATAAAAGGCAGGAGGAACGTTCATGCTGGAATGTGTACCAAAGTAAATTTATTTCTTTTCTTTGTATAAAAGATTTACGACTTTCAATAAACTCTGTAGCTGTTTGTTGACATAACCTCTAGGCATGTTGCTGCCCCTAACGCCGTTCAGCTGTGATTAATGAGTTGCTCTTTTGGATATAAACATTTTTTCTGCCATCCTTTTGATGTTCTGATGTACAGAGAGGGCGAGGGGGAGGGACTAACAAACCTGTGCTGCTTTAAACCTAGTAAGTTGTCAGCTACAGAGCATTTCCTCGCTTGGGGCGCTAAAAAGGGAAAAAGCTTGTGCGCATATGTACGCATTTTATTTGTATTTCAAAAGCTTACGTGTGTTTGTATACGTTTTACGATTTATTCGGTGTTCAGACTTGATGGAATTTTTTATTGGCTCTTTTGCAAATTATTTCTTTGTACTTACCTTCTCCAACATCTGTGTTTGCTCAACCTTTAAGGTCCAGTGATCACAAGGTAAGACTTTATGCATACATAAAGGTGTAGTACTGTTTACATCTCTTTTAATTTTTCTAAAACAAAACTGATCCTCTTTAAAGGTCTAATTAACCCTTAGGTTAAAATTCAATGCATGAATTTTGCTATGAACTTGAAAATTTAAAGTAACAAGAAGGAAATTCTCCGGAACAAAGAACATTTTTCCTTATATGTGGATACTTTCCTTGTAAAATGATAACAGCTCAAGTATTTTGTTCCCTAACCTACAGCGATATTTACCTGCTCCCAAAAGGAAGACAGCAAGTCTAATATTAAAATATTTAAGCTAACAGGACAATAATTCACAATACAAAATATAAATGAGTAATGGTTGCTTCATACTACTTTGCACTTGAATAATTTATTTTAATTGAAATATTACGCAAAGAAAATATAGAAGAAACTTTTGTTTATCGTAATCTACTTCTAAAAAAGCAATTTCTTCTATACGCTTCATTTATATAGCACACGGAATTAATATTAAAAATCTAAACTAAAGAAGATATTATTTTTCATGTTTATTACACTGAAGCACATTACTCCATTTACCATTTATATGACCATTTTTGGAGTTTAAAAATGATACAGAATTATTTAAAACAAACAAATGAAGTGTAATCCTCGTGATATCAAGAAGCCGAACTCGAGATTTTCAGAGCTTGTGCCAGCATGTTCTCTACTTATCCATGGAGGCATTCTCCCAAACCCTTCTAAATATATACATTTCAATAAAATGCTCACATTCAGACGTTTATATTGCCGTAGACGCATTTTTAATGTTTGAACCAAATAATGCTATTCTAGTACAATGTGGCCCATTACGCCGGCTGGAAAGTACATCTGGACAACCCTTAAATCAGCAGACAACAAGAACAGTTTTCTGTGCTGAAGTACAAATGATAGTGATACTGCTGCTACTTAAAGAAACGCCTTTAAATTCGGCAACTTTTTCTAAATGTCTACAAAGCGGAAGCGTATTTCAACAATCGCCGGTCGGCCCTCGTAGGCATCGTCGCTGGAGCGTATGCTTTTGGTATGGGTGTTTGTATGTAAAAACGGAAAACGGGAAAACCAGAAAAGCACGGAAAAATAACACGGGGAAGCAAGTTGAAAAAGAAAATAGGTAGATGGGTGAAAATGTTGTTATTGGTATCATTAAGAGCCATTTTTGAGAAAATAAAAGTTTTCAAAAAATGTACCACGTATAAGGTGGTTAGGGATGAGGGGATTTCTTTGAAAATCTTTGTGAAAGAAGGAGCGCGCGCACACACGCACGCACATACACACACGCATGGATATTTTGTCTTGTCTGTTATGGTGGATTCCGGCATGTCAGCAGATGTATTACAGTATAAATGTACCCTACAGGAGGCCAAAACGCACCACAGGCAGAACTACTGCGGTGGGTCCCTAATACGTGCAGTGACTTCTTCAGCCCAGTTCCAGATCGCCAAAGAGAGCGCGCCACCAGGCAGGTGGTAGAGCAGTATCAATCAGCGGCCAGTCGACCATAGCGCCTCCCCTCAGCCGAACACCATAGCGCATCCTAAGGTGATCTCACTGACTCTTACGGCCTGGAAAGACCGGGTAGAGAGAGAAAATGAAATCATGAAGATGAATGGGAATGATTTATGGGTTCTAAGATAAATATCCTTCCCAGCATCCGCCTGAGTGACCCTTGAAATACCTCCGAAAAAACTCAAGCTCAGTAAGGTCGGCCGCGGGTATCAAACACGCAACCTCACGAATGCGGGCCACACATGAAGCCGCTTGAGCCATCCCGCTGGTGATATTTTACTGGACGGAATCCAATACCTCACCTACTTACTGCACATAGTAGTGAAGGTAAAAATGTTCGAAATGCATCATTCCCCAACTCACGTGACGCGTGTAAACATTAAAGACTATAAATTGTTAAGAACGTATACCACTGTTTTGACGATGTTACAGTACAATATATTTGTCTTTATAGGAATAGAGAGTTAACAGCTTTGTGTCCTGATGAGTTCGACCAGAAAAACCATTACTTTCACACGTATTTTAGTGCACAAGGCTCCTATTCAACCTGTCCGTTCACCAGCCAACTTAATTTCGCGAGAAGGTAGAAGTAGAAGTAGCACTATGGGCTTAGTTTAATAAGAGAATAGCTGGGGAAGAATGGCGATGGGGAAAGGGGAGAAGCAAAATTTCCACTCCCTCCCCCTCAGCATGGTCGGAGGGGGTTTGTGCAGTCAACTGAATCCTGTGGAAAGTTTGTGGGATTTTGGAAGAAAAGACAAGTAGGGGGGATTACTTTTGTGCGAATGACGAGGCACATAATAGAAATGAAGGAAGAATGAGAAGCAACAAAGTGTAGAACCAACCAAGATTGAGAAAACTATGACCATCTTAGGATCGTGTTCAAAACTATTGTAGTTTTCGTAAACAGAGCCACAAAAATCCTCGTGCCGTCGGGTAATTTATTATGCTATGCTATCCTTGTAAAAAGAACTCATGTGTAACAGTCACACTAGATTGCTAACATTTAGAAAAAAATTATTTTTATATCTAACGAATGTTTGTTTATGAAAAATGTGCGATAGAAATTGTTCCAACGAGCATTTTATCTTAGGCGCACCAAGAACATACACACATAGACACAAATTAGAATCTAACGTTTTTATTATTATAAGTATCATCATCCATTTTCTTTGTACACCATTCTGTAGTATTTAACCGAAATCTTGTACAACCAAAATAACATTTTTAGATATGACAATTTTCATACTCACTATTTAAGGGCACAATGTAATTAGGCATTATACACACACACACGCGCGCGCGCGCGCGCGCGATCACACATACACACACACCGTACTTGGGTAGAATACATGTGAAAATCAAGTTTGTAGGTTCAAAGCAAGCCATGTAACATCCATGTAAATTCATATACAGAAAACAATTGTTGTCTTATGATGTTCACTTAGATTGTAAACAAGTTATATTTTCTTGATTCTATGTTTTTGCCATAAAACCGCTCCACTAATTTTAAAGTTCAATAATGTTTTAGCAGCTTATAATATGAGATTCCTGGATGCAATAGTTTTAGAGAAAATGTTACCCACAGGTAGAAAATTATAAATTACGTGAAAATGCAAAAATGGATGCGGAAAAGAATGGAGATTTCAACAGCAAAAGGAAAAAAAAAATCTATCCTTTTTTCCCTCAGAAAGTACAAAATACCCATAAAATATACACGAGAGTTTAGACACCTGAATATAAGTATAAACATATGGTTCACCTTTATATTCAAGAGTGTGAATTATGATTTTACAGTAAAATTTAAAACTGTTCTAGGTATGCCTCAAATCAATGTTTGACATCTTTTTTGGCAGTGTTTAACGCCCGCTATTACCACTACGGCACCGCAGGCGGTGACACTGATGTCACATGGAATGAAGATGGAGCACCGGTGGAATGAGATGGCGGGGGAAACCGGAGAACTCGGAGGCAACCCGCCCCAGCGCCGCTTCATCCACCACGAATGCCACATGCGATTGCCTGGGATCGAACCCGGGCCACTTTGGTGAGAAGCAATTGGTCTAACCACTCGGCTACGGCGTGGCCCAAATTTTGTCAGCATCATGTTTTCTCTAAGCGTTGCAGAATTGTCACAAATTTAAAACAGTGGCTAATAAACTGTGAATATTAATAATGAAATATTCTAGTATTTTAAAACAAGTTAAAAGCGAAAGCTTAATTTAAGAGAAAGGATCATGACTGATACGATTGTTATTATTCTTCCTCTTTAGTTCCTCTTTTCAGGGCAGTTCTTTTCTTGTTATAGCTTGGTATCACTGTATTTTGTCTCCCATACCTTTATTCAAATATTTATCGCGCCTATTTACCGAGGGGAAATAATGGTTCACTCAAATGGTTTTATATTTATTTTCCATCATTTGTGGTACAATAACCCGTTAAAATCACAATCTTTCTCTGTTTCAATCGTTTTTCTATATTGAGAATCTCAAAAGCACTAAATTTTATGAAACTAATTTATATTAATGTGTTAAGGTTACGTAAGACGAAATGTCATACCGGGATTGGAACCCCCATTTTTCGGCTTACCAAATGAGCTACCATGGTACAGACGGTACGATATTGAACTCCCCAACCGACTCACATTTTTCCTCGTAAACCACAGGGCATTTTCAAATTAATTTTCTTGACGACTTACAGTATAGTAAGAATTTTAAATTTCGCATTAGTTCAATTTGCTGCTCAACAGTCCTATGCCGGGCCACAGCGGGCGTAAGGAATTGGGTGCAGAATTAGTGGGTGGGACGTGGTTATCTGTGAAAACTGTCTTCGCAACCTGGAGTCGCTATTTTTCCGCCAAGTAGCTCCTAAATTAGCCCACCCCAGGAACCGCATAAGGGTGAATGCATCCCGAACCAGCGGAGAAAATCTCTACACCGGTACCGGGAATCGAATCCGGGCCTCCCGATTGTAAGCAGTTGTGCTACTACCCCTTAAGAGACGAGCATTACGTCAATCAATTATAATAAGTAATTGTTCTTATATAGAAGCCTGTGTGAGTTAACTTCGGAAAAACAATTCATAATCGTTAATCTTGGTCTGTTTACATGCCAAATAGCATGATGTTTCTCCTAAACTTCAAGTGCAAAATGTTATAAAACGTAGTTTCAAACGTGTTAATTAAGTTAATCTCGTGCAGTATAAATTATTTCTTCAACTTGTCCTCTTGAAGGTAAACACGACTCTCTAAATTAGTGAATTTCCGTTTGAAAAATCATATGATTAGAGCATGCTATCTTGGCAGTCGATCTGAGCAGGGTGAGAGGTTTATATTTATAAGCACAACTGGTGTTGTTACACTGCAAGCAAACAGATCTACTTTAATACATTTGCGTGCTGTTCCCACATAAGCCGCTATCTCCAATTACAGAGGACAGCTTGTGGAAAAGCTGATTAATTCTCCTAACGAGTGTTAACATGCAACCCCTGCTGATGCTGCTTGGCGTTTCTCAACCATTCTTTCCTTACGAGACCCAAAAACACACATGTCATACAGCTTAAATCATCTCGGGCATATTCATGACTATGGTTGTACAGCTCGACATTACCGTAGTCTAAAATGTCACGTGTGAATGTTACACGAACCCACGTGATGCAATTTGATATCCGTTATCTTCAATACCTCATTGGACATGTTTTCCTTTTAACTATTTTTACCCAGCGATGTCCAAACTTCTCTTTGAAGACCCTTACGTAAGTAGCTGATATCGCCCATCTCCGTCAGAGGGTGAATCACGCCTTTGCCGTTTAGACTCACGAAAAGTCAGTATCCAATGACGGACACAAACAGGCCGTTTCAAGGTCATAACATTTTTCTGGGAATGTCCTCAGAAAATCTCTTCATTCCGGATGATTTTTACATAAATGTAAAACCAGTAAGAGATGCAAAAGCTTACTAAACAAGCATGTGGATCTCGTAAAGCACGCAATTTATGTCAAATACTTATTTTTCTTTTCAGGTATTCCTTATCATTTGTTTGAATTTGCCACCCCATATACTTTTCTCAAATAGGAGTTCTCCGTATTTTTATCTCGTGGCAAAAAAAAAGGGCTTTCAAAGCCATCGCATAGCCAACCAGTTCTTAAAGCTTTTCACTATCGCTTAAAGCCTAAACTATTCCCATATTCCCATTGCACCTACAAGAAAATCAGCAATAAGATAATTTCTGAAAATGTTTATGTCGATTAAAATGTAGTAGATAGAAATATAAGTATTCGAAAGAATAGTGTGCATAAGAGTGATTATAGCTCTACAACAAAGTTTCTCCAAATTAAACTAGAAGTAGGTATATTAAAAGTCTATCGCAATAGGCTACGCGACGATCACTTGGTGGATCTTCTAAAATTATGCACTTCGACTTTGTCGCCAAATATTGATAGACTTCTTGAGCGTAAGCAGTACCAAAGTAGTCACTAATGAACAGATGTTTGTCACACAAGATTTGAAAGTATCTACTTACGTAAATAAAACGCAACGTACATGTAACCAAGCCCCGCCATTGCAACACAATGCACGTCTGAGTGTTAAAGCGAGGCAAAGACAGCGTATAGTGGAAGGAGGTAAATCCAAACTCTCCTCTTTCGCCCATCATATAACTGGAGCTAGAACGGGTACACAAGTCGCCACAGTGACTTAATGTAACCAGCGCCTTCCCCCTTACTGAGGTATTTTCAGGTTTTCCTCAATCATCACAACCGGCAAATGTCAAGAGATGCCCTAAATATAGTCCTGGAACTTTAAGTTTCCTATAGCAATTATTATTTCATTCATTTATCATCAATATACATAGCTCGCGGTGCCATATGAAATAGCAACGGGTAATCTATGCTAATAAAAGGATACACAAAACCCTATCGAGGATTTAAGCCTGAAAAGTAACTCTTACATTTGATTCCTTAAACCCAGACTTTTTCCATTTCCTTTCTCAAGGTATGCACATGTACGAAGTGCAGCCTAAAAGCAACACATAAAAAATTCTCAATACTCTTTATTCTCATAAAATCATCCATAACATATGTCATTTTCCCACATAGTCTCCTTTATTTAAACACAATTGCCAATGCTTAACGTATTTTTCGAACTTTTTTTCGAGTCTTTGGGTATATGTTTTAGATACTCGAATACTGCAGATCCTAGGTTTGATTTTGAGAAAAATTATCTCCCTCGAGAGTGTTTTTCAGGGAGTCAAACAGCCAGAAATTGCTCGGAGCAAGGTCAGGTGAATAGGGAGGATGTCCAAGCACCTCAAATTCCATTTTGCAGTAGGAATTAGGTGACATAGCATGGCCTCTAAGGTCCACAATTTCTTTTGTAAACTCTTTCTAGAGGTATTAAAAGATCAAGGTTTATTTAAATAATACACACTCCTGTGCATCTTAAACATTATAATCTGGGGGATGTGATGCTATTCCAGTTGAAATGTCCCTAAGGAAGATGTACATTGAAGGCTAGCAGGTTTTCCTGTCCTGAAAAATGGTACACTGTTGGTACGAATTGCATATATCCGCTACTCATACGTAATAAAAGTTTACTAGAAAATTGCAAAAACTTGGTTTAATTCAATCATCGTGTGTAATAACTCTGACGATCAGGATTCAGTTGTTAAATATGACGAGTGCCTTCCTTGAAAACAGTGTTCCTGTTATTTGGTTATAATATCCTGAACCACGCTTGCCTGAAATCAGGGACGCAGGAAAGCAAACCAATAAAAACTAGAACTATAAACATTTTATCATTACTAATTTAATGAGTAATGACAATATTGCCACATTTAACGATGAAATGATAGTGTGCGTGCATCTGTATGCAAAACTAATCAACTACAAAATAAGGGGAATTTGGGCGTTAAATTACAGTTTGCGGATGCTATTTAACCAGTATGACATTGTTTCCATAAATACTGAATCGATATTTATTAACATATCACTTGCTTTCTTTTATGAATGCTGTGTTGTAATCTAAAAGTCACAAGCTCACGCATAGGTAGCCTTTCCATGTAAGTACTAATTAAATAAAACTAATTAAAATACTAATTAATGCAACCTTAGTGGGATCAGGGACAGCTTTCATTACGCCTCATTTGTTTTCTGTTTCATCCCAACTTCCAAGTTGACATTACGGCAGGTTTGTCAAGCCCGAGCAGAGAACATGGTTTATTTCGAGCTAATCCAAATAATGCAAAAAGGTCACCCACAACAACGGTAAAAAAATTACAGTACATTTAATGCTTCATGAAGAACGACATTTATCATGGGTTTAAAATCCTTGACATAGAAGCCAAAATTCATACCAGCAAATGTTTGTAATTATTTTAGGGATTAAACCTTTTGTGTCAGTTGACGAATGGATTAAATTTTCAAAATAGAACATGTTAATGGTACTTGGAGCCACCCTGCTGGAAACTGAATGAGAGCAATCCAAAACAAATATGTGAAATGCACACGAGCAATTTGCCAAATTAGGAATTTGATAGTGCATAAGTGTATATCGGATGGTAGATACTACTTCGGCCATAGCGATTCTACATGAGTGTAACAAATGTCTAATACAATTATTGTTATTAAAAAACAGTTATTTTTGGTTTTCACCTTGTTTTTAAGAGGCTATTTTTATAAAGGATGGACAACTTTTACCTTTTTTTGTAGGCCTGTGTTACCACAATTATTTTCTGAATTATTTGTTCTAAACTTATATTTTTATACTCACAGGGAATTCCCCTCAATTCACTGTTATTAATACATATTTATTGGCATTTGATCTCAGTGAAACCGTTGCAAACTTCAAATATTTTATGTTACGAATACCAGTTCTTTGTTGCTACAGGAAGACTTTAACGTGTGATCCTATCCATGTATATTGTGACGCGGACCATGCGGCGCACATCAAAGGACGGCCAGTGTTGAGCTACTTCACACCACACACCCGGCCGGCGAACATACAAAGGCGCTTAAAGTCAAGATTCCCCACACCACTCACACGAGCAAACATGTGATTAAGAACAATCAAGCGGTAACACAAATAGTTTCCAGAGCATTCGGGAAGTGTCGGGAGCCGGCTTGTTTCTATATGTCCGAAAAAGGTGTCTACGCCATCGCGGATATACAAGCTTGCGAAGCGTTTGAATGCAATCGGTTAGTGTGTCAGTGAGTACGAGACAGCTGTGTGTGTGTGTGTGTGTGTGTGTGTGTGTGTGTGTGTGTGCGAGCGCGCGCGTGTATGTGTAGTCCTGTTGTCGTGTCGAAGAGAATAAATTTTAATGAGTGTTGAGTGACTGTATCGTCAGAGTAACCAGCACGCCTCTGTAGCATGATGGTTAGCGTGTCTGCCCCACGTTCAAGAGTTCGTGAGTTGGAATTTCACCTAGGGTAAGTTATCCGGGTAAGGTTTTTTCCGAGCTTTTCCCGTATCCTGAGAAGACGAATGTCGGGTAATGGACCTCGGGCTCATTTGAGCATCATTGCACCAGTTTCACTCATTCACCGTCCGATATGACACCACGTTAGAGGACGTTAATTAAAAGAAAAAGAGTTACCCTATGAGAGACAGAGAAAATAAAGAAAAACAGGAGGACTGAGTCAAGTTTACGAGGAAAAAAACAATCTGAGTTGTAATAATACGAAAGACTGTAGATTGTGTTAACGTAGTAAAAGAGAACTAAACTAAACTTTTAGAAGAAAATAAAGTAAAAAAGTAAATGGACTGGAATTTGTAATTTTGTTACAATATTCTCTTGGAAATTAGTGCAAATGTTTAAAGAAACTAGTCATGTTTACTTAAATTTCAGACGTAACTTTATCTTAAATAATCCCCATTTTCATATGAGCCTTTTGGAAACACACTGCAATTTTATTAACTTTTGCATCTGTAGAATAAAAGAAATCGGTGTATATTGAAAGTTTTAGCTAGACTGCTGAAGTTTCATAGAGGACACAACGAGGAGTTTACTGCTGTAGTCGCTCTTGCTTCTCGAGTAAATCTGGAGCAAAACTTTGGAACAAAGACATGCAAGAAGTTTTGCTGTCAATTGAGAAAAGCCGAGACAGAAACAGCTGCAAGAACCATAAGGGCGAAGAGTGTGTGTTATGCGCTGCTGCATTTCTTGTATAAAGTAGGAAAATACACCGAAGATGAGCAATGTTTGAGAGTGGCTTTTCACTGAGACACGTTTGCCAAAGTTTGATGGTTTGTGAATTCGTGCTGTTATTGCATATCGACATGTAGCCTAAATCATGTTTTGTCTTACTGGTAAGCTATATAGAGAACATTTATAGCAGTCTATAGACAGACAAACGTCAAAGGTATTATTTATATATATGTAAAGAGCCTGAAGAAACAGGAATAAATTACTCTCATGTCCCCAGGTGATACACTTCAGACATTCGTTATGGTAATACACCTTGAAATTTGATCGAAACATTAAAAAAATAGCCTTTTTAAGAATCTTATAATTTCTAACCTTAAGAAAACACACTGAAAAAGGTACTCTTATTTAAAGCCCGGTCTTGCTGAGCATGGGCTGGTTATCCATTCATGTAAAAAGAATCATAACTCACAATAATGAGTCAGGTAGTAATCAAAGAGGACGACAAGGCCATTACAAAGGACATTCTATAAAGTTATGGCTGTACCTACTCTTATATATGATTCCGAATCATGGACGATAGCAAAAAAGGAAAAAGCACATATACAAGCAGTAGATATGAAGTGAGATATGTAAAAGTGTGTACTTAAATGGATAAAATAAGGAACAAAACAATAAGACCAGATTTTAAAATATTTTCAGTTCATGATAAGATAGAAGAAAACAGAATGAAATGGCACGCTCATGTTAATAGGTGACAGAAAATAAACTACCAAAAAATTAATTACTGGCCGAATGGAAAGAAAAATTTGGGTTGAACTCGTAAGATGTGAACGGATGACCAAGACAAAAAAAATGTGTTTATGCTATTTTTATTCCGCGAAAGTAATACTTTACCTTTGCTTTGTAAGTTAAACTTCTAATTAGGCATAATTTCATAATTCAGCAGTTGGTACTAATGATAGCGCAAAGGTAGGAATGTGGTCATCTGTTTATCAATAGAATTAAATAGTAATTACTATAATTGTGTACATTTTATAATAATACTAATACTAATAATAATACTAATACTAATAATAATACTAATACTAATAATAATACTAATACTAATAATACTAATACTAATAATACTAATACTAATAATACTAATACTAATAATACTAATACTAATAATACTAATAATAATAATAATAATACTAATAATAATAATACTAATAATAATAATACTAATAATAATACTAATAATAATAATACTAATAATAATAATAATACTAATAATAATAATACTAATAATAATAATAATAATAATAATAATAATAATAATAATAATAATAATAATAATAATAATAATAATAATAATAATAATAATAATAATAATAATAATAATAATAATAATAATAATAATAATAATAATAATAATAATAATAATAATAATAATAATAATAATAATAATAATACGAGGGGTGTTCAAGAAAGACTGGCACTAATATTCATACAACAATGTATTGTAAAAAATCACTCATACAGACTGTTGCCCCCCTCAGAATACTTCTCCCTCATTACAATGTACTTGTCCCACCTCCTTTGCCATTCCTGGAAAGCGTGCAGGAAGCCATTCTTTGAGAGCCTGTTCAGGGTCGCCTCTAAAGCTTTCACTGCTTTGGTCTCATTGTCGAACCGACATCCCATTAGTTCCTTTTTGGCTCTCGGGTTAAGAAAAAAGTCACATGGAGCTAGGTCAGGATTATAAAGTGGAAGAGGTACCGTGGACATATGATTTTGTGCCAGGAATTCGATAACCGCATCAGCAACATGTCGCGTGGCATTGGTGTGATGAAGCTTGCACTGCTGAATGAGATTCTTTAGCTTTTTGGGGATGTGATCCTTTACGAATTGTTTCAGGATAGTGTTAAAGTAATCTGCAGTGTCTGTAGAGTGTCTTGGAACTGTGAGAATGCAGACTGTCTTCTGGTAATCAAAAACAGTAATGACTACGCCCTTATTGGGTGACTTCTGTATTCGTGATGATATTTAGAGGCGATTATCAAATACGTTCACTCTCACAGGCTGTCAACAATCAACTGATAGAGCTATCACTGATTTTCAGTGATTAGCGACTAGAATACGTAGTTCAATGACACATGGACAGATGTCGCAATCAGACACTTAATGAAAGGAAAAAAAAATCAGTCTTTATTGAACATCCCTCGTAATAATAATAATAATAATAATAATAATAATAATAATAATAATAATAATAATAATAATAATAATAATAATAATAATAATAATAATAATAATAATAATAATAATAATAATAATAATAATAATAATAATAATAATAATAATAATAATAATAATAATAATAATAATAATAATAATAATAATAATAATAATAATAATAATAATAATAATAATAATAATAATAATAATAATAATAATAATAATAATAATGGTAATATGTGGCTTCATTTATATTTATTGTATTACATAATATTATGGTCATAATAAACTATTCCTCAAGCTACTGAGTTTAAGCGGCATATACCATATTTACGTCAGCCCCCTGACATAGAGCAATCACGTGCTAGAAATGCCATGCATGTCTATATCCATAATTGACGACCTTGCTCTATTATTACCACGGTAATTATCTGTTGTTGCTCTAAGGGTAAAGCGGGAAGGTGTGTAGCGAAAACAAATGCTAAATTCAAAGGAAATACTATACCAAACTACAAAATAGGAGATAAATCAAGTGAAAGATTATTAGCTGGAAAAGCAAAAACAGCGGATCACAAAATGTTGACATAATGGACAGATAATACGAGAGAGGTAAGCGGAGAGTATTATACGGATTTAACTCAATACACAGTTCCACCTTTAATTTATATGTTGACATGTATAAAATCAGAACTTCAGTGCCCACTGTTTTGAGGCTAATTCGTCATTTATTGAAATATTAACTTAAAATTGGTTTTATTAGTTCGTTTTGTTCCCAAAGTAGACCTGGCATATGCAACCCGTTCTTTTCAATTACGCTAGATAAATTGAAACATGCTGGTGGTGTTACATGTAAATATGTTAGGGGTTGTAATTAAAAATAACTGTACTGGAAAATTATTAGTACCTTAATCAGAAACTAAAAAACATGTCATTCTGTTAGGGATCGTCTTCGAAAGTAAATACTTCGAAATAATTTTGATTATCCAAGGAAAACTAAAAGAAATTAACTTCGCAACTTTGATCAGAATGCAGCATCAGTTTATCTTTATAACTATGCGAAACTCTGTTTCATGAAACTAATGTAGTGAATCTAAAAATCACGTTCACACACTGCATAGCATGGCAAATTTTGTTTTGGTAATGCAAAGCTTCCAGTCACCCCTGGTGACTTAAGGGTACCCATAGCTGAAATTGGTCATTCAAAACTTAGTTTCTTTTGCATCCAAAAGTACTTTGAACCTTTAGCTGCAATTGCATACCGTGACTTTAGTTCAAAGAAGCTTTTGAACAGTTTGTATTTTTTCCAATGCATTTTACTTGACTTCTACATTTCTTGCTCTTTTGTCCATAAAAACTGTTCCATATGGTACAGTTTGTAGCCAATCTAGTTCAAATGCTCAGCTGCAGAAACTCAGTGTGAACTTAAGAGAACTGGAATATTGATTTTGGTACAGCTTTAAACTGCTCAGGGCATAACTTAATTCGACAACTGAGAATGAATTGCTAAAAACTTGTTTTACGGTTTAAAAACTTTTTCTGAGATACATTAATGAATAACATTCAACACGCCAGTTTTTTTTTACATTAGCATATAAACAATAGTATCGTGGTTTTTTTTTTTTTTTTTTTTTTTTGTTTGTTTTGTTTTTGAAAAGTCTGATCTCCGCACCAGGGGAACATCTGATTAACTGGTAATTAATACGATAAAAGTAAATTGTATTTTTTCCTCAACAGTATCAAGCAGCCATTTCCGGGCCAAAACCTATTACCCGGCCGCGCGTCCCCCAGCTCTGCCTACTGCAGGCGTCGTGAGCGAGGTGCAGTACTGGAGGGTGGGACGTGATCAGCGCTTCGATCCTTCCAGGCTTGGTTTATGTGTTTTCGCAACCAGGAGTCACTACTTCTCAATAAGTAGCTCTTCATTGACCCTTCTGGAACCTACTGAGATCTGATTGTACCCTGGACCTGGTCTTCCGTGGGAGAACATCTCCACGCCGGTTCCGGGAGTGGAACACGGGTCTCCCACTTGATAACTCGTAGCGAATAATAATTGTGTCCTAATAAAACTTAAACCATGCTTATAACTGAAGTAGATCATTTTTAAAGAAACTTTGAAAACACTTTAAAAACTGCAGTATTTAGAAAGCTCACCTTCGGGTACACTTTCTTCAATGCATCAAGGCTCTCCAGATGCTTCAAATAGACAGAAATATACCCTTAGCATGCATACTAAGTGGAAAATAATGCCTATAATTTCATAATCATCATAATCTCCCAAACAAATGTAAAAGACATTTCACGTATAAATATGAAATACAGTAGGGGTTACATAAGCTCGCCCTATTATTGTTAAGCTGAATCAGAAAACTATTAAAAGTACATTCGTTACAATACATGTGTACATTTTTAAATTTGTATCGTAGTAATAATTAGTAGATATTAATTTTTCTCTTCTCTCTCTCTCTCTCTCTCTCTTTTTTTTTTTTTTTTTTTTTTTTGTTATTTACCTGATTTCTTCAATTGACTCAGAAAGCTAGACAAAGTTGTATTAAATGAACTGAATAATGAAATAATTGATAACGACCGCGATGCTTAGATTTAGCAGACTCGTCGAGCTTTTGGACGTAAGACATTTTATTAGACATGGTATAGCGGAATAAACAAATTTACAGAGAGAAAATTAAATAATCCCGGGGGTAATGCTCTAAAAACGTGCGAATAAAGGCAGCCGTTTATGATGTTAAAAAAACAAACCTGGGAGCCATTTCTCGTATTATTTTCTTTTCTTTTCAGGAATAAATAAATGGCATAGAATAGCACATTTGTTTACTTTGCCATTAATATTCAATAGGATCAGCAAAAAGAATATTATAAAGTCTTTATCCATTTTAGCTCTTATATGGATTATTTACATACTGTATTAAAAAATTACGCAAATGCAGAATATTAATGAATACAGCAACATACCTAAATCTGGATGACTTGTTCAGCTGTATTCAGGATGTAGTGAAAAGTTTATTACCTGAAAGAAAAAAAATAATTATTGCAAATATTTAACTATATACGAGTACATAGATCAAGCTTTAGAGGAAATACTCAGGAAACATTCATTTCAGGTCGCGCAACCCTCATTTTTTCTTCCTGCTAAACATACAATTATCACTGTAAGGTCGTGAACAAGCTGCCCTCATAGAGATTGTGCCATTGATGCAGTAAATTGTATTCTGGTTATTAGCCATACACCACCAGATAATCTGTACATTTTCCAAGAAAGCAGAGTTAACTTATAAAAAGGGGTGTCGGAAACTGCACACGAAAATGTCGGCATGCGATAGACAAACTGCACACGCTAATTGCCTTAGAGCAACCTAAAAATTGCACACCTAGCTTTTTCTACACACTTTTAATATATATTTTCTGATTTATGCATTAAGTACTATAACAAAATAATTCAATCCGTTCACTTTTACTACGTACCCTTTATTTACTTTCTCCACTTACATCAAAACTGGCCTCAAATAACACAAATCATAAACACAATTATGATCAACGGTTTGCTCTTTTTACACACAAAAACTAACAAGATCCTTTAAACCGTGACAACAGCCATTGAATTAAAATGCAACGAATACTCTCAGTTTCCAGTCAACTCCGTCGCACGACGCTTAGCGTTACATAGCTGTTCTGTGCCAATGCGACATAACAATGACGTAAAAATCCCCATTATACAGGTGACTGCAGAACTTAAGAAACGAGCAAAAAAAGAAAGATAGTATTAGCCACTGCAATAAGGGGGGAAATATTCACCAAAATTGGAGGATTGAGAAATATCAGTATTTTCCGAACCCTGAAAATATCTAACGCACTGAATGCCTTGGAAGAGAAATAGTTATTACTTATTTTAGTGACGAAATAGTTAATCACATCTACGAAGCAACTGACGCCAGTTAAGTACTTAATAGCATAATTAATAGATCACTTTTAAACTGCCTTGAATTTGCGTGGACTAACGGTTTTAAATTTCACTTCTCAGAAAATAATTTTACTGATATTCAATTTGACTCACATAATTTCCCAAAATTAAAATCCTCTTAAGATTCGATTAAGGCTTCAAGAAAATTTTATTTCATTGGACTGAATTCAAATGAAATAAGTATTTAAGTTAAAACATGTCAAGTTAAGTAAAACCTTGGGTCAGGACAGCAGTTTGTGAATAGGGTTCTTCCGGCCACTGAGTTATATGAAGTTCACTTATCGAAGTGTGCATTACCACTTAACTGTTAAAAGTATACTGTAATGTAACGTTAAGGTGAATTCGCATTTGTGAAACATCTAAAAACAGTAGCCAGTCGACAAGAACAGCTGCATCTACGGAGTTAATTTATGTAAAATACATGAAGAAATTTGCGTTGGAATGTATACTAAGTTTATTTATTACTTGAGAAACTTGTTCCATTCAGGGAACTCATTTTCTTCGTGCATTTCAAAAAATGTAGACAAACATTTCAAATTAAATTGAAATTGGTGCAAACTTCTGGATAGTTTACGGTTTACATCCTTAAGGAAAACGCTGATATAATATATTTTTTGTAGATAATATGTAACTTGGTTTTATTTCTTCTTGAAGCGAACTCCTTACTTTCTTTTTTTATTGATTAAATCAAGTGACCTTTCGAGGATGTCTCCTCTGCCCTTGTGGATCTGAAATTTTATGCCGCATAAGGCTTCAAAGAAATGTTCTATACATTTAAAGTTTAACAGGACCATTTTCCGAAATGTCCAGCGGTTCTACGCATTACTTATATTCTGAAAAAGATACTTAACCCTCTGCTTAAGTTAGAACACAAAGTCTTCTCTAAACAAAATCACCCTATTATCATGCAAACAATATGGGTTACCATAAGGACAGTGGCCTAAGTTATCGAGAATCATAGAGCGAAGAGAAAATTTCATTTTAACACTGTTAAATAATTAACGCTTTATTTTCCCGTGATATGAGAAAGCCCAACCAGCCACGTGGATTCTCATAACACTTACAAAAAAGTTAGAATGGGTGAAACAGATTGGAGAAGGACGAGATAAAATGGCCGCCGCACAAGCTAACACTGTCAACAAACCATCCAATTAATTAAATTCGATGTGGCGCACTAGTGCAAAAGAGAGATGAACTGGGAGAGCGCTGGAAGGGAAAGGGCTGGGAAAATGGGGTAGAAAGGTTTCTGTTCTGTTTAACTTGACAGAAAACTAACCCCCTCGACTGCCACTTTTACAACTACCAGAGCAGGAGGGAAATCTAAACCAGAGAATGAGACCATAAGTGAGGGAGGATGCCATAGCGACCTTCTGAATATTTCATGGTGGCCAGTGTACGCTGTGTTCCAACCCCCTACCCTCCCAGCTTAGAGAAAGGGTGAGCAGCTAAACCCACCCGACACATGCTCTTGGTCAGCGCAATACAAACGAGTTTTTCAAATACTGATTAGGTATAAGGAAGACAATGTGTTTGGTTATAACTACTGCCATTTGATAAGTTTAAATTAATTTGCATTGAAGGGATTAATAGATTTAAGGAGCCTATTCCGTATCACTGTTCATTTTATTTACCATTTTAATGATTTGATACACGTTTGGGTTTCAAAAAATTAAAGATGTTAAATGTTTGTTACCAGTTTTTCAAGGAAGAGAGTTGTTATATCTACAGTAACCTTAGTTTGCAAATAAGCATATTGAAGCAATAATACGCAACATTTAAACATTCACGTTTCTTCTAAAATATACATGGACACAAACTCTTAAAATTGAGGCCGCTGCTACTGGTGAGAAAGATACAATAAGAAATAAATTTTAGCCAAATAGCTATACTTAGAGGAAGTTTACATTGATGGCTTACATGTTTGCGTATTAAGATACTGTTTTTGTTCTTTTTGTACAGAGTACGATATGATACCGATCACACGGTTTTTCACATAGTCGCCAGTATTTGGATCATGGAACTGTCTGTTTTTACACATTAGGCGATAAAATCCGTGGACTGCCAATCTTATAATGACGTGTCTCATTTCGAAGTTTGCCTTTGACCATGATCTATCACGGCTCCTGTGCCATAGATATATAATAGTACTTCTTCTCTTTTCCCTGTCAGTGTCCAGCAACGGGCTTGTTTGAAGAAGTTCAAGAAAGATCTCCTACGTCATCACCGGTATAAAAGCTTGTGGAGCGCGCGAGACTGGGCAGTTTTTTTGAATCGGACAGTGTGTCAGTGAGTGCGAGACAGCTGTGAAAGAACGAGTGCTGAGTGATTGTATCGTCGGAGTAGTATTTGAGAGACAGAAAAAGTGAAGAAAGACAATGAAAGGACTTACTGAAGGTTACGAGAATAAAACGGTTATAATTTGTAATATCACGAGACACAGTACACTGTGTTAACGTCAGTAAAAGAGAACTGTGTATTTGTGGTAAACTTTTGGAGGAAAAATAAAGTGACAGAAAAAGTAACGATTAGTTTTGCCATATTGTTACAATATGTTAATGTCGAGCTTGTGTTTGTAGCACTATATTTCTTTGTAGTTTACTGTTGATTGTGTTAGAATAATATGTCCACATGTGCACAAAAATACTCACTCTTTTTGGGTGGTTCTTAGGATTTCTGCAGTTGCTGACCATAAATAACAAGGGACTTTATGGGTCTCTCTGTAGGACTCCATTTGAGGAAGTATGTATTATTTTGCTTTTTTGTTAATCTTAGCAAATAAATTATAAAATTATAAAATAAGAATAAAATATGCAATCTATTATTATTACCACATAATGACAATTCCGTTTTGAAAACGGTAGAGAAAAAGTGTCGATAAATAAATTGCTATCTTAGATTTGTTAATATTATCACTATTGTTATTAATTGAAATATTCAAACACGGAGGACATAAATAATTAATGGCTTCATCTTATGGGATGAGGTAGGTAACTTGGTAATCAAGTGGTCAGAATTATGCAAGAGGAGAGGTAAATGGGCGACGCTTGGAGAGGGGCAATATAACTTCATATTCTGCCACCTCATGCCTATATGGGTAATTTGTTGATGTATCAGTTATACTTTGTATGCATGCTTCCTGTGTGAGTGTCCAGATAAGTAAATGTCTCTGTTCCACAATGCTCTATGCACAATAATTCCTTACTTCAACAATTTGCTAAATTTGCAAAGCTTTTAATTGATTGCTTTAGGTTTTCTCTGTAATCGCTTGTAATCCATAGCCTTTCTCCTTCCTATCGGTCGCTGTTTCATATTTCAACATGCAGCTGTAATGATGTCTTTTATTGTGCCTATGCAAGAGGTTTTGGCTATTTAAGAAACTCAGGCAAGACATGGTGCAACTATGTAGAATCTATATTCTAAGCTCTTGGCACATAGCATCCAACACCAAAAAAAATTAGTCCTTTTCAAAATAAAACTTATGACGTTTTCTGCAGGTACCAATTTTTTTAATTACACTAATTTGTTCAAAGAATTTAAGCCAAATCAAAATGTATACATAAAACAGCATCTGTTTTCTTCCAGCCTTTCATAACTGCTTATTTAAAAATGGCAAACACCTCTTTTGCATAAAATATTATTTGATCCAATGTTCTGACACCTTTGTTCCATCTGGAAGTTGGTTATGTTTTCTAACAAAGCTCTCTTAAATCCTCCAGTCCTTCGGATTTATATAAGCAAAATTTCAAAGGTTTCTGTATTCGCATTATTAGAAGCTGATACAAACAAGAGAGCTTCAGAGCTGAAATATTTAGTAGCTTCCATAAGCGTCGAGGAATACAGGAAGTTGTATAGGCTGAGCAATAACAAACCGCGCAGAAAAGCTGGAATCTTAATTGCACCATTGTTTTCTTAAAGAACAAACTTCCTTCCAGCCGACTGGTTACCAGATGGTATTGCATCATGACAAAGTACAAACTGGCATTCTTTTTTCTTCAAAACAGTCTTGGTTGTGTTACCCAAATATCGCAGAGTATCATATTACTTCTGCATTTTCAGGGTAAAACTGAACTATGTACATTCCTTTAATTGCTTTAGTTTGGGATTATTTGTGTAATCACATTTAAAATGCTTCTGAAAGTTACGATACAAAAAGTTTTTGTCCTACTCTGCTTCACAAATAAGGTCCTATGGGATAAAATTACTTCAATTTAAGTCTGAGGGTCACATCGACTTGTTTTATAGCCAGAAGAACTTCAGTTTCGAACGAGTGGAAAATTTCCCTTAAATATAATAACTTACAGAATCTCACACTTTTAGGTACATAAGCTGTTCTCTCTCTGTCTCTCTCTCTCTCTCTCTCTCTCTCTCTCTCTCTCTCTCTCTCTCTACTGTCTATCATACATGCACACCCATAAAATATGCCTATAACTTTATTTATTTGTTTATTTACCATTAAAAATTACACCAATGCGGGCTGACAGAAGCGACATGTCAAATAACAACAACAATAATAATAATAATAATAATAATAATAATAATAATAATAATAATAATAATAATAATAATAATAATAATAATAATAATAATAATAATAATAATAATAATAATAAATCTACAATTCAAAAGCCAATACAATAATACAAAAAATGAACCTTTGGGTAAAGTGAACATCACAGTATAACATTAATTACAATAACAATAATGTGTGTAGAGTGAACGCATATAATGATATAAATACTAAAACTTAAGCGTTTAAAGTCAAAACCACATAAATATTCAATAAAGTAATTAAAATGTAAAACAAGCACTTACATATTAGTAAGTAAAGGAAGTATTGTACCCGATCCATAATTTCTATATCAGAGTTTATCAGAAATAAACGTTTTGAGAGTCCCTGAACTAATTTTAGAAAACAATCACGTTTATTTGTGTGGCTGTGTATGTGAACACTATAACTCAAAAAAGAGAAGTTGGTTAAATGCCAAATTTAGTATTCAAGCCTTACATCTTCCAAGGAAGCAACACGAAAATTTCCAAGAACATACTATCAGCAAAACTACATGGATTTCTTAAAAACTTGCTGTAATGTTCTATCTTAAAATATCACATTTTTTGGAATTTTCTGGGAACACCACGTGAAGTCCTCTTCATTGGGAATGAAAGTCTATAAACTGTGAGAGAAAGAGAAAATCTTATTCCTCAAAGACATAGAAACAATTAAATCACATTTCGGTAAAATTAAATTTTTGTCTTGTTATCCATTTCCACGTTATTTATAATTGGGGTGCATTGTCAAATTTAAAACCTTCTCAACTGTGAAGTAGCTATTCGTTTTTGTCGCCTTCGTGGGTCATGCGAAAAGAATAAATTTAATTCCATCATATAGCGACCCATCTTAAAAAATTACTATCGTTTAAGTCTACTGTGTAATCACTTATTCTCTTTGTACCTACAAAGAAATATGTAAGAAAGTCATTTCTGGAAATCTTTAGCTGAGTTAACATGACATAGAACAATAAGGTTCTGTAACAGGCTTGATACTTGGATTTGATATTCTGATACCATAATGTAACAGCCAGTGTGATGAGAAGTATAAGAAAAAAGTATTTTCCAGAGCTTTCCTATTCACAACCTCCGACATTTTCTCACAGAATTTCAGCAAGTCCAGAATCTTCATGCGATGATGTATACATTAGCAAAATAAAAACATCGTAGTGTAATTAAGATCGACCAGATTTTTGAACATAAATTACGTTTCTTTTCGTTGTTTGTTTGTTTGTTTGTTTGTTTTTTTTTTATTTATTTTTTTTTTTACGAAAAACATTTTAAATGACTACCTTTTGAACATCCTGTACTCTATCGTCTGCTGTAGTTTGCGTTGCAAATTATACAAGGTGCATTGATTACTTAATTTTACGCCATTTTACGCTGAGTATTTTATGCATTCACTGAGGTATTAAAAATGGCAATACTTCAGTTGGCTGCGTTTTCAGACAGGAGAAGAATATTAATCTAAAACGCCAGCGCAGTTATAGAGATACCACGCAGTTGAGCGCTTGCAATTTTCCAGCAAATTTAGACTAGCAAAACAGCATCACAAATGTAAACATCGTTCTTGATATCGCGTGTGTGTTTGCCGCACCCAAAGAATACACGGAAATGTAAAACATGTCCTCATCCAAAAATAAAATAAAAGGACATGCAGCTGGTATTTGTAGATAGTACTCCATTTGACAATGATAAAACAACAAAGCAACTCGAACGCCATTGGCGATTAGCATGGTAGGGTCTACTCGCAAAATTGATGGCAATGGCAGCAAATTTAAAAACCTAACCACAGCGTATCTGACCCGGAGGGGGGTTCGAAATCGGTGCATAGACTGTGTCTATCGGGTAAACATGCTAGTTATGAGCATTCAATAGAAGACGGATTATTTATTTCTTTTGGAGATAGCAAACATTTTGCCTTTCGTTCTATCGGTCATGATGTAGCTATTGTTTCCATTATGTGCTATTCAGTTATCAGACAGTAGAAAGTTTTATCCTTACGATGTACATTAAATTTACATTCTGCTCACATTCATATGCAAACATTGTGCTAAATTCGGCGTTAATGTTCAGGAATAGTTAGTAGTACCTCCAAAGCAGCTTCAGTACAAAAGCACACTATCCAAAGCTATACAATACCTAAGCAAGACCTGGCCTATACTATGGCAGAGAGACTTGGACCCTAAAGAAAATAGATATATGCAGCCCAAGTGCTACAGTGATGAAGTTCATATGAAGGACTGCTAATAGTATATAAACATCAATGAAGAGCTGAAGATACATTCAGTTATGAAATATATACATTACCAGAACAACTGGAGAAAATACCTACATTGAATTGGCCAAGAAAACATTTTCAAAGCTATAATGCAGTTCATTCCTAGGGGACAGACATCACTCAGCCATCCCAAAAGGAGATGGAGGTAAAATTTCTTGGTGAGGTCGTAACAGGTTGATGGCCTAACACTTGGATGATGAAGAAGAAGAAGAAACATTTGATATATGAAAGTGCTATAGAAAGTTGTTTAAACACTGATTCTATAAAAAAAAACTGTAGAAACTTCTCTTTTGGTGTCATAGACTCTCTTGTAGAAACTGTACGTCGTTTATATGTTAGCACAAAAACTATATGTAGATCTAAAAATCTGCCGTTAATTTTATAAACCTAACTTACCAACTAATAGCAGTTACTTTCCATCTCTTTTATATTTTCAACATGCTTTTAATACCTTCGGCCATTAAATATAATATATAAAACAATCCAAACATAAAAGTTGAGAGAGAGAGAGAGCGCGCACAAGTGACAATGCATACGAATGCTTATTTTGTCCAATCGTCGACTCCGAAATTTAAACCAGTTATCGTTGTAGATAGTTATGCTGTCCAAATAACAGGCTTTTAATTTAATTTAATTAATCACTATTAGGTTCAATTTGCTATGAAATGTTGATCCACGTAAATGGTTCCAAACTACACATTTGGCGTCTCAGTCATTCATTATATATGACGCCTGAATAGCGCTTATATAGCTAGTGTGATAAGGGCAGTTATGTTGCAAATGCAACACAGTGCAAATTACTCTTTCCGTTTCATAAAGAGATTTTGATGTATGTTCTACTTTGCACTTTATGCGTGCATATACATTAGGAATAGGAATATGTGAAATACGGACGGGTTCGACACTGAAGTCAGGTTTATTGCACCTGTGCTCCCAAAGGGGTACCCCGGGAAAAACGATGAGGTGAGGGGAGACACCGGGTGGCCAGATCCAGACTAACGGCACTGATATTGACACAGGTCCCTAAGGTTTTCAAGTTGAACTATACCTTGAAGTCCTTAGTTCTTCAGGGGCTCTCGTAGGGGGACCTCGGTGCGGCGTCCATCACCCCCAGATGTTACCCCCGCAGACGAGGGACAAAGGAGTTCCTGTGCGCATATCATCCCTGCCATATCATCAACGCCATCGCTGACACTTGCGACTTTTGAATGAACCAACGAGATGAAGAATGAATGAAATGATGAATGAAACGAAATGAAAGGACAGGAAATTCGGGAGATATTATTATCTTTCTGAGCATTCGCCTAAAGACCCATAGAAACCCCCGAAAAAATCCATAGGTCAGAAGTTCTGGCATGGGAATCGAACTCACGACTTCCGGAATGCGAGACTCACTCGTTACCGTGGAGCGATTTCGCTCGGTCCCTTAGTAAGCATAGTCACACCATTTTATACATCTTAACACCTTTCTGGCAACTGGTTTAAGCTTTGTTGTTCCAAAGCATGTGCAAAATTTCCTTCAAACTGAAGCCGAAATTGTGAACGCCATAATGATGGATAGAATACTGCATCACATGGCGGAATTAAATAATCAGAAAATGTTAAAATCGTTACATATATCAAGCTACAGAATCTGGAGTATTAGTTGTGACTAAAATTGTCAAAAGGCACGAAAAGGTACAAGCAAGTCATTAGTGGTAAAGTCCAGGTAGTCAGCCTGATACACAGTAATACCGGTTTTCCTGGAAATCGCTCAGCGCAGGTGTTGAGTAGGTAAACAAGGGGTGGTCGTTTCTTCGAAACCCTGTTGCTAATTAGGAAGTGAAAGGTATAGAGAGTGTCATAACGCACAGGCACTTGCCTGCGAGAACCCGGAGAGAAAGGGTCGTTGAGAGTTGCCCTCCAGAACCCGGCGGGTCACTACATTCGTCGCCCCTATCTTCAGTCACGGGACTTGTATTCCAGATTCTCAAGTGTGAGGACACATTATAGTTAATATTAACAATTTTCTGTCTTAGTAGAGACACGGTAACGACTCAAATAATTTCATAACGATCGGCATAATGATGTCAAATCGTCGCTCCTCCTATGCTCTCCTACGCCGACTGCTGCTTTCTGATGATTTCTGCTCCGGCTGCTCTGGCATGCGACTTTAATCTCAGGGTATGCGTGGATGTTTGCGAATAAAACCAGAACTTCGTTGAAACACTTTTATTCTCACCAAAATAAGAAAGCGTGAGATTTGCCGTTTCGGCTTCAAAACTGTCAGCTACCCTTCAATGGTGCTTGGAGTTACAATGCGGCCGTTCCAAAGTGTAATTACGTCATCCTCCCTAAATGTTCTTCTGTTTTCCGATTATATCAGAAAGTAATTAAACCTATTTTGAGTGACATGAAGAAGTGGTCTTTTACGCAATAAATGTTTAGTGCCTTCACATGCGTTCGTGAAGAATGATGACATGACCCGTTTTTGTACAGACTACATGGAATCAATGACTAAACTGAAACCTTTCACAACACCCTAGCTGGTCTCAGGAAAAGCTTTAAAAGTTGGTAGAACTTCATTAGGCTGCCACTCTCAGTGCTTCTTTTTCTATTCCTTTCTTTCCTCCTTACAAGAACTTCTAATGTCAATACCTACTCTTACCCTTTCACTCGTTTTCGCCTTCCTATGTTCATTATTAACCTACTCATATCCACTTGCCACTCTAACTGGAAAGTCTGCTTTTCTTCCGGGACAACTAGACCATCGATTGCAATTACCAGCGAATCTACGAGAAGAATTATTTAGAAGTGTGAAAAGCATGGCATCGAACTTCTAACAGCACGAATTCCTTCAAAGACTTCCAGCAATTCCATTAAGTCCAGATCGAAGTCCGATGCGTTCTTTATTTATCACATGCCCATACCGGAGTAGTAAACAAAGAGATAAAACAAAGTCCTGCAGCTGGGATCGAATAGGAGTCTTGGAAGTATAAGAGGAATATCTTAATGCAGCTTCAAGAAATTTCAATAAAACAGCAGGGTCTAGAAGGAAGCTACAACATTATATGGAAGCATTAAATCATCCTCGACAATTTAAGTAGATTTTGAATCCCTGCTGGGAACCTGACATTTGCATTTGCGGAAATATGCCAATGCCTATAATTAAGCATTAGAAGACTTGGGGTTTCATAGTTACTTTCCGCGGACTATAAATGCACCATTTAATGCCTCCTGCTTTTTATGCAGCAAAGCTGCGAACTATGGTATATACCAAAAAGTTATAACATTTAAACCGCAATCAAAATAAACACTTGCTTTAAGAATACACTAAAAATGAGCTTAGGAAGTAAATGAGACCTTAGTATTCTTTTCCAAGTTATACGCTTTCTTCTGGATAGCTCAATAGAATACGCTATCAAAAACACTCTATCGATGTTTATTAGCTGTTTTGTGGTTTGTTCTAGCTAATTTGCCCATTATTGTACGATAATCTAGTATAAACACCTGACTCCTTGCTGCAGAACTGATGATAAGGTCCTTCCAAAGCCAGGACGAAAGTAAGTTGGGTTGGAATGTTATAATATTGCACTTTCACAGTTTATTGGCGATTTTAGGCAGCACTCAGTCACTCACCAGACCGTGTTTTAAATGCCAACATTGACCCTTGGCCACTGTTTACGTTCTTTGTTTTGATAATGGTTTGAGTGTTGCTAACTGAAAGCCAACTGGTTAAAACTTCCTTTGCCTGCTCCAACGTAGCTGCAATGTTGCTTTTAGGTTTTAAGAAATCCATATACTAACACTTTCTTTTCTACATGAAAACTCCATAGTTTACAACAGGTTTTTATTTTATAAAGGGAATCTATAGAGGATATTTCAATGCAAATCCACTTATGCGATCTAGATTTGAGACTCTCCCTCCCAAATCAGTAGCGATAGTCAGTCACTAAAGCTTTCCCTTCCTCTCTTAGATTGGTATATCCTTTGTAGGTTAAATGGACAGATAGGAATATAATGCATTAGGAATCACGAAACCAGAAGTTTATAATAAACATTCCAGAAACTTTATTATTACACTGTTTTGCTTTTAAGTTTTTTCTTTGTAATTTTCAATTTATTTGTAATCAAACACTGAAAAATAATTTAAAATGAATTACACTATTAATATGTATTCGTACTTTGATTCGCTATGTTTTAAGTGTTTAACTCCAACCGAAGCGTAATAATTGTGAAATTTTGCATTCTAAGACTTTATTCGCTCTAATAGTTTCAACGAAATATGCCGAATATAAATGTATGTTTCAGTCCCATGCACTACGAACTTCAGTTTCGGAGGAAAACGTACAACAATTGAAAGGTTAGGTCATATATTACCAGAATGTCACATGAGTTAGCCAAAACAAATGGATAACCTTTAGCTGCAATAAGAAGGTGCTACTAAACCGAATACAAAGGAACAGTTTATAAATGACGCGTACCTATATTAACAACCCACAGTCATGTCCTGTTTTTCTGTTCTAAACTGGATTACGACATATGTTAGCAACCGGTTATTAGCAGAAACTAGAGTAGTCTAGAAGAACGGGGAGATTACGATTGCTCCATAACCTATATAGATGACTTTATTGTTAAAGGTCTGCCTTGTACGGCCCAAATGTATTAATAAAAGCGAGTGCCCAACCTATAAATGCGCACTATAAAAGGTTCAGTGGTCTTTAAAAGGAGAAGCAATAAGTGCGCGAAGTACAACAGCAATAATTTAGCAGTAAACTTGCAAAGGGTCACAGACCGATACAATTACAGAGCGGCGAATGGCTCTCATTAATATCCACCACGCATGTGAGTATTGTTTTGTCTTGGAGAAGTAAAAAGAGGATCGGTTATGCAGATTTCTGTTACTTACATTAGGTAGCCTTAATAACAATGGGGACAGGTTATATACATATTGTGACAAAATCAGTCCGGTTGCTTTTCTATCACCTTGTTGACTTCCAAAACGTTATCGTTAACTCAGCCTTCAGTCTTTCGTGCTACCATAACTCACAAGTTTTACTTCTCGTAACCTTGCTCAGTCCTTTCAATGTCTTTCTTTACTTTATCTGACTCTCATACATAACTACGGCAATGCAATCACTCGATGCTCTTTAGATCTTCTTTACGACGACGCACACATGCACAGCCGTCTCGCGCTCACTAAATCACTGACTGACTCATGTCTGCAACTGTAACTTTCTAAATAGCTGACTGTTGCTTCGCCTCATTATATAGAGGGAATGACGTCTCATGAACCTTTCTCTATCTCCACAAACGCGTCGCCAGTGATGCAGCTGGATCTTTCTCGAAGGTTCCGGAGAGAACCACTTTTGTATAGTCCTTTGATTGTTGTTAGTCACGTGTTCGACAATGTAAGTGGTGTGAGGAAGCTTGACTTTGTTTCCTCGCCGGCCTGCCTGTAGCGTGAAGTAGCTTGGCTCCGTCTGTCCTTTCTTGTGGCCAAGCCCGGCATCACAATATATAAATAACCTAAGTAGTTATTTATGTTAAGAGTATTAAAAGTGTATTGCTACTCGGAAAATGAACTTACTTTTAAGATTTGTTGTGATATATTGTTTTAGAACACCCCTGAATATTAAAATTGTGAAGCACCTTAGTGAAATTTGTGTGGAAATCACAGTATACGACTGGACATGCGTAATGGTGAGTTGTTGTTTGGCCTTCGTTGTTTTTTACCTTCATACCAGCAGTGCCGACAACATGACAAAATCATACCGTTCTACAGTGTAGAAGTCTGTGTCAAAAATAAATGTCCACAAATAAATAAATCCTTTCCATAGAATAATTCACATACAATTCTTAAGATTTCCAGATTTTGCATTGCACTTCAAAATGTGAAAAAAATATCTTATTGTAATTATTTTACACCATTAAAATGTGTGTTGTATGCAATACCGTACTATTTATTCGATTTACTTGTTAACATTTCAATGTTAGGCTCCATGCTAATTCATATATTCTTTTTCTGTTTCTGCCGCATCTATATCCGAGTTATTCAAAATAACTATGCATTATATTGATCAACAAAAGGCTTCCGCTTATTATAAGCGGATACTATAATCCTATTGCAAGAAACAGGAGTGGTAATAATGCAGGTTGTAAAATGATGCGCGCCTTATCTTAGCAAAGAGAAAGCGTGTGGTTGACACTCATTTTTTCAAAAGCGTTTCTTTGCGAACAGCAAGGTCTCTATGAAGCTTTGTAATCTAGATATCTGTGCTTCAAAGAATGACATACATATCACTGCTTTTATAACTATTTTGGTTTCAGCACAGGAAAAGAATGCGGATTTGGCTTCAGTAGATAATACATTTTAAGGCTACGTTTACAGGCCTTTTCAGAGCATTTATTGTGACGAAATATTTCTAAAGATTAAACTGTTCATCGGTGTAGCCAATCAGTTGAGGCAAAACTGATGATTTATTTTGACTTTATATGTTTTGTTAAGTTTACCTTCTAGAATTTTTTAAACTCAACTGACAGAATAATATTTACATTACTACACCTATTATTAACAGAAATTATGATACTGGATATTTATAAAATAAAGCACTTTTCGATTAACTTTTTTACCTGATACCAAACTGTTCTAAAATGGAGTGACAACAATATATCAGGGGATGTACTATGTCCTTTTATCCTACAATGCACATTCATCTCAAAAATACTTCTTTGTTGCGTTTCATATTGAAAGTGTCACCTACATGACCTTATTTGTCTTTTCATATTGCTTCTTGCTTAAGGGTCTCTAAGACTTAAATTTGAATTTTCTATACTTTTATAGTTATGAAATCAATATTTTGCACACCTAAGTATGTTAATGTTATAAACTACTACACAACTTCCAGTACAATCCGTTTTACAGTTTTGAGAAAATTAATTGTTTAATTTATTCACAATGTAAAAATTCCTTAATATTCAAAATACTCCATGCACACAAAAAACTGAAATATCAAAGTTTTATTATTTTTTAAGCTCTAATTGCGCAACAAGCACTGGTAGGAAGTTTCCTCTTTTGTCTAGTAGTCACTCTCCTCATATTCACTTCTTTCCGCTGTATTTGGTTGTTTTTGAGCTCTTTTTGACCCATGCTTTTTTTAAATTCTGCCGAAATTTTAAGCAGAAAAGGGGCATTTAAATGTAGCGCATATGGTATTTAAAGCCTGCACTAGTGCTTTAAAAATGGCACAATCTAAAAAATTTCACTACCAACCCATGACCGAAGGTTGTCACATTTATGTGCACAAAACTAAAAATCGTCAATTTGATAATTTTTGGGTCATTTTTCAGTTCCAGTTACAAATCATACCTAGAACTTCAGCTATTTAAAATTAAATCAAGGGTATTGCAATCAAAATTAACTGCAAGTATTAATAATAAATTTCAAAAGTCTATACCTATCACACTAAGTGTAATTAAAGCATAGAAATACGATCGTCAAGGAAATGACATATTTGCTTTTGCGGTACCTCTGCTCAACCAAAGACGCTGTTACTTGTTCCAATATCGTTAATTGAGATGTGGAGCAGAGTTTACTCGAAATATTGAATTCCTATACACTCCGCTTGCTTTGTCCCGCTCGCCTCGCTGACTCACTCCGTAATGAATGAACCTCATTTGATGATTTATGTTCCTGAAGGAACGCAAATATTTTCAATGCATTCTCTGCTTGCCTCTAGACATTGGCTTAAAATAATTAATACTTAACGGTTAAATAGACGCGAAGTTAGAGAGAATAATAATCACCAAATGAAGTGTTTCTTAGTGTAATGAAATTAAACAGTCATTTTGTGTGGGCTTCAGCTGGGGCTGTAACGAATTCCCGATGCTTTACTTATGCTCTTTATCTGCTGGAGTGCAGAGTGCAAGGAGTCTTCGGTCATAAACGTGTGTTTATATCAAACTTATGGCCTATCCTGGCACAGCACACGGCTTGATTGACATCATCTGTATATTTATCAACCGTGAGAAAGAAGAAGGAAACGCGGAAGGATACATATCAATGGGCAAAGTTATCAGAAACAGGTTTTAGTACTTTCACAAACGGGTCTTGCCTCGTGGATCGGAGAAACTGCCTAGCAAGCAAGGCGTTTAGTCTTAAAGTGCCTTCCACGTCATAGCAACAGGCAGCAATCTGTGTAGTAGGTGTCCTATCGAAACCTCTTATTTAATGGATACCAGTCCATGAAAGTGTATGCGAGATACTTGTCATCGTCACAAGCGTAAGGCAACATGAAATTGCCAACAGTGTATAGCATGTAAATAAAAACATCTGTATATAATGGTTATGCAAGAAATGTTTAAGTGATTGCTTAATGTTATTGTACTTTACGCTTTTGCGTGTGACATTGCTATGCGTGTTATTTAGTCTGCGATTTGTGACTAATGCCGTTACCATATTAATATGAAAGGAATGCAACCCTTTTGCCATCTGTGTACTGATATGAACGACCTGAGCATAATAACATTCCTTCATCTCCACTATATCCCTCCATAAAGTTCTTGGTGTACATCGTACTGCGTTACTTGTGTAGTTTCCAGTACAGTAACGGTTTTAACAGCAGTGTAACACGTACCAGTGCACAGCTGCTGAAATGGCCAACACACTTTGATGTAAATGTGTAGAATCACCTCAACGTGGCATATTCAAATCTATGGATTGGTAGAGGTGACCAACTCCATGGCCAGCAAGCCAGATCTGACACTTCTCGACTATTTTCTGTGGAGTTGTATGAAGAGCATGGTGTATGGCACTCCTGTAACGCCAGTAGAGGACCCAATGGCTCAAGTTCACGGAGCGATTGAAAATCTTCAAAGACAACCGAAGGTATTGGGTCATGCGTATGAGGCTCAGCACCGCTGATACAGGCTCATCAACGACGTAGGAGGTACACAGTTCAAAACTCTTTTGTAATGTGGAAGCTCGAAGTTGGGTTTGTTGACGAAACTTTAGTGAGTCATCAACTTGTAAGAGGACAGTCTCAGCACTTGTTTATTTACACTGAACTTGTCGCCGCAAATGAACCGTAGGTTTTATAAAGTAACAAGACATTCTGCCATACTTTGGAAGAATTTGTCAAATGCTCAATTGTAGCAATAATGAATCGCGTTTAAGATTATAAGCATGTCTTAAATATGTCTTAAATGTCTTAAATATGTCATAAATATGTCTGTTTTAAAACAAACTTGCTGTATAAGTGAACTTCGAACAGGTATAGCAAAAAATGGCAGCGCTTTGCCAAAATTCGCAGCATGCTGAAATTCATTTCAACCACGAAAAAGTCTGTTATCATCTAGCTGTCATGTGTCAGTCGCCTGTCTGCCAGGAAAAGGCAAGCAGCTGACGGACAGGCTGAAATGGAAGAATGGAAGTCGACGTCTGACTTGAATGGGGAAATTAGTTTAGAAATTTTTTTATTAATTACACCACTCGCTCACAGCGAAAGCCAGTAATAACTTCGAGATCGCACTCAAAATGAGAAAATGAACCCCTTTTGGGTTAATTCTGGATGTCGTGTCAAAAGCACACTATGAAATGAAAATCTAAAGCAGGGTAATGTTTTACGTATAAGGTCATTGTTGAATGCACTTCAGAAAAAGTTTGTACTTCAATGCCTTTAACACCAAATTTTACAAATGAATTTAATTAAAAATGGTTCACTTGATCTCAAAGGACCTCATATTTATTTCAGTAGAGATCTACATTAAATCACAAATACACTGATAAATAGGATCTTGACGAGTCACTGCAGATTACGGAAACGCCTAAAAGAAGAAGCAGATTAATTAATAAAGAGGACCAAACTACGTCTCATATAATCTTCAAATACGAAGCGCTGTGTAAGAAAAGATTTTTACTGGGGTTGATGTACGTAGATGATAATCTTCCTAGGAAAAGGGACAGAGCTATTTAAATAAAATCATACAAACAGAGATAATCCTGTGACGTCTATCAAACAACCTCAAAGTCAAGCTACTTCATGCCACTACATGTACAGTTTGTCCAGATCGTCCTGGCACTCCATATGCGCAAGAGAGGAGAAACTAGTAGAAATGACTGGAGTGGTGAACAACCAAGTGATATCATAACTCAGGTAGTCCTATACACAAGCAGTGTATGTTTACGTATTGTAAACAATTATTGACAATTATTGTCAGCGATCAGCAACATTGGAGAGGCCAAGCCCTGTCCATCGCACTCACTTAAATACCGTTGCATTTTCAGCAGTCATTTTTAAAATTATTGTTTCTGCAATCTTTTACGGGATTATATTATTAAAGTACTTTACTGAAAGGTGATCTTTGTCCTTAATGATCCACACTTATCGTTGGAACGCTTTTCAGTGTAATAGCGGCAAACATTCCATAAATGATTTACTGTTGTAAAAGCTGACTCGTAGCTCACTCGGTAGAGTATCTGCCTACTTACAAGGAGTCCCTGGTTCGATTCCCGATTGTGGTGGGAAGACTATCTGCAACCCTCCGCAGAGTCTAGAAGTATCAATGAGAGTATTAATTTGCATATGATTTGATGTAAGCCCAAAGGATAAAACCACTGTATACAAGATAACATCATTGCCGATATGTTCCACAAAAATATTATATACTTATAAACTAACTCACTTGCCTAACGCTTGATCAAACTTTAACAACGTAAACTAAAAACGTCACTTCTTTGGAATGTAAAACTCTGATTATTATGAGCAGAGACCTAGTTTCGGTTATGACAGCCTCATCACTAGCGTTTTAACTGCTGACCTCTCTCTGCAAGATCGTTAAGATGCATATTAACCATTTTATTTCTCCGATACGTTTTCACAAGCCTCATAACCATTATTTCAAATCCATCTAAACTGGTGGAGGAATGATCACATATAATGCTGCTGTTCAAGTGTTCATAAAATGCCAAACGAATTTCATATCTTGTAGAAACATTAAAGCAGAATATAACTCCCAGAGGTCACTTCCTGTTCTAACCAATGGGTGCGAATTTAAAATAATGCACCACAGAATATACTTCATCTTTGTCTTCATAACCACGAAAAATTACTTACGTTGTGAATTAAAGGGCAATGGTAACGTTTTTAAAGCGGTTTCACCAGTATTTAAACAATAAAATGTCACAAAAATGCACCAACAAAAATTTACATTTGTGCTAAGTTCTGCTAGAAGGAAATCTATAGATTATAAAATTATAATATTAATGAGAGTATATAGAGTATAATTTTACAATCATCATTTGCATTGCTGTCCATATTAACACACTGTTAGTTTCTCGTGGGTGTTGTGAATTTAATACTGCATCTTACCTGATGATGTCAATTAGGTCTTCTTCGTGTTTTCGCATACGCTACAAACAATGGAATTTCTCCAGAATACTGCACTTTGCACTATTATATAAGTTTCCAATTTCCCTTTGTTTACTTGGTACACCCATTTTAACATCGTTTTGTTTCTTTTGTATGTCGATGTCCTGCAGTTTCACTTCGTTCCCTTTTCTTCTTTAAAAGAAATTTATCCATAACATCTTAAACAGCATGCACATACAGTGTACATTTGACAAGAATGAGTCGATCAAGCAGATCAGATCAGAAGCAATCTCCACTGGTTGAGAGGAAAAACGGCGTATTGTTTTGTTTCTATATCGGATAGTTACGCTTGTTGACAGATTGTGTTTATAGCTTCTATCGTTTGTTTCTGTGGCAGATTGTTGTTTCTGATTGCTGTTCTGAAGTTGGTCGCATTCTTCGACTTTGAGTAGCAAAAAGCGAGGACAGTGACTGTATTTTAAACCTTGGTTTCATTCCATTTTTAGTGATGTCGACATTTTCAGCATTCGTTCTTGAAAATTATGTTAAAAATGTTGTAACACAATTGTATTATTTGCTTCCACTAGTTTAGGCTTAGACACTGTTCAGAAACTGTCTGCAATAAATTGTCATTAACCATTACCTTTACATGCACAAAACAGTGCCCCGTAGTCTGTTTAATGGTTTTGGTGGTTGATTAAGCGCGCTAAGAGTGTGGCCACAAGCGGCTAACAGGTTAGGTGCTTTCTTGCTCCAAATAAACCACTTCATTTCCTTCCTGCAACACGACATAAAACGTAACTCTTGCTGCATTATGAAACATGATCCCTTCCAACGCCTGTGTTCCGCATGTGACAAGGGAAGATTATTACGGCCTGACAAAGAAACAAGGCGGCAGAGAGATTTGTTTTGTTTCCTTGTTAATTTCCCACGTCGGGAAAATGTTCTCCACGTGGTGCTCGGCGCGTGTTGCAGCGAAACAGAAATATTCGAGCCGACAGAGGGAAAGAATAATTTGACTTTGAAGTAGTGAAGACTGCGGTGGGAAAAGGCACTTGGTTTTAACAAACCTTTTCAACGCGAGTTACTCTGTTTATTTATAACTGCTACCAGAGAGAAAGGCTTCTAAGGCTGCGGCAATATAAAATAAAGCTTTTGATAATGGAGTTCCTCTTTTTATTATTTTGAGGCTTACATAAAGACCTGCTTCTGGCATTCACATAAACTTGGAGCCTTTAAGAAGCACAAGAAAGCATTCTCGAGAAGATAAGTGTTCGCTGCCGTAACACACGAGTTCACTTCAAAATTAATTCCCTGGTGTAAAGCTGGAACAGATTTTCACTGACAACTGCTAATTAGCTTAATGATAAAATAGGTACTAAAAGCTTCACTGGCCAAGTGATTGAATTTCTTTACTTTAAACGTGGCAATGCAGACGTTGTCTTAACGATGGCAATCGAAGTGGCTATGATGGTGTTTTATGATTAGATTTTATCTTGACCTTCTCCTACTCTGTCAACATCATGTAAAACAAATGCAGCATAATGTGTAAGAAAAAAATCCACACTGATTTTACATACTTTCACATTCGGTTTTACATCAAAATGTACTACATGGCTTAAATATATTTTCTATTTAAATAAGGCAAAAATAACATTGATTTCTAATACTTAAACTTAAGGTAACCGTGCAATAAAAATTAATTTCTCATAAAACGAAGGCCCAACAGAACACAAATTGTATCACCGCAGAGCATAGGCTTGCTACCTCATGAGTAATATAAGTAATCTGTGTCGGCAACTTGATTATATTGTATTGTGGCGTCAGGCTCGGTGCACAATAAAGGGTGGACGGGGCCAAGCTGCCTCACACCACATACCTACCAGGCTGGCGAACATGTGACTAACAACAACATAGCGGCTACACAAAAGGATTTTCTCCGGAGCCTTCGACAAAGATCTGGCTGCGTCATCGGTGGTGCGTTTGTGGAGATCGAGAAAGGTCCGTGTGACGTCATCCATCTAAATATGGAGGCGAGGTAACAGCAGAGTTAAGGTTGCAGTTACAGACACGACTCTTTCAGTGTGTCACCTGTGCGTGTGCGTCACAAAAATTTCATGCGGGTCGAGTGATTGCATCATCGTAATGTATGAGAGATAGAGAAAGTGAAAAATACACTGAAAGGACTGATGCAAGGTTACGATTGTAGGCAGTATTAACGACGAGAAGAAAACCGTGTATTTATGATAAAATTTTAGAAGAATATAAAGTGATAGAAAAGGAACCGGACTGGTTTTGTCATTTTGTCACAGTATCATTTAAATGTCATGATTTTTAGTGCTATCAAGCACCTGGCTAGTTGCGCGCGCATCCTTCCCTCTTCCACAATGTTATCTTGGTATGTTACGTGTAAAAACTCTCACATGGCATAAGCTCAAACACGTTTAATTATATAAATACAAATCCAACATAGCATGTCAATACGTAGATAGTCGAGAAAAATAAACGCAAAACTTAACATTTTACTTCGCTGTTTTGACCCATCTAGTTTTGTTAATTTTGGCAATTTTGTTGCCCTCTGAAGTTAAAGATTTGGAAATTATGGGTGTTCTTCTGTGTAGCAAATTGATACTTTTATCAAAATGTTTTTGTCAGACTCACAAAAGCAAAGAAATAGAAAGCTACTCTCAAAACAAATAGGACAAACCGAATGTTTAGCGAACACCTTGTTAACATCAAAGCCGATTTTTCTAATAGCATGTCAGAATGCATCGTTCAGAAAGCAGGAAACGAAGCGGAAACGAATGCGAATAGCACCTCCTTATCGTACTACCGTTTGGATTCATATTCAAATATTCTTGTACTGCTAGTTTTCCAAGAGTAACTTTTCACAGAATTTCACATGTTTGCCGACTTGTTTGCAGCCACTTTTCCCGGCAGGTTGTTATATTACCTTTTCGTTGTAGCAAATAATGAAGAGGATGGAGGAAGCGCCATGAGAGGTGCGACGCCAGAAACTAATGTCGAACTTGGGCGAAGTTCGTGGCATGTAAGTGGATGGTTAGGTGCTCTTAGTGAAGTTGTTCGGCTGCTGCCGTCAAAATTGTGACATTAACACAAGGTTACATTAACACAAGTTTAAAGTGTTACTTGTACACAAGGTGCTGCAAACTGAAAAAGCTTTCGGCTAACTTGGAGTAGAGGAGGGGGCAACCATTATGTCAAGTGCTTTAGAACAGCTTCTCTTGTTCGTGAAGTAATTTAAAATTAACTAAATCACATGTTGTACCTCCGAAACATAATATATTCTTTAATTAACTATGTGAATTCATACGAATACACACAGATTTATATTTAAGGTGATCATTTGAATTTTTACTTTCTCTGCCACTTTGGGTAAGAACTAATGAGGAAGAATTGATTGGACTCAAAAATCAATATAGAGGTTTCATCTGAAATAAATTTTTCAAGAATTATGAACACATCTTTAAATAAGGCCCGTGTGTGTGTGTGTGTGTGTGTGTGTGTGTGTGTGTGTGTGTGTGTGTGTGTGTGTGTGTGTGTGTAAGTGAACACCATAACAGCGTAAATAAAGGTCATATTCAATTTTAGCATCCATGATAAATGTTCTATTATTATTTTCCCTAAAAGGGCACTAATGTTTTTACTAAACTATATGTTTAAAATGTCCAATAAATAGTTCATCTTTACTTTTAATGTTACATTTATATGCCACCTGTAATATCAATGGTCATATCCCATTTTTGGAAACAAGGGCTCAACAACAATGGTGTTCACTCGCTTAGCGATGGTTTTGATCTTTGGGTAACTACTACTCTGGATTAAGTTATTACACTAAATTCACACGCAAATTCATACTCTAGGGAGGAAGGGGAATAATCCTAGCTAAAGAAAAGTTCCAACCTTCCAGCTGTGAATCGAACCCGGGACCTCTTGCACAGCACGCGAGTGCTCTACCGACTCATCTACGGGGCCGGCCTAGTTCATCTGGAATTTTCAACCTGTGAACTCTTCGTTGTGAATGAATTTGATATAATTTGTATAACTGATAAGCCATAAGAGATGCGCTAAAGTTTAGTAGAAAAACTGCAGATCTGATTAAAGCTCGCAATTTACATGCGTGAAATGTCATTTTTTAATATTTGGCCCAACGTTAGTATCCAGTATTGCTAGTCTTTTTAAATACCTAGGGGGAAGCCTAGCCGTAATCTTTCCCAGATAACGCTAGTTCTCGTTGGCCACATTCTCATGGGAACATAGTACGTGGGAATCATGCTACAGTCGCTTACAGCACTTTGGTTCTAAAATGCTTGGCTAATTCATGTGGAACTAGTAAGAAGTAGATAAACTGGAGAGTTCATTTGCCCGAGAGGTCTTAAGGCCGCCGAGCTTTAAAGTACTATTTGCAAGTCGGAAACAAAGTTCATAGTTATAAAGACAAAGAGCGGGTAATAAAGTACTGCTTATCCACACAAATAAATTTGTTCCCGGATATTGCTAATAAAGAACTATTTCTGTGATAAGAAATCCTATAAAACTACTTTCGTGCAAAGAGGAAAATAAAGTTTACGTCAACGTTGGCTTTTGTCACCAAGGGTTAATTATAGAAAACACCCTGCCTCACACGGTTTTGGTACCTAACCTACAGTTTTATGAAGAGCATTTTCTGTGATAAGAATCCCTATAAAACTACTGTCAAAAAGGAACATAAAACTTATGGCAAGGAGTTCTGTCACTGAGGAAACAAGAGCAGGTATAGAAAATACACTTTCTGTTTTACAGCTTCTGGTAACCTTCAGATGTTATTATGGTACACACGCGTGCAAATGAAGTAAGAGCTACCGATAGACGAGTTAGTTAATGAGTAGCATATTTCTCAATCTGTTCTCCGATGTATCCTCATAAGAAATGTGAAGAGTTGGAGTTGTCAATTTCTCGAAACGGTAATGGACAGCAGATTACGTTGGATATAAAATGAAGCCAAGCGTTTTCCAGCGTTTTTATAACAAACTTCAGCCGTCTAATCTTGGCTAAGAGTGTGTACTTGTCTCCACAGCCGTGGAATTGAATATATCAAGTCCGATTCCACTTTTCAAGCTCAGCCTTCACACCGGCAGGTAGAATTACTGCAAATAAGTATGCTGCACAATACTGAAATAAGTTTTACCATGAACTCTTTTTACTCATGACAGAAAACACCCGCTCTGCTACACAGAGAGCTCCTTAGAATGAAGTATGAGGGGCGTCTCAAAAGTAACTTACATTCAATTATTTTAAAAAGGATGTATTTTGAAAGCTATATTCAGTGCCTATTTTTCTACATAATTTCCTTGAACCTCAATATATTTTTGGTACCGTGATAACAGTTTTTTTAACCCAGTGTTAAACCACTCTCCCGCCTAATTGGCTAGCCATTCTTTCCACTTCTTGTTTTAGCTCCTCGTCATTTACGAAGCGCGTTCCCCGAAATGTTGCTGCAGCTGCGTCTGACCCCGGAAGCCTGCAGAGGGAAGCGAAGAAATTAGCAGAACATGTGATACCTAAAAATCCATCACAACATTCATCTAGCGATCAAGAAAACCACAAAAAAACTAGTACTTACGGTTGATATCTCCGAGTTAGAACCCTGAACCTCCGGTGTCATTCGCTCGTTGACACCTCGTAGTTGTAGCACTTCAACAATAACCGGGAAGTCAATAATATTTCTACAATCGTTTTGAAATATCCAGTTCATCTATGTCGTATACTTGTACGTATGTTACAAGCTCAATATACAGCGCACGAGCGTACTTCAAATGATCCTCACTGGTTGGAATCGAAATGTAGGCGACATCTTGGGTTCTAAATATTCCTGTCTGGCGTATTATGCTGGACATATAATTTCGTTTTTCTTCATTATGACACACAAACCCTCTGCAATGCAAGTGGTACACGGCAAGCTATAGCGTAAAACATTAATTGCCTAGTTAATGTGTCAGGTGTTCGGTAAATGCAATAATTACCGTCCATAGTTCATTTATTATACAACTGTCGCGCGCACAGATATTTCAAACCTGTTGTCCTGTAAACTGAGCCCAGTCAGCTGCAACTGTTTCAAATGACTAGCGCCAAAGTACACTTCTGTACCATTGTGTGTGTGTGCACAGTTAAAATGGATTTTTTAATTTCAATAGAAAACACCAAATCACAAACCTTAGAGTAATGCATTATTATTCGACATATACGTTAAATATATGCATAGCGTAATTGTCTAGGTCAATGGTGCTATTAAGGGGAAACATGGTGGTTACTTTTCCCCTTCCTGGTTAGCTTTCGCTGGTGACGTAATAGATATGAGGGCAAGGAAGAATGGTGCGAGCATTCCGGTTGGAATTTATAATGACTAACTTATTTTGTGACTCTCAAAGGGATGCAGACGGACCACATCACCCAATGCCAGTCACCTTTACCTCGCACAACCAGCTACTAAGCCCAAATCGACCGGTGGGAGAAAAAGAGAATGACCCGCGGTGTCACCTCTAGTCTAGGAATTCCGAATGAACACCCTACTTATTATCATAGCATCAGTTTATTACAGTAAACCCTTTCACAGTTCTCACTTGGCATAATTTAAGCACTTTGTATATTCAAAGAATGTAGTAAACCTGACCAAGGGTACCAATAGCTTTTGGATTATTACAAGCTAACATAATATTCACAGAAGCAAAATCATGTTTATGTACAGTAATGGTTACTACGTGCAAAATAGCTACAATATGCGTAGTATTATGCTTTGTGTGCCAAATTTGTAAACCTAAACTTCAATTTGAAACAAAAGCTCAAACAAATTAGCACTTCCACAACCCACAAAGCTGATTGAATCGTTAGGACATACGTAAATCCACTCCCTTATGACGAATCAGTTGTTGATTAAATTGACTTGGGATGATTTATAGAAGTAGATTTGATTTTCTCTTCTCCAAGTGACTAACCTAACGTGGTAAGTATTGTCTACGTTTATTCACTCTTGGTTGAGGCATAACGTTTACGATTTCGCGTTCTTAAGTACATATCATGCCTCTGTTCCTAGAAAAACAGCCCTGTTTCACTTGTACTTTCTTCCTTTAAACATTTAAATACGGAGGTTACTCTCTCTCTCTGTCTCTCTCTCTCTCTCTCTCTCTCTCTCTCTCTCTCTCTCTCTCTCTCTCTCTCTCTCTCTCTCTCTCTCTCTCTCTCTCTAGACACACACACTATCTCCAAAACTAATTCTAAAGCCCTCAGTTTTCTTTACCGGTGCTCTTTCGCTGTCAATCTTTATCTGGATCGTAGATGAACGTTAAAGATAAAGGAGTCTCTTGTATTGTTGAAACATGCCTTCATTCACCTTATGAAGTATATATATAGCAGAGCTCCTTAGCACAGAAAACCATTTGTGTTTGTTCTTAGATCAAAGAACCATTTTCTTGACTTCACCTTAAGTGAGAGAAATTCTGAGCTGTTTTATTATTGATGTTTTCCCAAGGAAGCGCAGAAAAGGCGATTACAGCTTCGGGAAGTGCTTTAACATCTTAATCGACCACGTCTGTCATTTGCCTGGCATACAGCCCTCCATTATTGTTGAATGATGACCTCTGCGGTGCTGTCGTGTATATCTGAGGGGGATCGATGTGTGCAGTCTAGGAAATGTCAACAACTTCCGGATTGCTTTCTCGGAAAATTTCAAGGGCTGAGGGTGAAAAACCTTTATTTCCAGGAAAGAAGTCTGGCCTGGCCACGCAAGCTTTTGTTATGTCTGGCTGTTCTCCCTCATTATCACGAAGGCTCACTCGCAGCCAGCGCTCACCTCTATAATCTGTAGACATGTATACAATGCTACTTTGTTTATGGCACATCTTAGAAACGCAATGTCTTTCACATTAGAGCTATTTAAGTGTTAATTTGGAAGAAATAATAATAATAATAATAATAATAATAATAATAATAATAATAATAATAATAATAATAATAATAATAATAATAATAATAATAATAATAATAATAATAATAATAATAATAATAATAATAATAATAATAATAATAATAATAATAATAATAATAATAATAATAATAATAATAATAATAATAATAATAATAATAATAATAATAATAATAATAATAATAATAATAATAATAAATGTATACAACATATCAAAACATAGATCAGAAAACATTTACGGGATTTTCGTTGTATGCGGAATGATATCTAGAATAAAGCAGTTCAATGTTGGTTCGAAGAAAACCATGTAATATCTTGTTACAAATGAGGTAGACGATGTGGACACAGATATAATTCCTCCACTGAAATCGGTCGCGAAACGACTGGAAGTAACCTGTGGACTCCTGAAACCAATTAAGGAAGAGTGCTGTGGTGCATAGCTACACGGCGAAAGGTTCACGAATCACATGCATTCACGAATCCCCTTTTGCCCAATTATGCTGTATGCGACAATACTTGCAATTGTTATAAAATGCGACATGTATTCTAATTATGAGATTTAAACAACACGAGTTGTATTCGAACTGAATTTACCCTATAGTTGCATGCCTATAATCAATTTCCAGCCGTAAACAGTCTTATATTTTACATGCCTCTGAAGCTGACTTCAAAGGCTAACCGCTACTTTTAAAGTCAAAACAATCCCCTGTTATACTTATCTGTGCGGAAACTTGCTGGTTTTCTTTGAACACTCAGGATGAAGGAAGTAAAGTAAAATATGAATTTTTCGTATAATGTATATTCATACGTTCGAAACATTGTTTTCAGAAATTTATTCTGCTGCGCAGGAGAGTCACGCGATAGGAAAATTACATTGTGCACACAGTTTAGATAAGAAAAGTGGCTTCATTTTGAATCAGTGACCTTAAAATGTAAACGGAAGCTGATTCCTATGGAAGTAATCCATCCACTTCAACGATTAAGTAAGCAATTCTTTTCATAGCCAGTACATATGTACGTATTATGGTCAAAATATATGACCAAAACAAACCTCTTCAGGGCAGAATTCACAAACATCCTGCGTTCTTTATTAATAGAACAAAACACATAAAATCATAATAATTAGAAGTACACAGTTTAGGTTATTAATCTTTCAAGTATGCAAAACAGTGCTTCTCTCCTTTGAAAAAACGTGTAACTCCACAAAATGTAACCACACCTCGGTGGTGTAAGTTATTATGCAGTATTGTTAATGTTACCGTATTGCTCAGTGTCTAACAATAAGGTAATAGTGGTTCCAAAACCAGAGAAACAATATTTGGCTAGCTGCTGTTTTTATTAATGGGAGGAAATTCAGAAACATTTTAAAAGGTAATTTAAGTGAAAGTGAAAATACTACAGCCAGATTAAAACCAATGTGAAAATATTTTAAATGATAAGCAGTCAAGTGTTCTAAACACCAAACACGAAACCTAATTGCCGAGTGATATTAAAAAACATACAGCAATTTTTAAGGGCTTACACAATCTTTACATTTCTGTGTGTGCTCGTGAGTTTATGTATTTATAAAAGCCGGTATCTTCTCTTTCTGCATATTCATAGCAAAATCGCAGTAGAATTGTTTAGTATCTTCTAATGGGTAAATTACAGTTGTGCGAATAATAGACTACCCTTAATCAAATTTGTTATGGGCTAATCTAATTATACACACAATTTTTTAAAAAAAATTCTAAGTTGTTAACTATTCAATTTTTGAAAACATATTGCGTAATAAACGTCCATAATCATTGTATTATCTGCATGGTGGACACTTTTTGTGACGTATTAAAATGTATGGTGTTTCATTCTCGCTGGAAAAGTGTTCATGTCATTCTGCCTTTTTTAAGTTAAAAGCTTAAGCTAAAAATTCACAGTTCCTTATTTCAGATGTGATCAGAAGTTTATTGAATTTATTGCCTGTTAAGTGATAAATTAATGATTTTATAAAGCAACTATAGGGGTATATATGTATATTAATTCACCTGTTTTAAGAGTAAACTTTATTATTTTTCTAATGGATGAAATAATTTCTATAGACACAAACATATAAGCTATCTATGCAAATACCACTCGAAATGATTATCATGATTTATAGAATAATACATAAACATTACAAGAAAAAAATTGGAAGCTTTAAGAGCAGTGGTAATTTAACTTAATTTTACTCAACAAGGTGTAATTTCTGCAAGTTCAGGCTGCTGTTCCCATTAAATTTATCACCAACTTAACTGCTGTCATCCATTCTCACACTCACCCACACATACTACAAGAAAAAGGTTTAATAATTCATTACTGGAGCAGCTGACAGCAGATTCACCGAAGACCAAGATATTGGACACGGCATCAAAGGTGATGCATGCATCAACACTAATTTTAATATCGGATGTATCGCGTTTCTGTATGATACACTCTTTGCTACTCCAAGAGAAGAAATTAATACATCTATAAAAACATTTCCCTGGGATACGCCAGCAGGGAGCGCAACTTCAAAGTGATGCAACCGTACTACCTGAATGCACCCCTTTTAGTGCTAACTCTTCCACACACTGGCGAGTACACTATAACCTTTCCAAACGCAAAGATGGGAGGCTATAAACGATGATTCTTGCTCTGCTAGCGGGCTTCATTAGCCTATGCTATGGCATTAACATTATACAAATTAAACGCCAAATGGCATGCTGAAAATTAAATATCATAAAAGCTTACAGGGAGATTAAAACAAAGAGGGAGAACAATATTATTTTCTACGTTAATTCTGTCATCTCTGGGAAAATATGAATACTAAAGCCGCTGGGAATTATCGTTGTTGATAGTTAACGGCACATACAAAATTCAAATAACATTTTGTACATAAATAAAACTAAAAGAATATTATTGCAATGGTGTTCATCATATAATCCATTGGTTGTTACCACAACATATCTGCTCTACAACATGAAATCAGATTTCACAAACCGCATTATATAATATAAACCTTAATTTCACTGCAGATACATTCTCCTTTATTTAATATGTATCCAGTAAATGCAATTGTTATCCAAATCAGAGTCCGAAGGACAAATTTGAATTAAACTAACATTTTACCGCTTGGTCTCGTCAGGTAACTGTCGGGTAGCGCTAAACTCAAAGGAAATCAAGCTCATTTGAACTTCACTTCATTCATTTCACTCACAATCTCTTTGGATCTGAGTTATTAAACAAATTCAAACGTCTACAGAAAAAAAAAAAAATCCCAAACAACTGTATGAGAAGATTCAATGATTGCTAATTTCTCAATGTAAACACGCATAAGAAAGTAAAATAAAGAGGGAATATGACATTATTACGATACGGAAAAATAATAGCGCTTCTAAAAGGTACGAAAAGGATATAAGTGAAAGCTGCAGGACAAAAGTAAATTGTAATTTACCAGTGCATTGGTATTTCAAGAGCGCTATAAATAAATACGAATCAGGATAAAGAAGAGGAAAAAAAGGTCGATGTACATAAAGATTAAGTAAGAAGTCTTTGCGTGCCCCACGTTGAATATCTTTTAAGAGAAGAGTTATTATTTCTTCATTTCTTTCAATGAGTTTCGATATGACAAATTCCAAAGATTAAAGGATCGTTGCTATCGAATTTAAACAGTGAAATTAAAAACCATAGGTGCGCTTCTTAGGTAGAAGAAATGTTGAAATTGCTAAAAAAGAAAAAGAAAAGGAAAAAAAAAAAACAGCCCAGAGGAATTCATTACGCTTCATCTACCGCAGTTAAATTTGGGAAGGTGACAGAGCCCCTCTGCAGTCCCACAGCAATTTACTCCTCAGGTAATTTTTATTTACAGACACCTCTCCAGTTAGATAACACGCGATTCATATTTTATACTGCCTCTGTGGTAAACATAAGTGAACAGCACGTACATAATTTGTGTTCCGCAACCACGTGCCATTTATAATTTATACCTAAGCGGGTTATAAGACCAAGGCAATCACGCAATAAAGCAAAGCGCCATAATTTCATGCTCTCTGGAACTGTATTTCGGGCTCATGTTTCGGAAGTACTTACAGGTATAATCAAATGCCTAGAGGTACGAAGATTAATCTACAGTGCACCACATCATTGTTTGTATACCGCTCCAAGCTACCTCGTTTTCAGACATGTTTTTGAAATTTCTAGTGGCAAACGGACCTACCTGTTCTATACGAATCAAGTGAATACAGTGGAATCCCGATAACTCGACCTAACGTGACACTGTCGAGTTACCGAAATGTCGAGTTTTACAGAATAATGCTCTGTTATTCACAACCCATAACATAATATTGCAAATTCAATAAATGCATATAATAGCGCAAAATAGGACACAAAGGTATCATATATTCTAAAATTAAGTTCGTAGAAATATGCTCTCCTTTGTCCGATCTCTTTAACACATACAATTTAATTTCTAAAAGGCTTTACTGCAAACACTATGCATTTTTCCTTATAATATAATATTAAATTATATGTTACCTTTAATAAATAAGTCATTCTGGTTCGTGATTGTTCTGTATGAGATTATGCCCCATTTGGCCACATTTTATCTTGTTTTCACAATCAGAGCAGATTTCATGCAGAGGCGACTTCTCACCCTTCCTAGTAATAGCATCGTTCATTGATTCAAGTATGTTTCTTGGCGTTTGTGTCGAGTCAGCCATTAGGAACAAGAGTTTGGTGGAATGTGGTATTGGATAATAAATTGTGGAAATTTTAAAATAGAAAAAAAGTATTGCAATCTACAGGAAGTCACCTGCTCCCAAGTATACGATATTAAGTTGACTAAATTATTAAATTATCTTCAGAGATTGAAGATAACATTTCCTATCAAAACTTCTGGATAAATTATAACACTGGCCAACAATAAATGTTTCGGGCTCAGAAATATCTGATTCTTATGAATTTCCACCTGTTGAATTTATAAATAACCATAAAAAGACAGATTAGCTGTTGTTTTGGTGATAAAATAACAAGTTATCCTTTTAGAGTATAATTTTCTGTTTGGGGAACATCTTATTTTTAAATAGGCACACCTCTCAACTGACAAACACAATGTTCGTCAGCTGTTTATAGGTTATAAACATCCATATTTTTGCTGTGAGTGGATGATAAATATTGTTTCTGTTGTAATTCGTGCAGAATTTCTGATGTTTTGAGTCTTTTAAGACGTGAACTTTATTAAAATGTCACGAAAATGTGTAAATTCAGTGAATAACTTTTGCTACATTGTGGTGAAGTAAGATTTTCAACACAGAAATGCAGTCTGACATTGTTAGTGTTTAACGCCCGCTTTTACTACTACGGCACCGCAGGCGATGACACTAATGATACACGGAATGAAGATGGATCACTGGTGGAATCAGATGGTAGGGGAAACCGGAGAAACCGGAGAACTCGGAGGAAACCTGCGCCAGTGCCGCTTCGTCCACCACGTATCCCATATGCGGTTGCCTGGCATCGAACCCAGGCCGCTTTGGTGAGAAGCGAATGGTCTAACCACTCGGCTACGGTGCGACCAAGAAGATTGACTATTGGCGTTATTTTGCTACGAAGTTAGGAGACCAGGATAAGTTATAGGTTCCACATATGCAACCCTTGTTCTGTCACACGATCTATGGCTTTTACTGTACCTATGGTTTTGCGAGAACCTACAAACCATATAGATGATTGCTATTTCTGATTTATTCCACCTAAAAGGCCGGGTTGCCAACGAAATAAAAAAAAAAAAAATAAAAAAAAAAGAAGAAGAACAATTCTATACCCGAATCTTCCATCCGCTATTTAATATATTCCGTGTTCAGAACCTTTACCACTTCCTATCGAATGCAGACAATGGATTCCTCCAAGGTAAGTTTGTAAGCTGTATTACTTCACAATGGCAACTGTTTTCCTTCTGTTACATGAAGGAGGCGTATGCAAACATGAAAGCCATCCACAACTCAATCAAATATGCTGAACAAAAACAAAAAATGGAACAGAAATATCAGGCCATTGGAATGAAGCAATTTTGCAGATGACTGGTGATCTCTGTATATGGATGCTCCGGAACTCAAAAGACAACGAGCTTAGAAAGGCACCACATGACTCTCTTCAGACCCATCCACCTGCCAGGGCTTCTTCCATCAATTAGAGCTCTTGGAACCTAACGCTCATTAAAAAGTTTGACCTGGACTTTCAACGTTGACAGATTTTATTTAAATGTATCTTTTCTCTAATCTGCTAAACTAAAATAATTTAATCTATTTTGAATCACAGAAACAAGAGCTAATAATTTTTTCTTTGTTATATTCGTCTTTACAACCTAAACTTACTACGATTTTACTCATGAAGTGAAGGAAGCGTTCCAAATACTCTTTTTGTTGGCCGATGTAATCAGCGAATCAGCAGATCACACATAAGAACTTGTCTTGGTCCTACAAGTATACGTCCGAGACCAAGCAGGGATCACAACTTTATGGGTCTATATGATTGAGTGTTAAAGCAAACGCTGCCGTGAAACATTCTTTACGAGTATGTGAGAACAGCTATTGCTTCTTCGTTTTAGTTCCCATGCTGTCCTTCGAAGAATGCAAGCCTGGCGGGTTTTATTGCGTGCATTAAGCTTCGGATTCCTGCACTGAAGAAATAAAAGGAAATAAATGCAGAAAACTGCAAATGGAGTGCGCTACTAACAGTTTCTTTATTGTTTTCTTGCACAGTTGCTTTCTCCTGTAGTATGTAGCACCCTAATCGGCAGTTACTCTTTCACCATCAGAACAAAGTTGCCGCTCTAAAGGTTCTTTAGTCTTTCTCAGTGCATCTGATCGCGTGCAAAGGTCATCGAAGTTCCCCCATCGCCGTCCGTGTACTAGTCTGCTATCGAAGATGCTAAGCTAGTGTTTGAAAGCATTCACACTTGTTTGTGATCACTGCAAGTGCTTCTGTAATCGGAGGTTTACAGTGGTAAAACCGTGTTTGTAAAAGGTCAGATGCTATTTGTATTTATATACCAGGTACCCCAGTTCATCCGGAATCGGGGTAAGCAGACAAACCTCCGTGCAGAACGCACCGAGGCAAATTCACTAATAGTAATTGCAGTGGCGTAAGCGAGCTTCATTCTGCCTCTTAGGGAAGACGAGAGATGAGAGGTAGTTCCCAGGTTGAACTACTCTGTGTAGTCCGTGATGATAGACTAGAAACAATCGAAAAGGTTCTTATAATGTTTTGCACTTTACTTACAAGGACTTTATTTCCAGGGAATAAACTCACTCCAGTATATTATCTAACATTACGGTTTACTGATTGTAAACAAAATACATGCAAACATGAGCTTAATTTTCTGGAGATATCCTCAAAAGACCTGTTCATTCTTGGTGACTTTTGTATAATAATAAAACAGTAAGAGTCTTACTAAATAAAAATGTGGATCTCGTTAAAAGACAATTTATATCAAATACCTTTCTTTTTTTCTTTTTGATTGAACCATTTCCAAGATGTTCTTTGTGTTTGTTTGAATTTGCCAATACTTATACTTTTCTCAAATAGGAATATGTTTCTTGTTTCTTGTTTTTTTTTTTTTTTTTTTTTTTTTTTTTTTTTTTTTTTTTTTTATCTCTTGTCCTTTCAAGGGGAACGAAATTTCAAAGGCACTACATAGCAACCACTCTTAAAACATTTCACTAACGCTTAAAGCCTACTGTATTCTCATATTCCACTTGCGCCTACAAGAAAATTAGCAACAACATACTTTCTGAAAATGCTTATGTCGATTAAAATTAAATACATAGAGAAATAATCATTTACAAAGATAGTTTGTACACAAGAGACTGCAGCTCTACATATATTTGCGAACAGAGTTTCTCCAAATTGAACTATGCTACTCTATATCCCAATAGATTACGCGACGATCACTTGGTATATCTTCTAAGGCTATGCACTTCGACTTTGTCGCCAAATATTGATAGACTTCTTAAACATAAAAGGTCACTAATGAACAGATGTTTATCGTATAAGATATGAAAGTGCTTTCGTACGCAACGTACATGTAACCAAGCTGGCACTGCAACACAATGCGGGTCTGAGTGTTAAAGAATGGCACACTGTGTGTATAGTGCAAGGAGGTAAATTCAACCTCCACTTTCTCGCAAACGTTGAATATAGCTGCTGTTAAATATGTACAAGCTAGAATGGGCTCTTTTGAAGCCTCGCGTGGATCACTTACCACACATTCTGCATGTGATTTCAAACTTTGGAGTTTGTGTTATCAGTTTATACTTCTGTGTATGGAAAGTCGCACCCACAGCGGCAGTGTTTAAGATACTGAAGTATTGTGGAATAACTATTAGATGTACCAAACGGTTATCATTTACATTAAATGCATGAAGGCTGTAAAACAAAAATGAGAACTCGCTGAATGTATTTGAAAGGCAAAAACGAATCTGGCGATAATGGCAATAGCGAGAATGGTGATTGTGCTATGGAAGAGAGCGGAAAAATGCTGGAAGGCTGATGGCTCACGTCAAATCCGTCCGTCTCATCAGTTCTGATTGAGAATTGCCGACGCTTTATGATCGACTCACGCCAGCGATGAACGTGCGGTCACGTATATGTCTCTCCACGTCAAATTTGATGGAGATCCTGTAAAAATGCGATCGAGGGAAAGATTGCCTGGAAGAAAACGGAGAATTTATACAACGTCGTCCATTGTAGTGCCAGCAAATAGGGTAATGGCCAAGCAGGGCTGCTCATTGAAAGATCCGGGTTCACTTTCGGAGTGCGGTTGAGAGCATGAACGAGTCCGACAGGTTTCCTTTAAGATTTTCAGTGCTGCATTCCTTTGAGCAGTGAACAATGGTTGCTGAACGGTTAACCATTTTTATGGCTGTGAATTTCATGTCTGCTACACAATGCTGAACGTCTAATTTTATTTTGTTGAAGAAGAATTTTATAGCTGTTATGGATTTTAATGGATTTAAAGGCTTTTTTCAGCTTTGGTTGTGTTCTTGGATGTAGGGGCAACATGGTTCTAAACTTAATCACTGGGAAGCTCAATGGCCAGAGATGCAAAAGTATGCAGTTATATGGTAAGAATATGAAACAAGAAGTTTTGTTATTTTAGTTTTAGGGGTTACGATTAAACTTATCTTTTCACACATTGATATCTTTTAAAGAATTAGTTATGTGATAGTTTTCTTTTCTATTTTCTTTCTTTTCCTTCTACCCCGCAGAAGTAGATTCATCCCAGTATACAGTTCTGCACCAGTAAACATGATTTTCGTAAGTGCAAGAGTCATTCTATCCCATGTTAAATATAATATAGTGATAAATTATGATCCATTATTGAAACTCAAGCATATCCCAACAAATTGTCAAAATGTTCATATTACTATTCCAAAAATTTAATTGATGCAGGTACTAATATTGATTAGTAAAGGATAAACAATATTAGCTTACTTTTGTATGTGCATGAGCTATTCCACACCCTATTGTAGACACAAAACTATGGAATTCTATAGAAATTAAGCATATCCAATAAAATATTAAGGCTCTAATATGTGTACATTGTAATTCAAAAATTCTAATTAATAGAAGTACATTTTAAACTGAACCAATATTAGTAAACAAAGGAGTAACTCAAGGACATAGTTTTTTACATACTCTTTTTAATTTATATGCATCAGTCAGAAATGGAAAACTTTGCTTATCTTACTGACACTCTTTCACTGAACTACGTGATCGATGACTTCTGACTCGTGTGAACTCTTCTGATCTGATTCGGCATCAAGGCGAATTCAGTTAGTATGCTGTAAGTATTTCAAAGGAGACATTATAGTTGTAATACTACGAGTCGTAAGTATATTCTTTGTCTTTTCACCTTTTACCATCTCTACCGTTAGTTTTACTAGATGCTTATTTTTATTTTTACACACAGTGAAGGTTTTTCCCCTTGCTTTAATGCAAACAATGCAACGCTCAACTGGAATTAAAGAACTAGCTTTACTGATAAACAAATAGAAAATATATACATTTTAGGATAATATAACGGTTGTAATATTACGAGATTTGCATTCTGATTACCACAGTACTGTTATGTGCAGTACTGCTACAAAATATGACACATTATTCAGAGTTCGTTTCGTTTGCTTATTTGTTTAAGCTGCATTATTGAGTAGGTATATTGCCCCAATGCAGTTTAGAAACCTTAAATATGCGATACGTCTTTGAAGTATTATTTCTGAATAAGGGTTTCTATTGCCTTAAATCTGACTGAATAATCTGAAGAAATGAAAAATTCTAATTTTAACTGAAGAACAGCTAGTGACCTCGTTACAAAAGTAAGTGGAGGTTGTCATCACCATGAATATCAGCATCCGCCTGCAGAGAATACTGAATTACAGCAGAAAGAAAAGAATTTGTGACCACAGAATGTGTATAGTATTGTCTCTTCTTTTGCCTGGGGATAAATTTCTCGTTCTTTTCAGGCACTTCACTTCTTCCAAACCCTGAACCCTTGCGTTTTCAAAGCGGGGCTCAAGTACGGTTAATCTGTCGTATTTCATGTTCTTAGCCTCGGCCCTTCTCGCGTATAAATGGCAAAACGTTATAGCCGGGAGCCCCATCTGCGGAAAAAGTAATCATCGTCTGTTATGCGACCAACCAAGGGACCGGAAATAAAAGGGTAGGTGCTGAAAATCGTTAAAAGCCAGCATGTTTTATGGCGGTTTTACTTTATGCATCCGCAGCTATTCTATCATATTTAATAGGGAACATGAAGTTAAATCTGTCATTATGTACCTGCTGTAAGTGCTATAGAACTATGGAAGTGTTTTCCTCCTAAGCTTTCACCACTACAATCATAACAATAAAGACTGGGACAATAATGACACAACACAGCAATTATAATAGTAATAATAATAGGTTATATATATTCATTATTATTATTAAAGGTCACCGGTAACTTTTGTTAAAATTTGGACAACTTCCCCGAACAAGTTCTTTATCTTCCACACACCCTGACCCAAACTTTTCTACCGCAGAAGAAACAAAAATGCAGTCTTTGACATAATGTTCAATGTCTCTTGATTTTCACACTGACTCTAAAATTCTCAGAAATCAGCAAGATTCTTCGGTCTGTGCACAGAAAGCATCACGCAACCTAGATTTATTTAGTTAATTACTCGCGTCTCACTATTCGGCGAATTCTACAAATTGGCCTATGAATCCAGCCCTTCGCTAATGACCTACTTAACCATCTGGTAACCCCAAACTAATTCTCCTGTCTGACAAACTTTATACATTCTAACGTTGTATAGCATATTCCTCCGATATTAATATTTAAAGTGATTCTATCTGCTTGGTTTGTACAATATAATTCTTTAGACTATCTCAGGCAATTTAGAGCAGATCCAGCCAGCTGGGAAGTGAATTGCAGAAGAGAGCATTGTGCCAGCACTAAGTAAATAAATAATCTAATACCAAACAATGTTAACAAAGTGGGAATGAGAAATAATTAAAGTAAAAATACGATGCGCTGAAATTAACCCAATAAACTCTTTATCAGAACGAAATGTATTTGAAATTGACAACATTTAAATGTGCACTGATCGAATGGAAACTGAAGTGGAGTGGATTGAAGTGGCAAGTTACACAAACGTTCATTGAGACAACGCCAACGGAAATTCTGAAGTTATTTGTCATGCCACAGGTTAGGAACAAATGTGGCTTCACCCGAATTCGTGGGAAACTTAACAAGTGTAACGCTTCTTTTACTAATCAAGTTGGCGCACTCGTCTTTACGGAGCAGGTTCAGGACTTGCACTGCCCTTATAAAGGTAAAGTTTAATTTTTGTGGCAGCTCTCATTTTACATACCTGATTATGTATACATGAAATGTAAATCAGGTTTCAAATTCAGATGTTATCTTTAGTTTATGAGCTTGCATAGCTCTAGGATCATTAGTCTGAGATGGAATGTTGCCTTGGATATATTCTTTTCTCAAAACATGAAAAGTTCCACAACTTTTAACTGAAATCCGTTTCTCTTACTCTCTTTCCCTCTCTCTCTCCCGCTCTTCGGTTCAACAAAATGGTAAGTTAGCATGGGTTTTGCATTTATTTCATTATTCTTTAAGATTAACTTCTAAATACTTGCAGAACTGAGGATACAGATCTTTCAGAAACAACGAACTCCTATATCTAGAAATTAATACAAGTTCTCAACGCGCGTGAACAGATATCACTGCAAAGATTTTGTCTAGAAAGTACGAAAATTCCCAATTTTGAACTAAAAAAACAAACATGAAAATAAATAGACCATATTGCTATGTGTAAGTCATACACAAAGTTTATATTGCTAACGTTCTAAGTCCCAAACTGAGGTGTCTTCTGTATCAAAGGTATGTTTTATAAGATTCAATGTTTTCATTTCGTATGACATGAGTCAATCTGCATAGTTAATAATTTTACTGAATAATGGTAGTTATTTTTTTTACGTTGGATGTATTATGTAACTTGCAGCTATCCAGTCCTTTTTGGGATTTGGAATGGGAGGATTAGAATTATTTTTCAGTATACTTTAACAGTACATTACTATTCCGTTTAAAAACTCTAAAAGAACAATTTTCTATATCTTTCGTGGCTTCTCTGAGTAAATTTCTCTGTAACATATTTCAAAATAAATTTCCCCCTTTCTCTCTCCCTCACGCACAAGCACGCGCACACACACATACACGCAATCATGCACGCAAATACAATATGTCAAACAGGGTTTAAGCATCAGTCGCTTTTATCGCATTTTGCTACTCAAGAACGATGGATGAGTGGAACATTAACACAGCATTCGCAAAAATCCAAGAACAATCTGCCACAGAAGCAAACGATGAAGGGTATAAACACAACGTTTCATCAAGTCGCAACAATTTATCATGGATGTAAACAATATGCCGCTTTCACTCCAAACTGATGGAGCTCATTTCTGATCTCGTCTGCGGGTTCACTCATTCTTGTCAAATATACAGCGATGGAAAAATGATTAATACATACTCGCAAATACATATGAAATAGATACTATCAATAAACTCAGCTGCATGTTGGAAATATCAAGTTATGTAAACCGCGCTGCAACAACGTACTCAACCATCTTTTCCATGGCTGTACACAGTGTACGTGTATGCTTCTTAAATAATGATGGATAAATTTATTTCAAGGAAGAAAAGGAAACGAATGAAACGAATGAAACGAATGAAACTAAAAATCGACTTACAAAAGAAACAACACCTGGTGCTAAAATAGGCATACCAAATAATTTGTGGGAAATTGGAACGTATTGTGTAAGTGGTGAAAAGTGCAGTATTCTCCAGGAATTCCATTGTTTGTGTGTAGTTTGTGCGAGAACACGAGAAAGAAGAATTGTTTGGAGGCCAAGACATGGATCTTTATAATTTCAGACCTTGTACAATATTACAATTTAGAAGGAGTCTATAGTTTGCGTCGGAGGAACACCGATATATGTAATTCGCACTTAAATATTCCTAGTAATAACGAAAACAACTAGAAATATGTTCTCTAGTTCCATATATTATCACTTTGCACCAGTATGTTTTGGACCTGTAAGAAGGATTATAGAACAACTGGATGTTAACTACTGTTGCAGGGAAACGCAAGTACTGGATGACCTGTATATACCGCACAGAATTAACACTTATGTTCACCAGTAGTAAAGGCTACCCTCTTCTTTCTTCTTATTGTGGATAGTTTTCTTAAGAGCCGCTGGAAGGAAATACGAGTTAGCGTGAAGAGAAGCAAGGGATCTGAATCCAAAGCGTACAAGGTTCTTCCATTTGCGTTGTTGTCTCCTCTTCCTCAGTCTTTGCTGCTTTATCGGTTTGTTGCTTGCTCTTCTTCCTCAGAGAGCGGCCAGAGAGCTCTGACCTCAATTCTTCATCTGTAAGGTTCTGCGTACATCGTAATTGATTTCCTGCTTAACATTATGCTATGGACAGCCTCATCAAGTCTGAGTCAACACAACTAGTAAATGTTGTGGGTTAACCTTCCGGATCTTAGAGGCTTCCTTTCTGCAAGCTGAACCAGTACATTATTCTAAACCTTGTTCCATATAACTTCGCCCCGGGTCACTTGACTGTCACGTGCGGTCACAGTAGCTGCTGCCGTAAGTTGTTTGTGGGATACAAGCTAGTTCCTTATCTAACACGGACTTAATATTGTTATACTAACTGACAAATTCAGTTACTTTTTTCTGTGAGTTTATTTCTATTCTAAAACTAAATCACAAAAACACAGGCTTCTTTTTCATCGTTAACACAATCGACAATTCGTTGTGACAGCTACTCCGACCTATCACAACCTTGACACAAACTCTTCACAGTTCTACTACTCTCTCTCTCTCTGACAAACAGTTCTTTCCGACGATGCACTTAGCAGAAACTGTTTCACATAACAAAAAATTCCGACGCAACGATTAAATGTCTAAAACTGTCTGACGATACATGCACTCAAACTCTCTCAACATCAACTATACACAACACACAGTTAAAAACTGCATGTCAATACTCTTCTTCTTTACCTGATTACCCTCCCTATGGAAGGCTTACGCCCCTAATGACTTACAAGCCTGTGCCTAGGGTCAGATGCCTGTCGGGGAGCAGAGTAACCTCTGGTCAGTACAGAGTGAAGGCCGGGAAGCGAATGTTCATCCCAGCACCAGGTATGAGAGTGAGGAAGAGGATGATATGTAATGCAGTCGAAATGCATTAAAGGTAAGGTGATGGAGCAGTTTGTGGAATGAGTGGCGGGGGAAACCGGAGCACCCGGAGTAAACTCGCCCAGACGCCGCTTCGTCTCCGAATACTACATGCAGATCCCTGGGATCGAACCCAAGCCACTTGGTGATAGGCGAACGATTTAAACGCTCGCCCATGGCGCCGCCTAAGTCAATACTCAATATTGAAAAAAACTGCAAAAACATTGGCTCGCACACTCACTTATATGGCCGAGATGAGCTGCTGGCGAATTCTCTGGAAAATACACCTTTTCTCGATATTTCTGGTAAACAAGCCCGGCACGTGAACAGCTTGTAGAACTGTCTGGCATCGTTTGTTCAGCAGTGCCCATAGTCGTCTTTGTTCTGACATGTGCCGCGAGCCGCGTATTTACAAGTAGTGACGTGAAGTGGTTAACACTGAGTTTCCCTTTGAGGTGACTACCGGCCGATGTCACATATTCCTAGAGAACAGTCCAATTTAGATTTGCATAACCGTGTGAATTAAACGTATTAAAACAGAATTAATTTGTCTGGAATACATAGACTTTATCAACAAATATGTTAGGGTGACGAAAGCATGTGCCTCTATAATGACACAGCGATTTTGTCCCTCTTACTGCCTTGCATTGCATAAGACTTGTTATATATGTCGCCATTCAGAGAGAAGACAATCAGAGAGAAGGAGAAGGAAAACGGGCGCGGAAGAATTCATATCAACTATACACTCAAAAGCAACTAAAGAAACTATAAACTTAACAGCAAATGTACAAGGCTAAATAAGATTGAGTATGATGGTTATGAAATCAGAAAATGTAGTGTAATTAAATTTTTGTTGAAATAGCTTTCACATTCTTCTTTACTTCCAAAAGTGGGCTAACATACCCCTTCATATTATATGGCACAGTGGTCAACAGTAAAAACTACTTTGCAGAGCTCAATAGACATCACTTTCAACACAATGGGTGGTGGCAAAAGGGAATCTCACCATAAAAAAAATGTTAGTAAGAACATCCTAGCCTAAGTGGGGCAACCCTCCGTAGCAGCACACAAGGGGAGAATGGCAAAATCTCAAGAGTATATCAGGAGAATCAGCCGCCCTCAGTTTTTGTGTATGTGCAACCTAAATATTGGTTTCTATTTGAGAATATCACTCCTTCAGAAAACTAATGCTTTCTTCTATGTTATGATTCTTGCAAGCTATATTTATTCACTTACGTGTGAATTAACATTACTTATTAGGTATTTGTTTTACACATCCAATAACCTGCAAAGAGCTTAATAAGTAACGTATTTTGGTAGATTTGAGACTACAATGATCCAAAAAAGTTCAGCTGTAAAACATTTCTGAAACACCTTTTGATCGAGAAGATTAACCCTAAAAAACAACTGTACAGGACTCGAAGAGCTGTTTGTACTCTCCCAAAAATGCTTTTTATTTATTTAGTTTTAATCTTTTATCGCCCGAACGAAGAGTTTCGCCTAAATGCCTCTATAAACAGGATTGTGTAATTATTAGTACTGCAAATGATTGTAGTGGTGAGTGAGTGAGTGAGTGAGTGAGTGAGTGAGTGAGTGAGTGAGTGAGTGAGTGAGTGAGTGAGTGAGTGAGTGAGTGAGTGAGTGAGTGAGTGAGTGAGTGAGTGAGTGAGTGAATTTGATGCACATATCGAGGACGGTCATTTCTTTAGTTATTGGAATGCATGAGTTAAACTTGAATTGCTTTGGAGTTATAACAATATTCCTTTCATACGGTTAACTCAGTTATAAAAACAGAAATCATTATTTTCTTTCGGGAAGTAGCAGGTTCAGGCCTTGGAATTCCAACTTAGGAAGACTCCAGAATTCCGGCCGCCTTAAAACTTGACAGTATATCCGTAATCGACATGCTCCATTGAACTCCTTTAAAACTTGTTGAAGAAACCAAATTTAATCGAGATTACCGATGACAGAATGGTAAAATCAGGAATGAGTTTCGTCATATGGTTTCGGCAGTTTAGGATTTTTCTCTTCTGGTTGAAAACGGTGCAGTAGCATTTTCCGATACCTTGGACTGTAGCTGAAGCAGAACAAATCAGGGCGATACTGTGGGTGTCCATATATAGGCAAAGGATTTCCAATAGCCCTCATCGACAGCGGTTACTTATTCTCTAAGCCCGGCTCAGCGAATTGGTTTGTCCCCTCGTAACTTTCTACATTACCCCTTCCAACATGCTTTTCAATACCCGTTACAACTTGTATGGCTTCTAATTCAGCACACTTTAAATACTTTTTGGAAGCTTCTCTACAAAAAAGTTACCATATCTAAGGTGTACCTGATAATTTTTAGCATTAGATACATCAAATAAATAGTTGCTCAAAACATAAATTTAAATAGTCTGTACGTATGAAAATGGAACAGACTACCATACTCATGACTTTCAAGGAATCTCCTATCCAGCACTAATGTCAATTTTTCTAAAAACAGCTGTTGGTGTGTTGCACTCACAGGGCTTTTTCTGTTCACTCTTACACAGAAAGCTCAAGAAACATTCACCTATACTTCATGTTAATCATTTAGACACTTGTAGAAATAGTTCCTTGTAGATATAATGCGATTTGGGGAATACACTGATAATCAAATCTTTTAAGAGCCAGTCGCTTTGTGGCGGATTTGAAATTCTCTTCTGGTCAAGAAGAGAGGGGCAAAAGAGAAGATGAACCCTTTCCCATTTGAAAAAGTGCAAACATTTCAAAATTCAAACCCATATAAGGACTATATCTGAAATGGTTAACTCCACCTAAGTTGTGAGGTTTAAAGAAATATAAGCGTGTTATGCAGTACGATATTTTTATCTCTTACGGCTTATCAATAACACAGAAGGCATTCAGAAGGAAGAGGTCTTCAGAAAATTAAGATAATACATTTAATTTGGCATGTGAATATCTCAAACATATGGTAAATTAATCAAAACGTTCAGAGTCAATTTTGAGAAAATCAAAACTTTCGAAAGAGTTTCGATGTAAAAGGTACCTTGCGGTGGGATATTTTTTGAAGCTCTTTGTGTCGTATCTTTGGAAGGTGGAGAACTTATACACCAACTTTGGTAGTTGACTGACATCTCGTTTTTCAGTTATACTGCCCACACATACACACACAGACGCACAAAATACACATGTATATACAACTTTTGTAATTCTCGGCATGCATTTCTGAAAGCAAATTCACTTTTGCTGAAGACGTAGAGATACGCGCTAACTCGGTAGCCTCTGCGCTGACCGGTGCACTTCTTGGAGCTCCAAAAGAAAGAAAAAATGGAGGGGAAAAAGCAAACGGAATTGATAAAGTAATAATAACTCTCACCCTCCTACTCCTCCTACGTCTCTTCTTTCTTTTCTTGATTGCGTTTTCTCCCTACGTTGCCATGGCCGGTCCCCGGAGTTACAAGAGTGCTAGAGTTGACGAATTGCCCACGGGGATTGTGCCCCGAAATTGTTCTCTATCAAAGGGAGGCGGTCTTGGGTAAATACAAAGTCCCATGTGAAAGCCTCTGCTCTTATTACTTTTAGTGCCACAAGAGACTAAGAGGTGGACGAAGCTTGGTTCGATTCTCGAAAATTAATATTAATATATTACATTTGGAAGAGCGGAAAATACTAGTTTTTCACGAAAGAAAACAAGCAGAGTATACAAATCTAATTTTGTTATTGTGGTTTATGTTATTCCTTTTATTTTCTTTGCTTTCACAGACACTGGCTCCATTCACCCCCAAGGAAAGAAAACGCAGATGTAATAAAACTAGTTTACAAACTACAGCGTTTATATATACACACTTTAACTATGATCGAAACAGAAGTAGTCGTACTTAACAGAAGAGTATAGTTTCCCCTAAAAGACGGGCTGAGGTTTGCTTCTCCAGTCTAAAGTCTAGATAGTGTGACGACGACTGCGCAGCGCATATGAAAGGACGGCCACGGCTAAGCTACTTCATACCGCACCAGGCCGGAGAGTAAAGGTCAGGCAACCAAGGCCAGGTTGTCTCACACGACTGTGTATACGCCACTAACAACAATGAGCGCGGTGCATAACAAAGGTTTGCTGGAACATTCGAGAAAGGTCCACGTTACGTCATTGTCGGTATATAAGGAGACGACGAGTTAGAGGAATTACGGTTACAGACATGAGTCGGTCAGGTGTCAGTGAGTGTGAAACAGCTGAGTGTGTTACTGTCGTCCTGAAAGATTCGGCGTGATGAAGAGAAGACGTTTTAATGAGGAGCGATTGTATCGTTAGTCTTTGAGAGAAAAAAAAGGACTGAGTCAAGGTTAGAAAAGAAAACAGTTGCGAGTTGCAATATCACTAAAGACTAACATGATGACGTCAGAAAAAGAGAACTGTCTATTTGTGCAAAAGTTCTGGAGAAAAATAAAGTAAGAAGAAACGTGGCTGTATGGTCTTTATCATTTTGTCACAATATTATGATGTTTTCTCTATTAAAGGAAGCAGAATCTATAGTAAAAGTGGCAGAAGCAGTACCATTTTTAAAATATATATTTCAAATTCACAGTACAAAATGGCGGATGCCGTACCATTGTTAAAAATATATTTAATGCATTCTTGGGGGGAGGGGATAGTTTCCGCATTTACTCTCCTCTAAAACTGGTAATTCAGCAGTTGGTTTACGGGATTCTTTGCTGACATTTCAAAAGTGTGCCAACTTGATTCCGGACGTAAGATGAAACAATTTGCGGCAGCACTCAGCCATTAGTAACAAAGATAGAGAGAGAGGGAGGGAGGGGAACTTTTTGGAAGCCCTGTCCATTTGTGGGAAGCCTGATGCACACAAATCCCCATGTCTGATACTGAGCCCCTCTCGATGTAAGCCCTCGCTGCACACTTGTAACCTGTGGCGTTCGGGATAATCCTTCCACGGACTGACAGCAAGGCATTAACTGCGACAATTAAGAGCACATCTGTGGTTATCATTAAGCTACAAAACACAGCAATGGACTGACTGCGGTTACACATGAACAAAGCTTCGACTCCTTTTCCATTTCCTCTGTGACGAAACCAAGTAGAGCAGTTTTCTCTCCCTCTGTTTCTCTGTTCCTTCCTCCCTATCCCTCACTTACATGTTCCCAAGAACCAAATGCCAGGCTAGCAACTTTGTATATTTAATATTTATGATAAAACGACCTGAATTCTGATAGTTGTTGCAACATAAGCACTGCTAGCACATACACTCGTTCCCGCTTATGTCGCCCCGCGTATTGTAAATAATGTGAAACTACGAAGTTGCTTATGCGAGCCTATCCCACAATCACGAAAAGGCAATGTATGTACAATTATACACTCCATTCAGATGCAATCATGTCTTCAGGACTGCATCGACAGTCGCGCGAGATCATGCATTTGTGTTGCTTTACTGACGGTACGCCAAATTACTCGTATTTCGCTGTTCTAGCAAACAGATAACAAGAGGATGTAGATAGTGCTCTGACAACCAAGATCAATACGCCTGGTAATTTTCCAGGTGGTATGTATAGCAAGAAAGAGGCGCGCGAATCTGTTTACTTTTTCGTGCATAGAGTAGCCTCGTCATTTACAACAATTCTAGACTATTCACATATAAATCCGCGGGGGTATCATAACGTTTTAATCACATTTACAATGCTTGTTTTGACTTGTTGATAACTCTTCTGGATGTAGCCACTATCCAGATTTACACATTTCTCCCAGCAATTTTTGATCCTCCAAATACCTACTGTTATTTAAGAAGCCTTGAGTTCTTTTCCACCTCAGGAATGACTTCATTTGTGTTGTCAAATCGGCAACGGATTTTTAATTTCTGGGAACAAAAAAGATACTTGGTACGAGACCCGCAGAATAAGGGGATGCTGCAAGACCTCAAAGCCACGTGCCCTATTTTGTCAACTGCAACTTGAGATGAGTAAGCTGATGCATTGTCAGCTGGAAGACGAACACCTCTGAAGAGCATGCAAATAATTAAAATAAAGAAACAAATAAAAAACCTTTTTTGCACAAAATTCACCTAATTATATCGCATAATAGACTTTCATATTAGTTTAGCTGCTTGAATTGTTTAATCAAAAGAATACCACATAATCCAAGGTGTTAAAAGTTCGGTAACTTTCTTTAGACATGCCACTTATTTCTAAATCCTTTCCACAAAATATGGTTCACGTGCTTCTCTTTATTCTCTTACTCATGAAAGATATGCTATGGAAATTCTGTGAATTTAAACATACAATAACAGCGCTTATAAGCATTGTAGAGTGACGTGATGTACAACTATGATTAACAAGTATTATATATTAACCATGCAATTATTTTTAGACTCAATGTGTGCTATTGCCTTAAAATATGGGAAAATTCATAGCCCAAAGTGGAAATGGTAAATGCTTTCGAATTTTCAGAAAGCATGACTAAAATAGTGCCTTATAAAAATTCGTATTACAATTTTTGCTGCTTAGCTTCTGAACATATGTCACATTATCGATTAAATCAACCAACTTTTTGATTTAATCCTTCTGGAGTATTTTAATAACACTGTTCAGGAATCTAAAAACCAATAACATTGAGTTTAAATACAATATGAATGAATTGAAGTCAGAGCCAGGAAAAGTAACATACGTTAACGGACCTTTAAATATTAGTACTGCATTAATATAATGCAAATTATTTTTCTAGTCCTTTCAGTATTATTAACACAGAGGCTCATACATAGCTGCAAAACTCGGCTGCACCTTTGCGCAATAAATTCCCTTTATTTGTTTAAATAAGGTATTTCATATCAACAGTTTCAGGAAATCCTGTCACGTCAGGCAACTTCAAGACAAAGGATGCAGGATGACTAACGATATGGCTTTCTCTCTTCTGTTTCTTCTCCCGAGGGGCAACAACGACGCTTACCCTTGTCCCATTTCCTGCCTCTTCCCACAGAGTCCATGGCGAGTGGCAGAGACACTGACGATGAATTCCGGAGTAGATGCATTTCTTTTCTTCTCGCGGCGACTTGATAGAATTTTCATCGGTTTAGCTGGACGTTACGCGGCAGCTTCAAATCGCTGGTGCGAACCAACTCCTTTTTCAATTTCGCACCGTGAACATGTCCCCGTTCCGTGGGGGCGCTAGTTTTAATAGCGTGTCAGTACCGCAGCGGTGGCTCTCGAATATGTTGCGGTGCCTCTGGGTTTGACATGTTTTGTACGAGAGAATAACCGAGTTGGGCATAAAGAGATGAAAATTAAAGGCAAAGAGTGCAAAATACAGAATGCAAACGAGCAACGATAGAAAATAGAGGAAGCTGTTCTGTGTTCGTTCCAACTAAAATAACATAGATGGTTTACACACAGAGTTAGTTAAAAGTAAAGCACTACCTACGAGAAATAAGTTATGAAGGACATGTCATTAATACGAAACTGGTACGCGGAGATAGTTGTGTACAGGGAGCTCAAAATTTATATTGCCGATTATTTACTATTTCCTGTTTACCGGAGGTGACTACAACTTTATTGTTTTACATGGCATTCCCTATATTTCTTTTACATATTCGAATAGCGCTCTTCAATAGCCATTGAACACATACCCACAAAAACAAAGAAAAGCAAAATAAGCTCATGTGCTGCACTCACACGACTTTCTCTTCTCTAGCGTAAACTATTCTTAAAACACAGTCTTCTACCTACCTCGTGTTAATCGAGATAAACATTTGTACAATATTGCTAACTTTCTGGTAGATGCAAGGGGAATACAGTAAACTTTAAGTGATAGTCAGGTGTTTTAAGAGGGTTGCTATACGATGACTTTCAAATTTCACTCTCTTTGCATGACCGAGGGATAAATGAACAACGACCTCCCATTTGAGAGCGGTCTGTAACTATTGCAAAATTCTGACACATAACATGGAATATCTACAAAATGGTTCACTTCTCAAGAAAGATTATTTGACTAAATTGTGTTTTAAAGAGAGCTCCTTTTTTTGTTCCTAATGACCTAGTTGTCGACGGGCCCTTAACGACACTCACACACTCCCTTTTTTGTATAGTACGATTTGGTCTATCTCTTACGGTTCGGTTCTGCAAAAGTCAATGACTAACAGGACTACACTGGCTATAGCCAGAAAATTCAAAATATACATTTCATATGCCATATAAATATCAATTTTAATCAAAATCGTTAGAGCCATGTTTGAGAATATCAAACTTTTCTAAAAATTGTCCATGTGGGTAGTTCAGGGTGAAAAAAGTAGTAAAAAAACTAAAAAAGATAGTTCTCCCAAATCGTTATTTATACTGGTAGACCACGACTGCTTGGCAATCAATCATAGAAACCATTTAAGGAATAATTTAAATGTGAGAAAACATTCGTGGCTGCTATGCGCTTAACAAGTTTCAATCCAGACTCGGCATTATCATTGGATGCATGATATTAAACAGATGCTGTCATAAAAAAGGAAGAACTGATGGAATCAAACCTAGACCAGAGAAACATAGTTATGAGAAAAATGGATTTGAAGCTTTTATGTGTAATTTTATAGCATTTTCTGTTTTTATAGTTCTCTTATATGCTATCAGTGCGGATATGCATCTGAAAACACTGTTTGAACCTTCAGTGAAATAAAATGGATTTTGTAACTCAGTTGTGATTAAAAAGAGTGATTCAGGGAGCGTTGGTATATTGCAACTGAAAATTTTATGTGCAATCAACAAATTTCGTATGAGCGAATCCGAACTAACTGGCTTGATACTGTTTCAAATTGATTGTAGCTACAAAAAATCACAGCATGGAATAAACCCTGTGATAGTGGGAATCAGTAACCTGTGTATGCACACATATTTAACCCTTCCGTGGATAATACTGGAGCAAACATGACTACATTCGAAAGGCACAGGTGTGACAGTAAATCTTTTAAGATGATTCATAAGGACGTAGTCAGGTAAAGATAGAACAAAAGACAAACAGAAAACTAAATTTGTTTCAACAGATATGTGGAATAATTAGAAGAGTTCTATTAAAGAAAGTCCGCCAAGTTAAATAAAGATGTTCTGAGACGGATACAAGTTGCTGAAATGAAATTCTTGAGGTTTGTGGCAGGTTATACTTTAATGGACAAACAGAAGGGTGTAGGTATTCGAGAACAGTTGGGAATATTCAAAGAGACAGACAAAATAGCAGAGTGCATCGAAAAGTGGTAAAATCATGTCTGCAGAATGGACCATGATAGGATTCCCCAAAGAGTATTAAATTACAGGCCAAAAAGACAACGGAGTCGAGGAAGACCTACTAGAAGATGGATAGAACAACTTTAGTTTAGAGTCGGAACAAGTAACTCACGGTCTAAACCTTGTTTGTATAATGCTGCTGCTGCTGCTGATGATGATGATGATGAGCATAAATGAACAGTAGATACCACGTATCCACAGATAGTGTAAATAGACACGCTGGAGGGCACCCTAATGCCGTCACAGAAGGGGAGATACATTTATCCTGCGTTGCTCTAGCTGAGGACTCGTGATGAAAACTTGAAGGCTAGCAGATTGTCACACACCGCCCTACGAGTATTTCCTAACAGATTCATAGTTAAAGCAACGTAAAAGAAATAGATTAAAAAAAAAAAAACATATTTCATTTGCAAACAAATTTTAATAACTTTGCTTTACTGTCCGCGTTTGAGCGGAGTATAAAGAGCAAAATGCTACCACACTTGCATTAGGTTCGGCATTTTATTATGGCTCTCAAAGAGTGCCACTTATTATTATCTCTGGCAGACGTAAAATTGAATGACGGCTGATACTGACTATTACTATTGTATTTCCTGTTGTGCAAATAAATGTTGTGGGAGCAAATGATATATATATATATATATGTACCATAAGCCCTGGTGAGCCTCTGATTGGACTTGTTGGCCAGCTCCTTCTGTCACGCACCATTAAACTCTGTGTCAGCCATACATTTCATAATCTGTACTCTGCAAACTAAATGATACATAGTGAATAGTTGATTGAAACAGTGTATATTGGCACTGTTCTTTTGTCGAAAAAGAAATATGAAAACTGTCAGGGCAGCCATTGTATCTGTTGAAGCTGCTGTTGTCCTTTATAACCTCCCCACATTTCCAAGTTCGATATATCTATACTCCTAAGTGAGGTTTTATATCACTCATATTCACATATCCATAATGTTTCTTGGGCCTATGCATTGAAGCAATTATTCTCTAAATTATAACACAGAAATGGTTTTGCCAAATAAGCAAGGTCTAAAAATGCGCATGCTCTGAAACAGAAGTTTCGATCCCTGCGACTCAATTACGTGAAGTCCTATGGAGTCAAAAGTGTTGGCTGTGCTTCTGGAAACCGCGCATCAGTGGTTGAGGTGACTGAGTATGCCGATCCATACTACCTCTAATAATGTTGTCTTGCATAATTGGAATCAGAGGATGAAGCAGTCGCGTGGATTTCTCACCACGGACCGTTGTGCCGAGAGAGAGAGAGAGAGAGAGAGAGAGAGAGAGAGAGAGAGAGAGAGAGAGAGAGAGAGAGAGAGAGGGGTGGGAGTGGAGGATGCCAGTTTTCCTGTGCAATGGAATCGAATCAAATACTCAATCTGCAAGCAAAGGTACACCAATGCGATTAATCACACACTAACCGTATGTAGGACGAAATTGGAAAGGGTGGAATGAGACTGAAAAATTCAATGCCATAGCTGGGCTCGCATTTTCCCGGTAAACTATAGAAGGATATCTCAAACTCATATGAGATAACACACCTTAACGGTAACGTACCATAAAGTGTTTATGTCCCAGGCTTCTAGTTTAACCTACTATATGGCAATCAGTGCGATTAATTGTTCTTCCTCACAATAGCCGTATGTAGGATAAAGTTGGAAAGCCTAGAATGAGACTGATCAATCCGGCTGGACGGAGATCGGAAGATCCTAGTTCAAATCCCGTTGGCATTGAATTATTGAGGCTCATTCTACCCTTTCCAAAGCCTACAACAGTTTTCTAGATTAAATACGAAACATGTCTTACTACAACATTTTTTTTGTATACGACTTCAGTAAGTTCACAGCACATTAAACCAAACATTTAATAATAATTTATGTTCAAGAACAATACTGCATAAGGAGCCATCCTCCATGATCTAGGGGTAACATCTAGCCTTTGGTTCTTAAGATCGTGGGTTCAAATCCAATGGAGGGTGCTGCATTTTTTCCTCTCTTTTAGAAGAGTGGTCCCGTTTCGTATATTTAGGGCACGTAAAAGAATCTCAAGCCTGATAAAGAGGACTCTTAAGAATATTAAAGCGGTATTTCACGCTCAATATAGAATGACACGCTAGAACCATAGCAGTCCAAGAGCTCCATAAAATATCTGATGTGTTGCTCTCACATGACTTTCAGTACTCTTGTACTAACTATTCTTATAAAACTTATTCCTCTGTGCTCTTAATGTTAGTCTAGATAAGCGTTTGTAGAAATTACCTTATAGCCTATTTCCTTGGTGCAAGAGGAATATGGGAATACAGTAGGCTTTGAGCGATAGTCAAATGTTTTAAAGCTGGCCGCTATATAGACTTTGAAATCCCGTTCTCCTTGCACGGTTAAGGTATAAAATATGTGAATAACGATCTTCCATGTGAGAAAAGTTTAAGTATTCCAAAACTCACAAAATTAACGAGAAGTACCTCTAAATTGGTTCAGAGATGCATTTGCACATAACTTGCGTGTCTCAAAGAGATCTACATTGTTTGTTTATTTTGTATAGATTTAGTCCATCTCTTACAGTTCAACAGTTATGCAAAAACCATCAAGAGTAAACAGGGCTACATAGGTCAAAAAATTGAAAATATGCATTTCATTTGCCATAAAAATATTCCAAACGAATGGCATTTTAATCAAAACCGAGAGAAAATCAAAATCAAAATTTTCGAGAAAGTTTTCATGTAAAGGGTAATTTAGGGTAGTCTTCGTGTCGCATTCTTGACAGATATTAAACTTAAACACCGACTTTCCGTTTTTAAGTTATACTGTTCTCAGACGGACAGGCGCACAAACACACACGAACCTTTCCTGAGAATACCTTTTTTGGGTTCAGAGACCTCAAAACATTATTTCCGGTGAAATTTCGACATCGAAATTTGGTGTATACCTACCTGGTATACATATATTTTACAAGTAAAATATTTTTTAGCTTTATCATTGAATTTTTTGTTAGGATTAACATTCTGTGGAGAAAGTAAAAATGAATAATGTTATCGTTAGGCCTAACGAATCCCTAGTTACGACTGTTTGAACTGAAGAATCTTCAGATAGGCATTGACAAGGAGTTAGATAATGTGTGTAATCAATGCAGCAGAAAAGCCGAAGAATCCTGGGTCGTTGGAACCTGCTATGGTTGAGCATGTAGTGGAGGTATGCAATCACTTGTCCGTTTGACAAAGCGGGTGAGCTTATCAACACCAAACCACGCTTACAGGGCTTGGATAGGACTGGTGGGTGGAGGTGATTTACGCTGATTCGTTACATGAACCGTGAAATGTTAGTCTTAACGCAATGAGATCTGGTTTTCTTTCACAAGTCTTAACAACCTTATACCTCCTCCACACTATTCCAAGCGTTATCTTGAATGCAAGCCCCTCTCTGTACCCAATTCATCTCCAACTTTTCCTTTTCCGGCCTTTCTTCAGGAAGGACAGACACCCTTTGCTTTAGCCCCTCCTCCATCCCCAACACGCCATTCACTATGAACACTAATACGAACGTGATGGGTCATCGGAAAACTACGACTGGCGCGTCATGGTCCGTAAAGACTGGGGTTTCAGAAAGGGAGACGAAAATGTCATCATATAAATACAGCATGAAGAGAATGGCCTACGAGGAAATGGAGTCCTGGCCATACATAAAGAGGTCTTAGGAAGGGGGAAGTCGAAGGGTTGAGGTCTGTGCATCATTTGCCGCGTGTTGCTCGTCTTGGGGTATGAGGGAGAGGCGCGAGGAAAAGGGACGAAATGGGATAGAAGGAGCATAAAAACTTCATATCAACGTAATTGTCTAGGCACCCCATATTCAAGAGAGCGTGCGGTGTTCCATTTTTCATAAAATATGGAAGTGTCGTGTCCTATTTGTGCCTTCAGAGTTCGTTGTTCATTATTTTTCTGTTTGGAAAGTCATGTTTAACAGAAAAACTTTCAATTAAAAAGCTGATGATACTATGGAGCAAACCGGTCATTGCGCTCGGTTTTCTGATTCTAAAGGATTCGTGACCATTTATAGGCAGATTTTGCAAGCTATCTTCTTGTGCCTCTGTAGAAAAGAAATTTCTCACAGTCACACTTGACGCGCAGTCCATAAAGTGAATAATTATACTCAAACTCGAATGCCAAACTAAAGACAATACTGCGACAGAAGCCCCCGTTTTCCAGGTTAGCTGTTAAAGAAAATATCTTTGTTCTTGATTCTCATTTAATGCACTATATGGCAAATCCACCAGGCGTATTTACCTTGGTTGTCGAGTGCTGTAATCGTTTGTTATCTTGTTTATTGGAACAGCAAAATAGTAGTAACTTGAGGTACAGTCAGTAATGCAACGCAAATGATCTCTCTCGCCTATCGATATATGCTGCTGTCTTGAAGATATGATTGCACCTGTGCATGCACTGATGTGCGTGTAAACAATTCCACAGATTCACATTCTTTCCGATACACCTCATGGCTTTGCCAGGTAGTACAAGGAGCTTAGTTCCATCTTGTATGACAATAATTGCAAATATTTCAACACCATTTTTTCGTATGCCATAAGACAGGTAGGTAAATGCGTGATTTAGTGCCGAAAAAAAAGGTATTTGGTTTTTGGCGTCACTTATCAATAATGATTCGGCCACTTTAGATTTTGCATAGTGGACCAGGTGCAACTTGGGACTTGCTTATTAGAAAAAGAAATAAATATTCACCATCTCTTTTTAACCCGTCCCCCATTTTGACGAACCAGACCGGTAGACCAGTGACACAGAATAAAGAGTATATTCATTGTCATATTGGCAGCCGATACTTCACTTGCAAGAGTTTGCAACACCACAGGTGTCTACTTACCCTCATACCAAGCAGGTAATTAGGGCTTTAACAGGGACTGACCATTTCAAGGACGATTTTCCACTGCGCGTACTAGACAAGGATAGAAAAAGTGCCTAATTAAAGCTCGTCCACTATAGTCATACAGTATTTCAAAGTTCGCTCTCTCCCTCTGTATTTCAGATAATCAGATAACTGATGTAAAGACTAGTAAATTGTGATAAAAAGGGAAAGGGTTTCTCTGTAAAATATCAAATGCTGCTTCGTCGCAGAACGAGTGTGGCTTGAAGGGTGGAAGCGTGTTTGGTAGCCTCTCTTCTAAGGGCTGAAACTCAAAATAAATTACATTTACATAATATTTCGAGGTGCGCCTAAGGAAATAGGAGTGCTAAGGATACTATTTATTTAAGAAGGGAGGGAAAACAAAAGATGCATAATACGTGTTCTGTATAATGTAAGTTTAATATCTTTGGTAACAGCATACATATTTGACATTTCTTGTTGCAAGTGCTACGTAACTAAGAAAGCATAATGCTCTAACAGTGTTAAAAAGTAGCAATATAGTCACTCGACACTATGAATGGGGAATCAGGAAACACCTGAAAATATTTGTCCATGACGATTAAGACGGATTTATAAAGGTAGAAATATGTGAAAGAAATTAACAAACCAGATAATCAAAAACTATCTTAGATAAAATATCAATAGAAAGTTGTTAGTAGCCTCAGAAAACATGGAGATAAGATTTGAGATTTATAGTGTTGATTAGAATAATGGATTGCATTCTAAATGTTCAGAATAACGCTAAGATCGTCTGAACTGCGCCCCTTGAACTTCACTACAAACATCCCTTTAACGCTAGCTGGCAGCAACAGGCGACAAAACATTTTGAGGAATTGAATTTGGCATTCAAATTACAATGGTAACATAATAGTGTGATTATAGCTTTAGGTCCCCTTCTGGACTACCTATTTCCTAATATTAACCCTAACCTGCACGTGCATACATCTTCATCCATCCATGGAAATCATCTCCGTCAGTTTCCATTCCCTCCCTCTTCCTAATGCACATTTCCCCTATGTAATTCAGGAGGCTATATCCGTGAAATAATACTTTGCACATAACCTTCCAGAACGAGCAACTAGGGACATCGGTCCGTCTGTCCACGTCTCGTATCCTAGCAACGATACCTATAATCTTCGAGAGTAAGCCATAGTTCGCTGCTTGAATGTTCCCTTAGGCTATAACGACCTCCTGAGTAATAGAGTATTAAATCGTCTCAGAGTAGGGATAACGGGAGTGCAAACCATCTTACCATAACAGTATATTGTGAATGGGTAGAGAACTGTGTATTCCATACGTCTATAGCTTTATACATCCCTTCGATAATCTTGGCTTCACCAACAAGTCTATGGCTTCCAGGCCTCTAATAAAAGATAAATAAGGCACTGTTTATTGCCTACATGGATACTTCGCCCGGTATAGACCCTAGTCTCAATGAGAGGTCCTTTTGAGTTTGGAACCACAAGGGCCAAAAGTAACATAATAGGTAAACATTTGGTTCCGTATACTGGTTTATTATAGATACTGTACAATTCTCATTTTTTGTTCGCTGTGTGACAAGCTACTGTCGGTCTATTACGTGCTGCTAGGCTGTGTTTCTCTGACGGAACTTCGGGACTCTCTGCAACTGCCGGTCAGTCTTGCAGTGGTCCTGGCGGACGATAAACAAGCGATGGAAAGAATTTCTATCAATGTTAAACATCACGATTTAGAATTTTAGATAAGGTTTCACACCATTTTAAATGCTTTTTTATGAATTCAGAGGTCCTCAAAACATATATTTCCGGGAAATCATGACATCGAATTTTTGGGTGGAATACGATAATTCATATATTTACTATACATAGCAGAAAATGAAAAATTGGTTACTATGTGGCAACTTTTAAATTCCATTCGCTTTACACAGTCAAGATATTAAAATGGCAATAACGACTTCCCATTTGAGAGAAGTATAAGCATTGGAAAATTCAAACCAATAAAATGGAACATATCAGACATATTTAGCTCCAGAGACACCTACACACATACACACACAAACATTGCATAATACATGTGTGGTTTAACCAGATCTAAATTTCTTGTGTAGTAATAATTTGTCTACCTCCTCCGGTTAAAGTAAGTTATGCAACTCATTCATAATGAAGAAAACGTCAGAGGATATTCCTCGTAATATGCAGTACATACACATTGATGTTATGAAGGAAATTTAGATACAAATTAGAGCAAAACTGAAATGTGACGAATAAATTTTATGCGCCAAAATGTAAAACTGATAACAAATACAAATACGTCCACTGAATTTTCAAGGGAGCCACCTGTGATTTAAACGCGTTGTTATCTTTTAAAAATGTTTGGTCAAATTATCCACAGGTGTCTCTAGAATATTTATAAGATAGGTATAACTTAAAATTTGAAAATGTCCTTTTCTCGTAAAATCTCAGTGACAGTGTTATTAAAATATTTAGAAACTAAAAGGTAAACATGGTAAACACACTTGTGCAATCCAGCTTAGCATAATCTCTAATAATCTAACTGTATTTATAACATATATGAAAATCTTACCCTTTTCCAGAACGTCCATTGCGATTATACCTATACATCAAGGATTTGTGTGCCAACGTTCGATATCTCTTCTGGGTTCTCCGCAGCTACGTCTTTTTCTGTAAACAACGGTGTTGGCCAAACCAAAGCCAAAGATAAGTAAACTGCCATTCCCTTTGTTTCCTATTCCGCCCTACAACCTGATCCCAATTGGTGTGTAAACAAATCCCTTCAGTTGACGTCGATCAGAAATAGATCTCCGATTTAACGTGAACACAAGATTGTGGTTTTATTTTTATCATGTATTGCCTTGACATGTTCATATTACTTTTACCAATTTACTTCAACAAATGCCAACTTATCACTGTAACTTGTGGAAAAAGTTAGTTTACATAGAGAGCATGCACACTGTAACTTACCGCCTGTGGTGCCGTATGTAGCAAGATCAGAGTTAAACACTACTTAAACTAGTAAAATAAAAAAAGAACATTGTAACTTAAATTGGCATTCCTCAGAGTGAATTAGTGGGACAACAATAAAGCTCATTTCCAAGAGCAATAGATTGTGCTTGCGAATATTCCTGTTTATTTTTTCTGGCGTTTTGCCAAGCTAGGTTAAACGGTGCAGAATTCTACATTACCGGTTTAAATTATGGAAAACGCACAATTTGGAAACATTAAGCGTCGTGTATAGAAGTTGATTCATATTGACCATGCAGTAAACATTTTGAGGGGTTTTTAAATTCATGAGTAGAGCACAAAATTTTCTCGATTCTAGATAGGTAGGATAGACCTGGAAACAAATTGCCTACTTGCTGATACCGCATTTCTTACCATTTGGGGGATTACCTCCTTACGCCATGCTTTCCTTTTATTGGATGTTACTGTACCCTGTAGGTGCATCTCATGCCTTGAATTCTGTATCGAACCATCAGAGCAGGGTATTCAACGTTTTTTCTCCGTGTACCCGAAAGACATTTTTGTCTTTCAGCCTGACCCCTAGGCCTAGTCATAGACTTAATTCAAATTATACATAACCATGTTTATAATATTTGTAATTTATTTAATATTACACAAAGAAGGATTAAATTAAATTCTATGTACCCCCTAAAAAGTCTTCGCGTACCCCAGATTGAATATCATTGCAATAGAGCATACGTATGCTGGTTTTGCCAACTTATTAGCTAATTACCTTGCTCAACTGAAAGGGAGAGGAGATAACGTGTCCCGTTCCAAACTGGTGGAGACCCATATCAGAAGCCACGCCCTGTAAATGCCCCTACAGAGAATAAGAAATTCGATGTCTATTACTATTTGTGCTCTGCATATGGAGGGGAGACTAATGAAATGTTTTGCACTTATGTACCTAACGATGCCCCCACAGAGGGAGAGGTGAGGTGAGAGTACACGAAGGTGATTGGACCTCAGGAGAGACGACAGCAGGGGGCAGGGTACCTAAAGACTACACTCACGGGGGGGGGAGGGGGGAGGGACGAGAATTTTACAAAGAGGAACCACTTGCCATGCACGCACCAGGCTTTAAAACCCAGTATTTGCCGAAAATAAACTGGCTTGGAAAGGGTTAAGAACTCAGGATTTTTGCTCCACTAATGGTTACAATATGTATAACCGATACAACTAGAAGATATTATTGGATACTTTGATATTCCTATGTATACGATAAATTCTAGCAACAATTGAATTCTAATTCCATTCTAATTTATTTAATAAACGTAAAAAGACCCGCAGAGTGAGAAATATTCCTGCCACTGCCACTTTAGAAACCTATAGCCGTAACTTTGAAATCTGAAGAAACAAGCTATAAGTCTCCTATCCCATGGAGATCTTCAGATTCTCTGAAAATATTTCGCTGTAGTTCATTCACACCCAGTATTTGATAATGATTGGAGGTTTTACCATCATCGTTGTTCAGAAAAAGAATACCTCAAAATGGTTTCATCTTCTCTCTATTAGGCAGGGTAACTTACACTACATGTAGTACGTGATTCAGTCACTGGCATACCTGTCATAATGAGCACGCTATTGTAGTTTATGAAGCTGTGTTGCATAAAGGAATTCATACGAATCTATTATGAGTATTTTCGTGTGGCTTTTAGCTTCCTAGCACTAAACTTCCTGAACTTAATATAAAAAGGTCTCAAGAAATGGCAACATTCCGGGAATTGAGAGTAGCTTCCACGTCTCAGCATTGTACCACAAATTAAGTATCTGCACGTGAAGGCATCATCCCCTTAAAACTAAAGGCGCAATTTCTCAGAAGAAGGAAATACGACGTAAAACATTCACGACTGACCTGCATTTCGGTGCAGGCAAGCGCAGTAAAACTGCAACGCCCTCTACTACTGAACGGAAGTTGCCTAGTAAAACTCGACTACTCTTCTTTTTAAGTACTAATGCAGCATCCCTTGGAATACTCTTGGAGTTTTATTTGAAGATCGTTTGCGTCATTACTCAGCACATCTTCAAGCTCTTTGTTTCTTTCTATGCAAGCGTCAAGACAGGCTAGTGTTCCTCATTCGACATTGTTGCAAATAAAATGCACTCCAAGGGTGTTGTTATATTTTATTAGCATCACTCTGTTTCTTTAGGCTTTTGTTCTAGAAATGCAAAGGGAAGTGAGAAGACTTTAGAAAAGCTCTTGTAATGTTTTAGGTATTATTGTCGTGCTTTTAATTTGTTAAAGCTATCTAGGTTGTGATATTGATTTTATATCTGTTTCAACACACTTGAACCCCTGGAGCAGTCCTATTTAATTAATTTCTGCTTGTTTTGCTACATACTAGGCGAATGCTACATATTTCGTTTTCCCATTTATGGTGAAAAGCACATTTAAAAGAATGTATTTTTTATCGTGCTGCCATATTTAATTACAAATAAACAACCTCTGTGTACTTCATATAATGCGCGATTTTCAAAACATGTTCTGGAGATGAGAGCCAGTGAGTTCAAGAAAAATTCGTGTCCATTTTGCCTTTGTTTTCACTCACCTGCGTGTAATTACGAATACGAAACTTTACTTAAAAAGTGTCATATTCAACATCATGAGGAACGTAATTATTAACAATTTCAATTTTACGGAGTAAACGACAAATAGAAAGACAAATGTTTGTACTGGCCTCTATGGTTTCGGGCTTAATTTGAGTCAGTCCGTCTCTTGAAAATAAAGGAAGAACCGCATATATCACATTTACGATATACACTTTGCCATATCAATATCTTAAACATGTATTTTATTCCAAAACATGGGCATATTTCAGAAAATCGACGCCGAAAAATATACCGTGTAAATTGAAAACTATTAATCACCAATTTATCACGTATTTTTGGTCTACGGTGTCGAGATGCTCGGAATAACACAATCCTTATATCATGCTTATGTCAATTGCATTAGTAATAATAAAAAACTTCCCGCTTCTACCATTACGGAATAGGCAACTGCAAAGTTCAACTCCCTCCATCCACAGAGAACCGGGAATCCTGGACAGAGTGCAATAATAGGGCGACACTTAATCAATAAAGTGGTGTGTTGTCAACATGCCGCTTATTATTCCACTATCTCAACCTCCACTTTTATATAAGGTCGCTCTTCAGTTGAACCGAAGTGCCTGAGTGCATCCCTGACTTACAACAGGAGAAAAATCCCTATGTGGGTATTAGACATTTAACGCGAGTCCCTTTGTACCATGGGCAGCAGCGCTTCTGGATTCTATTTATGATATTACGATGATAATAATAAACAAATAATAACAGCAATAACCTCAAATTAATTTTTTGGACAACAAAGCTTGACTGTCAATCTTAGGGCCGGAGTCGAGCTCGGGCTTGAACCCAAACCTCTAGCGGTGATACATAATGTAATTATACATTACAATTACCCACTAATTTTTACTCCGTACGTTTTCTGAGGGAGTTCAAATGCATACGCCTAAACCTTGTCAATAGCGCTAATGTACTAACAGCACAAGATAAATAAAATTTCCACGTTATAGAGAGTAGGTAAGTAAAATTGAAAACTTGACTGCCAACAAAGACAAATTACTGTTTGAGTTACATATATTTTATATGACATGAATTGCTGTTAGTGATTGCAAATTCATATCAACTAAGGTCTGTTCCATAATTACAACTTTGCCCTGCATCTCTTAACTGTCACCTCTTATTGCAATCGTGGAACAGGTTATTCTGTGTTGCAAAACAGTTCCTTATTTTACATGATCATTTATCTTACTATATTGGAGGATAATGGTCAGATTTACATTATAATGACGTATAATTACACTGCCTAACGAGTTAACACATCTGGAGGGTATGCAAACTCTTAGCAACAATCATTGCCAAGTAAATACATGGGAAGCTACTTCTGTTTAAACCTATCGTACTTCTAGGATGATGAAAACACGTGCACCTATCATTATAGAGTTGTTTATCACTTTTACCGCCAATCCTTGTATTGCGCACGGCTTGTTTGATACTCGATGGCGTATATTAGCTAATCATGGGAAAGGGAAACCAATGTGGAGGAATACTTATCAGGGTTTAAGCAGGTACACAGGAAGTTTACTAACCTTTCAGTCTTTACTGTGTAAAAGTATTCTCTAACAAAACAGGCTGTGATAGCACATAAATAGAAACCTTAAGATCTTCTCAGACAGGTGTGTAAACTAAAAACGCAACAAAGAAAAGAAGTACCCCAAAAATGCCAATGTCGCAACAGAAATGAGTCAAAACTACATCTGACTACTGCATCTTCTAGCTCCACACAAGGCTTCAACCTAACGTTTAGAGCGTCTATTTACTAATTTTGGAATATTAGTTGAAGTATAGTTTTCAGCTCTTTGATCCCTCTAATGATTTGAGCATTCATTATCACCCATTCATTGAATACCTGTTGGACTGACCTTCAGCGAAGATAGAATGAGCTAACCTATCCTTATAAACAAGTCAGCAAGTTTGTTGCGATACAAACAGCTCTGCTTCTGTATGTTACGTTTTATGAGTACACAAGTGTGAGTTGACTAAAGTTTCGTTCGGTACGGGTGCATGGCATTGGCAGTGTTTTGATGAGACTGCTTAGTGATATGATGTCAAAACTACAAGAAAGCGCTCTACATAGTCAAACTTTAATAGTGTAATACATACTGGAAGTGTGACAATTTGCTCTGTAGTTTCTGTATTACTTCAGTGTAAAACATGAGAGTAACGTACACATCTGACTGCCGTTCCTCCTTCTGTGTGCTCCTGTGCTCCTGTAAAGGCGAGCAAGTGACTCGCATCTAACCGCTCATTTAAAAATGCCATTGGTCAGGAACTAACGCGCAACCTGTAGCAATTTGATTAGGCCACTTATGTACAGTAATGAGGAGATTCTCAATTACAATAAGAACCTGGCTACGCTTGTGCACTAAGTCCTTTAAGTAACAATATATATTTGGTATCAATAATTTCAATTGATTAGTATATTACAATGTTAAGTTACACAATAAATATAAAATGTTTAAATGTTTTAAACTGCTATCTTCACCGTATTCTTGTGTGCATTTGCGTCTGAGACAACATAAGATGAGTTTTAGTATACTTACATAAAAGCTAACTGCTGTTAAAAGTACACTGGCAGTAAGTTAAATGAATTAAAGTGTTACCGATACGAAGGAAAAAGAAAGAACTTTCTATTACATGTTCCTAGTTTGGAACCTTAAAATTCTATTCCACAAGACACGGTAACTTTTTAATGCGCGAGAGGTTTTTAACAGTTTCCAACTACTAAAATTAGACTTCACTAAAGTGATGCAAAAAACCGTCTGGGCTATAAAACTGTAATGCTTCCTCTGTAAAGCTACGCCTTCTTGAAAAAGTTTATAGTGCACTGAAAGAACACTGGTACTGGGATGTCGCTCGTTCCCTAATGCGGGGAGGCAACGCAAAATGAGCAGCAGTAAAACACTAATTCCAACTCGGATAATGCAATTTCTGGGATTTTGAGCTATTGCTATTCTAGCATCCGTCATACATGGACATAATATTTTTACTTTTTCTACTACGTGTAGTAAGTAGGGGAAATATTGTATTCCATTAAAAAATTCGGTGTCGAGATTTCAAGGGGAATATATGTTTTGAAGCCCCTGAATTAAAAAAAAAATGGAGCACGAAAATGTTTATGAAAATTCCTCCGCCCTAAACTACTCTTTACATGGAAAATGTTTCGAAAATTTCGGTTTTCTCAACCCTGGCTCAAACGTTTTTGATTAAAGTGCCATATTTTTAATATATTTTTATGAGAAATAAAATGTACATTTTAAATTTTCTGGCTGTGGGCCATGTAGTCCTGTTTACTGTTAATGAATTTTGCGTAACTGGTAAACCGTAAGAGACACACCGATTCTTACAATACAAAAATGTAGATCTTGTTAAAACACACAAGTTATGTCCGAATTCATTTTTAGGAACCATTTCCGAGATGTTCCTTGTTATTTATACGAGCTTTGCAATACCTAAACTTTTTTCAAATGGAAGCACGTTATTCACTTTTTATCTCTTGGCCGTGCAAAGAGAACAGAATTTCAAAGCCTTCATATAGCGACCAGATTTAAAAGATTTCACTATTGCTCAAAGCCTGCGGTATTCCCATATTCCCCTTGTATCTTCAACAAATTAGCAATAAAATTATTTCTGCAAATGTTTTTCTTGACTCACATGACATGTTTTTCTTGTCTCAAGAGGAATAGGAGTTTGTAAGGATAGTTAGTACAAGAGTAGAGTGTCGTGTGAGTGCAACACATGAAATCTCTCTTTCTTTTCTGTATAAAGGCTAGAAATAATACTGACACAATGTGTAATTATTTTTCAACAAATAGGTGACACAATAAATTCATTTGTACATTATCAAAACTTCAGTTCTCAATATTAGAATTTGGCTTTCCAAAATTAGGAATGCTACTGGTCTCGCGTCCTAATGCTAGAAACATATGATATTTTCTTGAAGATGTAAGATGAATTTCATGTTTCATAAAGTAGGCTCTTTAAAATTTTGCAGGCGTACGCCTAATGGATGATGGCGATCAACAAAAAGTTCTCTCTGGAAGAGACTTCCAAATCCTGAGCCATCACCCGGAGGAGATGGATGATCTCACCGTGCAGATAACCTTAGTCACCGACTATATCAAAGTCGAAAAGCCAGAGTAAAGAGACAGCAAAAAGTAAACAAAGTTATCTTCTCTCTCTCGCTCTCTATCACTCTCTCGCTCTTGCAAGGTGTTTACAGGCAAGGTATCTTGAAGTCAATATTGACTTGGTGATAATGGATACGATGGATGACGTTGACGCCCCTGTGCCAAGTGTTTGGCAAGAACGCGTGTGACACTTCACCGCATCCGGGCTACATGCTTCATGTCGTCATGTCACCATTATTTTTGTAGTGTGCCTGATTCATTCTCCAACAGCAGCTATGTGGGTCTTGATGTTGTTACAACTGGTAGCACATTTTAACAACGCCATTGAAAAATGGCTATATATGTTACGTTGTAACTAATAATGAGTCACCAATGAACTGTTTATTTTTACAGAAGGCTAAGTGATAATGATAAACGAAGTTCACCAGGAGTCGAAACTCCCCTCAAAAACCAGGGAAAGCGGCATCCGAATGCCTCTCCATCCGTGGGTCTTTTCATTAGGGCGATACCTCCTCCTCCTTTTTCAACTCCTACGCTTTTGAGTCTAAGCCCCCCCCCCCCCCTGCGGTTACACAGGAATGGAAGTGGATACGACTTACACGTGTGAACCCATCAGGGAAGACTACCAAAAACCTCGTTCGGGCCGGCAGCAATCTCATATATCAGCTACTACTCTACAGGGAGTACCGGAGGACGTTGATGGGTCTCATAATCCCGCCTGGGAATCACTGTTCAGACGCACCCAATCTCCCATGGGTATCGGGAACCACTGCCCCGCCAAGTCCAACCCAAACTGAACAACTCCCTATTTGGGAAGGGCCGGAATGTTCGTCCCGGCGTACTTCCAGTAACGTCAGAAGTACCACGAGCGCTAGGCGTCCGCAGCGCCCGCACCACGGCAACTGAAGGGATCGGAACCCCTAACTCAGCAGAGTTCCACATGTTAGAATGAAACTTCAGGCAATAGTGTCTCCGATGTTTACGCTAGGTGCGTGCGCTGCTTATCTTTTTATCATTCCAAATGCTCGGCGCCGACCTCGTGGTAATCTTGGGTCATGACCTGCGTCGCGTTATTAACCTTCGGATTACTGTAGCAAAAAGGAAACATTTCTTATATGTACCCCATGTATATTTGTACCCCACGTTATTATTTGCTAAATTACAGCCTGTATTAGATCAATTAATTCAACAGAATATTACTGAAATATTTAACTGATACTAATTTTTCATTAAATAAATGAACAGCATAAAAAATTAAAATGTTTTTAAGCTATGTTCACAGGCAGATATACATACAGACACACAAACTGCTGGCAGATTTTCCATTTTTTGAAGTATAGCTGGTTTGAGTTCCTTGTAAATTACATAAATACGAGAGATGTATCAATTCCATCACTAGATGTATCATCACAATTTTGATCTTCTCCGTCAGTCATCCTCTTGGTTGAATATTCGGCAGGTACATAATCTGCATCATCTGAGCTATTTTCAAAATCTAATTCTGAATCGGCATCTGTACAAGGTTCACTAAGTATTGCATGCAAATGCTCTACGCCTTCTGGAGTAGTTACATCTATTTTTCGACTGCAGGACGCCTGGGCATGATTGTAACCAACACACACCATAGAACTTTACTCACTTGTAGCTGTGTACAAACTGAAGAACAAAGGAATGAGTATTCCACAACAATAGACCTATAAGCTTTAAATTCCAGTCGATTGTTGCCTAATTATAATCGATTGTTGTTAGTGCGAATGAATAACGGTTGAGAATTAAATTATATATGTGTGTGCGTGTGTGCGTGTGTGTGTGTGTGTGTGTGTGTGTGTGTGTGTGTGTGTGTGTGTGTTTTAATTAAAGAAACATTTTAATGAACGGGGTACATAATGGACCCACGCTACTTTTCGCCGAATTCATTTGTAGAAAATTTACACAATCTATATCAACCATTTACTTGAGACACAGCAAAAGTTACAGCACATTTGAATTCGATACGTGGAGATAGTCGTATAAAATTATGTTGGAGTACAAAATGGACCTCAATAGTAATCAGAGGGTTAATATCTAAGGGATATTGGTTAATGTTTTCGAGCACAGGAATGTTGAACCTTTATATTCTAGTGCATGTATTTGTGAAAACCTAATAGAAGTAGATACCATTGTGGACACCAGTGTTAAATAACCAGAATGTCTAAGAGCCATATAATATGCATGGAATCCATGTATTACGTACACGTGCGCTCGAACGACAACACGTAACCCTTGTAGTATTGTAAACTAATGATCACCAAGTTAAACAAAGACTATGTTAACATGTTAATTTCAAAGATATATTCAACAGCGTTGCATTTGTAAAGAGCAACCATTAGCAAACAATATCAAGCCATGTAAGAAATAATTTAGACTCCTTGTCAAGTTTAGTCAAATCAGATAATTCTCTGATATTGTTGTCCTTACAGGCTATACAGAAAAAGTAATCATAGCTCTCACAAGATAGGGAGAACCGACCCTTAGGACATTGCAGTTTTATGGCCAGGTATTAACCATAAAATATATAGGGATTTGATAAATAAAGCAATTAATACGCGTGAAGAAATTAATATATACAGACTGAAATGGAACTTATTATATTTATTCCACTTAGTCGTGTCCTGTGGCACTTTGACTGTAGCCTTGGCGTATCTCCCGGCCACTGCATCCCCCACCTCTGCACACTGCAGACGTCATAAGCGGGGTCCAGTGGTGGAGAGTGGGACGTAATAAGCGTTCCGAGCCCTTCTGGCCAGTATATATGGTCTTTGTAATAGGAGTTCATCATATAGAGGAAACAGCATGGTGTGACAGCGACGAAGTGGATGATGAGACATTATGGCGAACGGTGATAAGAAAGGTGATGATGGAGCAACTGGTGGAATGACAGCCGGGGAAACCGCAGAACCCGGAAAAAGAAACCACCCCTGCTCCGGTGTCTCTACCACACTTCCCCCATACGAACGCCTAAGATCGAACCCGGGTCGCTTTGGTGAGGGTCAAGTGGTCTAACTGCTCGGCTACGGCGCTGCCTTCCAATTAGTACCATATAGAAGTATTACAACAAAATAGTATTGTGTGCTTTCATCCACCATTGTCAAAAAAAGAAATAATAATTTTTGTTCCAAATCAGAGATTTTATTTAACAAGAATGAATGAAAGTAACAGTATATTTCTTGTAAGATTGGTGGAGTAACCTATTTCTGACAGTTTCTGTAGTAACCAGATGACATAAGGTAAACTTTTACATGCAGATCTTGCAGAATCTATATAAAAAACAATTGCAGAGAAAGCTGTGAGACTACTAAGTATTGAAATATTAATTTGGCAGTAGATTACCTTTTCTCTAAGACCAAAACCAACATTTGAACTCTACAAAGCAATGGTTAAACCATCCAACCAACAATTTTTTCCATTACCTGTAGACAGATAACAAAGAATTTTGTGGAACTAGCTTTTCTAAAAGAAGGAGCTCAACTGTGACGATTAAATGTTTTAAGTAGGATCTATTTACGCCCAATATTTCTTCTTTCCAACTTTTTAATTAATTCTTCACCTCTTAACTTTCTTTTCTTGCTCGGCGTCTCTTTATCCGGGTACGTCACTATTTCAGGAATTATTTTATTCGTCCTATCTTTCCTTCCCCCGTTCTCTGCTTTTTTCATTTCTTTGTTCCAGATATTTACTTTCATCCTTATATACTTTGGGTCCTTAGCCCTTGTGGAGGGTAAAACATCTCCATAATGTAATCGGCAGTAGGGGGTTCAGAATTTCACACTTTATGGGAATGCTTTCATTTTACCCTTTTCATTCGCGAGTAAACTCTCTGGTTTTACTATCAACTTCACAGTCAGCAATATCTGGAAGATATGTTAGATGCGTCATATTTAAAAGCTATATTTTTAATCAAATCTCCAGGAATTTCAATAAAATTCTAGTGAGCACTTCCAACCATGATCTCAGAGTTTATTTTATTTCTTTGGCCATACCTTTATCGTTTATTCCTTGAAGCAGAAACACATTTTTGCTCATCTTTTTTCTGTATCCTGTTTTCTACTACTCTAGCTTTATCTAACAGGTCAAAGGCACATTATTTTACATTCAAATGTCTCTGCTTTATTTGTGGAATTTATGGTTACACTTTTGTGAAGCGGCAGGCAGTGCACTTTAAATCTTAACAAAATAATCCTGCATACACATTTAATGACAAATTATGAAGAATATAATAACACTCGACAAGCGCAGTATTTTACTGCAGGATCAGAATAACTATTCAGTTGAAACAAAAACTAATGGCATTTTTTAAGCTGAAAATAGTTTCAAAAATCTACCACAGCCCAGAACACGTGTTCTACTGAAGGCATGATATAATTGGTTAAGCAATTGAATGTATGCTTGTAAGACTATAATTAGATCATGCTATTAAAGCTACGTAGCTTGTTCAGATTCCACAATAATTTCAGCAAGTATTCCTATACTTTCTCCCCGGCGCCATTTTCGGTTTTGCGCTTAGATGAATGTCATTGCATTTATTACGTGAGTAATGTGACAAGGTTTGGATTTCATGACCGATTATGCTGCGAAGAACAGAAGATACACGCTTAATGCTGTTCACGCTCACATTTATATCAGCCTAATGTGGAGTGTTGCAAACTGCCTTTTCTTAACCCTTAATAGTCAAATCTGCCCTTTTGTGAACAGAGAGCATGCTAATAAGGGATAGTAAGCGCTGAAATCTCTACTAGGAACGGAGGCGGTAAATGACAGCTACTGCACAGAGTGCGATTCAGGGATACATATTTTTAAATCAATTTACTACGTATTTACACGTCTTTGTTCCCGAATTCTCCTTCAATCTGAAAATCCCGAAGTTATCCAACCGGGTGTCGGTTTATAGGAGAGAATTACCAAGTTTCACTGTTAAACAGGAAGGCAGTTTACACTAAAGCAGTGTGAAAGGGATTACTGCTAATTGGCTTGACGCAGTGACTAAGATGTGACCGTGTTGACGCAGAGTTTTGAACACGATGTAACCGCCTTAGTTGGAATAGAGACGAAGGAGAAAAGTATTCATCAATTTAAATGTATTATTTGTGGGATAAATATGTATTAATATGAGTTAATTGATGTGGAATTTAGATTTTAAGTAAAATTACTTAAATATTATTAAGGGACGAGAAGACCCTATAGAGTTTAATATAGGTAGTAATTAATTGAGTTAAGGTTTAAGTTTTTGTTTTTATGCAATTTATTTAATTGGGGTGATTAGAAGATAAGATACACTTTTCTTTATATTTAATAAATTAGTTATATAATTCAATTGTTAAAATTACTAAGAATAATATTGTGGTAATTGTTCAGATTATTGATTTTGCAGGAGTAGCTTAATATTGGCACTTGATTGATGCTGAATGACTATTCTTATGTTTGTTGATGATGCATTAGAAAACAACCTCATGTGTTGACTTTATCGACATTGGTGGGTGCAAGAACTATTTCCATGTAGGAACATGTCCACCTGGAGGAAAAAATGATTCCTCATTATCTTTTATTCTTCGAACCTCAAATTGTATAAAAACCCATTCTGTTTGGGCCTCAACTACGGTTTAGCAACAGTGGTCATTTCACATCGTATTATGGCCTAGTTTGTGATCAGCAAAATTTTTGCCCATTGTACATTAGTTATTGTGGTACTGTCTCGAGTTAGCTTCTGTTAGTTGCAAAGATTGATACCGAGCGAGCTGGCTCCGCGGTAACGTGTCAAGCTGGCATTCGGGAGGTCGTGGGAGCAATTTCCTTGCCCGACCTTCTTCCCCTTGGTTTCCCCTTGTTAGGCGAATGCTGTGGTGTTTACCTTCATGCCACGATTTCATTTTCCTTCATTCAGTTTCCTCGTCCTTCAGGTGTGCTTTCAGGCTCACGGTGCATGGTGGTGCTAGACGAACGTTTTGAAGGATAATTACATCCCCCTGTCCCTCCACTTCACCTCGCTAACCATTTCGCTTCACCTTTCATGAGGTTGTCTGTTTCAGGGTTCTAAGTGTCGAAGAGAGTTTCGCATGTATGCCATGTGTTTGCTCTCTGTAAACTGCCGTTCTCGGATAGGTGGAGGTCTCCGTGTTCCGGGTTCCAGCGGATCTAGAGACCGCAGGCGGGGAGAAGAATCATAGTATGAGCCGTCACCGGGGAGTTCGAAAAGTACCTCCTAAGTATCCTGCCTTCTGGCGTTCTCTCTCCTCAGATTCGAGCGCCCTTCGTGTCGTCTCATCTCATCTCTACCTCCAGAGGGCATACACACCTCCGAACATACTCTAACCCATATATTTATCTGTAATGATTGATGCTATTGCCTCACTAACAAGCTATATAATTTCGTTGTCATTAGCAGTTATGCTACACTTTCTATTGTTCTTCGGGATAGACCGCTGAGTGCAATTTTGTAACCTATATGTGCGAGTATTTGGAATGTATTTCATGCAGTTTTTATAATCATAATATATTTATGGAACCTCTAGTAGCATCGTAGTTTTTCCTTTATCCTAGACACATATATAAAGCGTACACAAAGTGATTTATTTTCTTATATCCAACTTTGTAGCGCAGATATCGTGTGTCCGACACAGCGGTTCAAGTTGGAATTAAAGTGCATTATTTGAGTCATTAAGCTTTTCTTCCGGCCTTTTCAATTGTTCAAGAAAATAAATGCCCGATAACCATAACCTCTACATACTCCGGCTCATTTAAGCATTCATTTTATCATTCATTCATAGGACCATCCCCATTTAAGAAGTTGAAGTTATTATAAAGAGAGGACATTAACTTCAACCGCAAAAACAGTTTATTTTCCGCAATTCTACATAGGATTACAAACGAATTTAAGAAATAGCTTGACTTCTAACCTGTCATCCCATCCAGACATTCCATTTGAGCTGCAGGAAGGTTCAGACCTAAAGACCTGATATATTTTCCCAGAATTTAGCATCCTTCAGGATTAAGAGATAGGGCACCGAAGTTCAAGTGCCACTCGATGTCCTCCCCTATGTCGCCGATGACTTCCGATATCGTGTTCCTTCCATTAGTGTGATTGGTGCTGAGCAAAACGACGCTACGGTAAACAGTTGTACTCTCAAATGCTACATAAACAACACGTGGACAGGCTGGTCATAAAGAGCACCACACCTAGAGTTTTATAGCGGAACTGCGGTACATGCAACAACTCGAGGTGTTACAAGCTTATTTTACACACGCCTCTAAAACATCGTCGTAAATGTCATAAATAATAGTGCTCCATGGTGCCCTATTCGTGCCCTTACTTTTATATCCGCTCAATATTTACAACTGTAAAACATTATGCTTTCAGAAATAGGGTTTGCACCCCGTTTTTATGTTCTATATTTTATTACGGTTAATTTTTCCTTCTGAATCGAAAAATAAGTTTAATGGATATCTGAAATGAAACTAAAACTCTGTGCGTGCAAAAGAAACGAAATTTTAAAGGACCCTAACATAATAATAATAATAATAATAATAATAATAATAATAATAATAATAATAATAATAATAATAATAATAATAATAATAATAATAATAATAATAATAATAATAATAATAATAATAATAATAATAATAATAATAATAATAATAATAATAATAATAATAATAATAATAATAATAATAATAATAATAATAATAATAATAATAATAATAATAATAATAATAATAATAATAATAATAATAAAAATAAATAATAATAATAATAATAATAATAATAATAATAATAATAATAATAATAATAATAATAATAATAATAATAATAATAATAATAATAATAATAATAATAATAATAATAATAATAATAATAATAATAATAATAATAATAATAATAATAATAATAATAATAATAATAATAATAATAATAATAATAATAACCATCAATTGATCATAAATTTCTGTCCGAACATAGGTCTCCGAACATAATTTCGAACTCCTATATTGATAACTCTTATGAGCTTTTCCCTTTGACTCTGCTTATGGACCATTTATCTTACTATTACCTCTCATTTCGGCTCCAAACCTTTTATTTTTTACCTTTCACCAATTTCCAGACAATTACTCGCCTTTACCTGGTCTGTTTAGCATTTCCCTTACTTGCCCATTTGTTGTAAGGGACATTCATATTTTATAACGATAGTATTTTCGGGCACTTGATTGTTACTCATCGCTGGAACTGGCGTCACTAAAACTTCCAGAAAGGGTGCTCAATCTTGCACTTCTTAGTACCTCTTACTACCTACCAGTCTATCTTACACTTGCAGCGTACAATGCGATGCATATGTGATAAGTAATACAACTTAACTGATGAAGTGTTTAGCTAAATGTCGATGCCAAGAGTACTCAAACTCCGGATGCTTCAACCAGATGAAGACGGAAACATTGGTGTCACAATGTGCAAGAACGAAGAGGCTGTTAAGATTCCACCAGAGCAGTAAAGGGTGGTTGGTAAGGGTAGAATACGCTGCAACTTACACGAACAGCAATACAGACGGGTGGCTAGATGGAGAGGGGTGTATGCTGAAAATCGTTAATGACGTCATTTCATGTCCGTCACGGCCCGTAAATGGTGCCATCCTCCTCCCCGAATGTCGTTATAAGCTCGTTCATCTGCCTCCCCTTACCATCGACCCGGCCAACTTCTTATATATCCCTCCATTTCTCAAGGTCTTCGTCTGGCAGAAAACCATGCGCCAGATTAAATTCTACGGTCCAGACGTTTTAAGACGATGGGTAGTGGTTCATCTGTCTAGTCTTACATTGTAGAGCTACCACAATAACATATTGCAGATTAAGCCTTGTAAACTGTCATGTTAAAGTCAAAAATGAAACGAAAAGGGGTTTGGGTGGTCGTTTAGACTTTATAGCTCCTTCGAGCCAGTTACTGTTTTATAGCACCGTTCTGAATACAGCCTAAGGACCCATCTCAAATCTCTTTAACATAGAGGGTCTTATATCACGGCTTATGTTCATAAAGGTAAGATTAAGAACAGAATGTTTCATTACAACATTCATTGTGTATTTAGCAGATTGCACAGAGTTTATTGTTCGTCCGGTGGTGAAATAAAAAAGAAATAAGAAAGCGATTGTCAGCAGTGACAAAGACCACATTATAATACCTTACAAACTCAGTACACAGAATCCCAAAAATGCATAGGTAAGCGTCCCATTAAATCACAAAATTCATTTTCTAAGTAAAGTAATAAAAATGTGCTCACGACCATCTTCTCCCAACTAGACAGAATAGGAATAGGAATAGGAGAGATGCGGAAGGGGTTCGGCACTGAAGCCAGGCTTATTGTACCTATTCCCCCCGGGAGGAAGGATGAGGTGAGAGGAGAGACCGGGAGGCCAGATTCAGACTGACGGCACAGACATTGACAGACATACCTAAGGTTTCCCAAGTATGACGACACGTCGAAGTTTTTTAGGTCTTCCAGGGTCAACTCATATCGGCGTGGGGTCCAACGCCCCTAAATGCCGCCCCCTTTTCTACCCGGATCCCATAGACGAGAGACGGGAAGACTTCCTATGCGAATACCCTTCCTGCCAAGCTGCACTGAGCTGACACTTGCTATCCCGAAAGAATCAACGGGATGAAGGATGAATTAAATGACGAATAAAACGAAATGGAAGGACACGAAATTCAGGAAATGTAATTATCCTTCCCAGAATTCTCCTGGCGATCCGAGGAAACTCCCGAAAAAACCTATGGTCACGAAGGTCGGCCACGGGAATTGAACCACGACCCACAAGCCTCACGCATTACCGGCAAGGGGGCCATCTAGGTCGGTAACTCATACATAGCTAGAGGTTTGGTCAATAAAAGTGTAGTAGGAGTTGTCCCGCTTGCGTTTTCCCCTCTCGCGAGTTATCGTGATTGAAAACTTGTACTTAGTTCATTGTTGCTCTAACATGTAAAGCCTACCTAATAGGCACGATTATGATGTCACAAACAACACACTGCTCCTTTTGGTTTCTTGGAGTTGACAGATTGACAATGCCTTCTTTAATGGAGAGGAAATAACAAGGATGTTACACAACCAGATAGTTATTTTGACTCAAATCATTCCTTAAAAACAAGCTTCGCATATTCCCTATATTTATACTTTTTAGACAGCATACAAATTGTAATTCTGAATACAGGAATGACAGATTAGCCCTAGAAGCAATACAAAAACTACAGGATTTTATAATGAAATTGCATTATATTGAGTACCATCGCTTCGGCTCGCTAATTATGAAAGATATGCATTGCAAAAGTTTGCCTTTATTGAAACTCAGAGGCTGTTACCATTATGTGTGGTAAGGATCAATGCGAAACTGATCCAGGCCACATTGTTTCTTTATCTCCGCCTCTGTGACGGCAGATGGCATTAGGGTGCCATCCAGTCTATCTACTTACATTATCTGTGATAGATTGCACAGCATTCACGGTTGCCTTCTATTTTTATTTATAACATTGTTTTAAACTCAAGGTGAATTTTTAGGCCGTGATATTAAATATCCAATCCAGTATTTACCTTGGCGACTGAGGGAAACCACGAAAAACCTTCAGTAAGATTCATCGACTCACGGGATTTGAACCAGGCACCTCCCAAGGATTTATTGTTTTAGTTTTAGTCGGATTGCTGGACTATTCCTTTAAATAATGTCGCCTACAAGAAAATAAAATACATAGTAGAGGGATTAAGAACCAGGTGTGTATAAGATTCGCAATATTACATTAAAATAGGATAAGATTTCATTTTTCAGCCTTTAAAAGCTGTTGCACTTTTAAATTCTCTTTCTTCAGTTATTTGCGATTATTCTTAAAATGTATTAGCCGTAGAAATCAATATGTTAAAATACGAAACTGGAAAGTTTTCACAGTCGAAGGGGATACGAAACACTTTCAAGCGAATCATGGTAAAATAGATTCTACTAAGGCGTACTTTCATCCAGGAATAAAATACACTCTGGAGCATTTTGGTCCACAAATAGAAGGGAAATATACCTATGTCCCAATATTGGATAACGCTCTGGTAAACGTTTGCTTTCAGTTACAGAAATTGCACTAGCGTCGCTTTCAGATCTGCGGTGCTCCAGACAAATAGGGGCTCGGCGCCTGATCGAGACTTTTTTATTGCGGCACGAACGAGACCGAGGTTAAATACCCACTAGATTCTCACCCCCGGAGATGTAAGAGACATGTTGATTGCACAATTAGTCCCTCTGCCAACTTTACGATCTCAAACTCCCCTAGTTCGAGTTCATTAATCCGATCCATTCTGAGGAAACAAGATTTAAAAGAGATGGAAAGCCAATCTTTTTAAACCTCTCTCTCCCTTCCATCCTCTTTTTTCTAACTCTCGTAATGCAAAATTTATGTCTTTAATTCATTTTGTAGCGAACAGCCTTACATTTCTTTTCGTCATTAAGACTATTAACATGTGCCAAACTTGTTTCAGATGCATGTAAGCGTTTACATAATCGGTAAAATATTAAATATGCCTTAAATTCAACAAACGTACATTTCCATGTCCTCGAGATGTGTTTCAGTGTGTTAAACGCTGTCTATTGTTTCCAATTCACTAGTACATAAAGCTCTTTGGATTCATTAAGTTGTCAGTATAAAACTATAAAATATAGTACGGAAACACAGTAAGATATGTTTTTAATAATATTTAAAAACGTGCAAGATATACAACCACTTAGAATATGGAAGTTAACCAGAACCTACCATGTAGATAATGGTAGGAGTATTCAACCCATATGCTCTTTTACACATATTGGTTAACATAGCCTGTTAATCAAATAATATGTGAAGATATACACCTATATTCAATTACCTACAAAACAAATATTAAAATGCATACATGCTTTTAAAGTCTTCAAGAAATATATTCAAAGCTTTAACATCCCTGATTGTTTAAAAACTTTGGGGCCATCGCTAAGCTTAATGGATGCAGTTTGTTGCACGAAATAGGTACAGCTTGAATAATTAATCTATTGAATATATTAATTAAAAACCACAGAAATAAGTACAGAATATGGAATTTATGGGATTAACGGCGAGAATTCCTTGCAGAAAAAACAAGAACAGAAAAGAGTTTAGGAATTAGTCTTCAAAATATTAAATACACATTGAATTAAAAAAGCCCTCCCTCCGAATACAACAATACATACGTGTGTCTATAGATCAACAAAATAATACAGCAACTTTTACAAAATGTTAAACTTCGCCGTTAATCTCTATTATCTATTATAATACAATTCACGTGTGAATGTACTGTTATTAAGAAACTATTTTCTTTTATTACAAATTACATTTCAAATCGCCTCAACACCAATTTATACTAGCATCCTAAAAATGTACCTAATTTAATGGAAAAAACAGGTTTTAGATAATGTCATGCATTCAAGAATTAATAAACTGCTTGCGCTAAAATTGTCAGTTTTGTACTTTCTATATCATTTAAAAGACTTCATGGTTTATAAGACTTACACTGCATACAAATATTTTCTGCTCTGTTTTTTACCTTTCATTAATGTCAGTTTAATATCGTTCATCAAGATGATAAGTTATGGCTCAGTATTAACCCTAGTTCGTCCATTTGTAATAAAATCGATTATTATTGGAGGAGTCCCCTTGGAGTAGCCATAAATAATTTACTGGTAGTTTGAATAACTTTATTATTATTACTATTATTATTACTATTATTATTACTATTATTATTACTATTATTATTACTATTATTACTATTACTACTATTATTACTATTACTACTATTATTACTATTATTACTATTACTATTATTACTATTACTATTATTACTATTATTACTATTATTACTATTATTACTATTATTACTATTATTACTATTATTACTATTATTACTATTATTACTATTATTACTATTATTACTATTATTACTATTATTACTATTACTATTATTATTATTATTATTATTATTATTATTATTATTATTATTATTATTATTATTATTATTATGATTATGATTATGATTATGATTATGATTATTATGATTATGATTATGATTATGATTATTATTATTATTATTATTATTATTATTATTATTATAATTATTATTATTATTATTATTATTATTATTATTATTATTATTATTATTATTATTATTATTATTATTATTATTATTATTATTATTATTATTATTATTATTATTATTATTATTATTATTATTATTATTATTATTATTAATTACCGCCGTTATAATCGCCAGAAATAAGATTATTTCATAGAGCTAAAGGATTGTACTTCAGTAAACAATATATTATGAAATGAATAGATCCGAAAAGAATAATTAAATACATGTACATAGCACGAACCATAAACTAAGTCGAGGAATCATGTAGGAAGAAAGCATTGAGGAGTGACCAAGATCTACAAAAACACAAACAAACGAATATCCTGTTTTTCTTGACTGTACTTGAGTTCCAAAACAAGCTTCAACTTACGAGTTAATATTCCTACTGCTTTCAGGTTTTAATTTAAATTGTTCTTCCATTTTTATTTCTTTCCTTTTCTGCTCTTGTTTTAGATGAAAATTCGCATTACTTAATACGCAGCTTACCTACTTTACACGTTACACCTTAAAACCAGTAAGCTATGCAACGAATAACAAGGAATTGCAAGTATTTTCATTAGCTGAATGAAGTGAAAACTTTTACAAGCATCCCAGAAGAACGAATTACATGCCAGAATAAGTAAGAGGAATGCTGGAAACCCAATAAAACGTGAAGTATTTCCGATAAAGTTGGGAAAAGGAATTTTGTGCTCCGTGAAGAAGCTACATAATAGTGTTGAAGGAAAACTAAGTTAATTTCACATTTCACAGACTGAGATATCTAAGATTTTATTTTATGTATAATTAATTAAAACCATATGAATACAAATGCAAGTAAGAAACAGCTACGGGAAACAAGTAGTTGCAGTTGAAGACAACAAAAAACGCAAAAAACAACAAAAATCTTGTAAGTGTGCCAAATAAGGTCATGTTAAGGTTTGGTTCAATGTTAATCCACATCTAACGGGCCAAATGTTTTAAAATTTGGTAAGTTTATATATTGATCCTTGGGAAAAGAAAAATGTAAACGTTATCAGATAACTCAATAGATATGACCTTAAAATTCTTGGTTTTCTAAAAGAAAATAAATTGGCTTTATTAGGATCAGGGGTTCCAAATAAGGCCACTTCAAATTATTTCACTTAAGATAGAGGACACAAATCATATGAATAAACAGGTAAGATTCTGAACAAAAATACATCTTATTTAAGAAAAGTCATGAAATATGATAGCTCAGTAATGACAAATTTACTAACACAGATCAAAAGATTATAAAGAAAAATGGCAATTATTAATTTAGACATTCTGAACAATGAAAATGATTCATCGTATCTTGCTCTTTTATACCAAAACAAAGTTCATGAATAAATCTGCTACAACTTTCACACATTATCATATCTATCATTTTGTCCTCTCTGCAAATATTACAGTATAGCACCAGCTCGCTTTCAGAGCCTGGCAGTAAAGGGCTACACACGCTCTCTCTCTTTCTCTCTCTCTCTCTCTCTCTCTCTCTCTCTCTCTCTCTGAGTTTTACCATTAAATACGATTTAATAGTATTGGGTGCCCCCCCCCCCAAAAAAAAAAACACCGACAACGTATAGTGTGTTGTGCGGGATGGCAAACTGATTTGTTTTCAGTTAGGAAGCCCTGTCTGGAAATGCATGGTTTGCACGCTAGAGAGCGTCGAAATTTAAGAATGAACGGTTGTGACAATTTGTTTACATTTGTTTTGGTATCTTAATATGGGAGGTATGTAGGTAACCCTTTAGCCACATGTGTACTGGAAATTCCTCCATACAGTTCTTATACGCATCCTACTGCGTTGCGTATGTAGTTTCCAGTACAGTAAAGTTCTTTAACAGCAGTGCAACACGAACCAGTACACAGCTGCTGAAATGGCCGACTTGAGCTCCAGCACACATTAATGTAAATGTGCGGAATCACCTCTACGTCGCATACCCAAATTGATGGATTGGTATACCTCCGGTGGTTTGACTTGTATCTAGGACCATAAAACTGGAAAGTCTCTTCTATCATGCCGTTTAGGGTCAGGGGGTGAAAAAATGTTTTCCGTGCAGAAACGTCAGAAGCCTATTCATACTTGCCTTGAGTCTAGCACTGATCGGACAGAAGCAGCCGAGTTTTCTCCCACCTTCCCCAGAACAACAGACACAGAGGGATGAGTATCTGTGTCTCTTCTCAACATATTTCTTTTTCCTTCTTTAGACCAGAGACAGGATAAACCACACAGGGTATAGAGGTGAACCACTTCCATGGTCAGTACGGTCACCAGACCCCATAACTCTCGACTATTTTCTGTGGAATTGTGTGAACGGTATGATGTATGGCACTCCTGTAACGTCAACGGAAGACCTAATAGCTCGGGTCCACGGAGCGATTGAACGTTTACAAAGACAGTCGCATATGTTGGGTCATGTGTAAGAGGCTTACCACCGCTGATATAAGCTCTGTAATGACGTAGGATGTGCAAAGTTGGAAGCCCGTTTGTAATGTAGACAGCTCGATGATAGGTTTATTGACGAAATGTGAACGCACACCCATCTGACACTTCGATGCACTACAGCGTCCAGACCGTGCATTTCTAAACAGAGGTTCCTGTTTGAAAAATAATCAGTTAGCCGTCCCGCACAACTAAACGTTGTCGGTGTTTTGGGACATCGTGTATAGGTGTGTATATATAACTTAGTTTGGTGAAAAATACTTGCCGCCATAAACGACAATGTACTGGTCAATTGTTAGAGCAAGCTAAAGACCACGCGCACAAATTGCTTCTTCTATATTCTCGCACATACTGAGAAGGAAATAAGGTTTGATGCGTTTCAAGGATCAAGGATCAATATGACAATCAAGGAGGTGCTACCACCTACTGTTATTATGCAGAAGTTTTTCAGGAACCATTAGTTGGCCGTATTAGTCTGTAAGGCCTTGTTTTCATACACACATTATTTTATAACGTGGTATAAGCCCTAAATGGACTAATAAATGGAAAATAGCTAATACACATTCTTCAGAAGTTTAGTCGAGCCTGAAATCAGATAAACAAGCATTAATCTACAAAGGTAGCTTCTAAAACCCCTTAATTAAATGCGAGTTTCAAGTAGTTGATAAGCTAGGTAATTCTGGGGTTGGCCCACGGAATGAAAACGACTTCCAGGAGAAAGCAAAAGGAGGGGTGTCTTAAAAATGGCCCGAAATGCCACTAATGTGGGAACAGTGCCAAGGAGTAATAAAGAGACTCCTAGAACTCCCCCTTCTCTGTGCCTCCTTCGCCAAGTGAGGAAGAAGAATAATGGAGGAGTAGGAGAGAAGACGTAACAAGGAGAGGGTGTTTTCAAATCCGTATTCGCCCGCCTGGGAAAAGGCATAATAACAATTAAGCCAACCTTTAAAAGAATACAGCCAGATGCGACCCGACGCAAGCGTGTTACAAAAGGGTAGGAGACTCCCACAAACATACACAAAAAAGGCACTTTGCATTTGCCCAAACCTTCCACTTCCTCGTGCAGTAACTACCGCGGAGGATGGAACTTCTGCCAAGGTTTACCCAAGAACTTAAGTTTTCCTTTCTTAGCTTTACGTTCATTCAATTTGTAAGCCCTTATTCTTCGTTGTGAAAAGCTGATTGGAAAAACAATGCTACAGCGGTAGGTGCCAGTCCATGGGAGTTGGGGTAACTTTTTAGGAAAATTTCAAGCAAAGAAATGTTGCATTACAAAATGTTATACTGCAACAATTGAGGCAGTCCAAACAGCTGACTTTATAAAAGCAATCTTATCGCATACTTTGCAGTTAAATTGTTTTATTTCGCCAATTAGTAAGCTGTGAGATTTTTTTTTTTTTTTGAATAATGTGTAAGGTGACAGTTTTTTTACTGTTTTCAACCAAAGTTGTAACCAAATAAAAATATATAAAACACACTATATAAAACTATATTAGCACAGAATAGGCCTGAAAACACTGGCCAACAAAAATTTAAAATTTGTGTATATGCCTTGACTTCATTGGTCAAATCTTACTAATTTTGGGTTGAAGAAAACCAATAGGACAAAGAAAAAGAATTATTAACTCTAGTTTCAGTGATTCACATTAGGTGGAATTATTTTATTTTAAGAGGAAACGATGCATTTTAATTGAATATGTCAACAGCATTGGAACTCCAGTTGAACTTTTTTTAATGAGCGTTACATTCCAAGAATTTTGAATGGATAGAAAAACCCCTGGCAGGTGGTGGTTTTGCAGAGACTTACGTCGTGGCTTCATAAGCTAACTCTGTCTGTAGGCTTTCTTCTTGTGAGTTCTGGAGTATCCCTATACAAAGACCAAAAATAATCTACAAGTATTGCTTCATTCCAGTAACCCTGACATCCCTGTTCCATTTTTCGTTTGTGTTCAGTATATTTGATTGAATTAAGGGCTGTTATGTTTACCTAAGTCTCCTTCATGTAAACTGCAGAACCAAGAATAGAAGGAAGACGGTTACAGAACTTTCTAGCTTAGTTGGAGGAATCTATGAATAGCCTTCATTCCATAGGGAGTGCTAAAGTATCTGAATGTGGAATAGCTCAAACAGCAGATGGAAGATTCTGGTATTGAATTATAGTTTTTTTTTTTTTTTTTTTTTCAATGACAACCCTGCGTTTTTAGGTCGAGTCAATCAGAAATGTTACTCATGTGTATGTTTATAGGCTCTCGGTCAAAACATAGGTACAGCAAAAGCCATATATATTTTTTCCAGTCATTCTCTAGTATAACGGAATAAGAGTTGAAAAAGGTGTATGTGCATCACAAGGCTTATCCTGGTCCCTACCTTCATATCAAAATAATGCCAATAGGCAGGTTGCAGTTATGTGATAAAACAGATGTAACAAACGTTATTCACAGAATTTACACACATTCGTGGTATTTTAATAAAATGTACATCTTAAAGACTCAAGACACCACAAATCCTCGCTAATTACAATAGAAACAATATTAATCTTACACCCACAGCAACAATATGAATGTTTGTTGTGTGGAAATTCATAGGAATCAGCTATTTTTCGGCCCCAGACATTTTCATTGTTGGTCAGTGTAATACACAAAATCTGTAACTTCTCATTAGAACCTTTGTCCTTTTCTTCGGTGAGAAACAAGCTATAGTGGTAGCTATACCAAGTTCAGTCTTAGGTTTGTCCGCATCAAAACAAACCCACGTGATCAGTGCACCGTGGTACAACACGGTAGCAATGCGTGCAGGGAAGTAGTCCCATTCTAGTAATCTGAGTTTTAGAATGAATTTATCGTTAAATGATATAACATTCTACACAAATACTTGAGAGGTTAATTAACGCTGATGTATACTGATAAACAGAGCTACAAGTCCCAACATGCAACTCGTGTAATAACCTGGTATCCGAGTATTGTTTATAACAGCAGTTTCTATTTAAAATCATGGCAGACAGTCGCGGTGAATTTGCTCTTGCGTCTTCGTCGACTTATGTAAAGCATAAGGCGGGAAAACCATTGACTAGTGGTGAGAAAACAATAGTGTTGAACGTGTATTATAAGTTGTGTGAGAAATATCCAACTGTTCCCGTCAAAGAAGTAGTGACATTAACTTCTGAGTTCACCGGTGTTTCGAGTACCAGTATAAACAGTGCTCGTAAAGAAAAAGCTGAAACAGGAAAAGTGGTTACACCCGGGAAAAAACGAAAGCGTGTGAAATACGCCATGCAAGAATGTGACGAGTTTGTTAGAAACGCAATTCGTGTTACACTCTTTAAATTGACGGAATAAGGGATCATTTCGTTTCTATTACGTACCGCATGCACTCACCACGTGGTTGTGTTGTGACTATTTCTGGCGCGAATGGCGAAAGGATACATTATAACTGTGCACTGGTCACCTGGGTTCAATTTCGCGCGGATCAACCTTAGAGTGAATAGATAGTAGTATCCCTTCAGGACATAGTTATGTAACCCCTCCACTTCTGAAGCATAACAAATGATTAATCTGCACAAGAATGTGAGCGAAAAACGCGGGGGAGGTAACAGAAGCTATTAAGAAAAGAAAACTGGATCAACTCTCATGCCTCCCGTCGCAAAACGGTGATTGAGGAGCACGATGGGCTAATGTGTGCATATTTGCCGTTGTCAGTCAGAACGTTAGGTATTAAAATAAATAAAACATACCGTCCTCGCGGGATTGGGCGGTAAAAGGGGGAAAACGGTATGGTGTTTTGACGGGGATCGGACAGCAACTGAGTGATGTCTGGGTATCGCGAAGCACTTCACGCCTGACGTTGATTGATGTCCAGGAAAATCTGTCTCCAGGTATTACTATACAGCCAGCTGATAGGCTGCCCAGCAGTGAAACGCTCAATTTCATCTCTGAAGAAAACAATGCGTCGCCAGCTTTGTTGCCGTACAGTGATGGTCTTTAACGCTACTTTGGTAATTGGTAAGTGGATGGCAGCCCAGAAATACTATTTCCTGCAATACTGCAGCTTTCTCCCAAAATAATAACTTCAAACGATAACCCAAAGTTAATTAAAGTGTACTTTTAAATAAAGCATTGAGGTTGTACTCTTAATTCATATCGAGTACCCCTCAGGAGCTACCACTTCTCATATAGCTCCTAAAATGTTGTTTAGGAAGATTTTTACACGTAGTGAGTGACTTAAATTGCGCAGTGTTTTATTGGTGAATTTACTTCTGTACTTATAAGACCATAGCGTTGCACCATTAGTATGTCTTCGACTTCCGCGTAACAAGTATCGCGGGACAGTGCCCGATCAAGTATATTTCAACTAGGAAACGGATATGTTACCCCCACCATTAGTTTGCATGACGACACTAGCACAGACCCGAGCAAGGTCATTCGCCAGGTCTAAAAAATCTGCCTGTACCTAAAAGCCCAAGAAGCTGAGTGTATCTATTTGTATAGGTGTAAATTTTGTCAACAGTAATCACAAACCACATGATAACCTAATTTATGTCTATAAACAGTTGCATTATTTGGAAAGTACGTTCATTTGTACAGCTGTGTTAAAAAAACAAAACAAAAAGCATCAAGCATGTAACGATGTAATAGCTTAGGTATGAACATCGAGTTACGTCGATGAACGTTGCTGTGAGAGCGGAACTGGATGATTCAGTCAGGTGTAGTGCTCTCCATGACAATAACATAGCCGGTAAAAGTAAAACGAGCAGCAGTGTTTCTGCCTGGTTCTGTTATGGAATTATCTGACTTCAAATTCAAAGCACCTTACCAGAACACAATCTAACATGCAGTCTTCGATTACAAACTTCCCAGACATTGGTAATCATAACATATTATATTCTCTTCTGTTTACCTTATAACAGGAATTTCCTTCATATAAACTAGAACTGTTATATACTTTCTCATACTATGGAGCCAAAATGTAATTGTTTATACTCTGTATCAATTGTGTCATTAAAATAGCATTAAAATTACAACGTTCAAGCTATTAGTTGTGTTATTAACACCAGGAATGTGTTTCCTGTATTTTCTATACTACTGCATGCAGCATGCCTCAAACTAAGCTCTCTTCCCCTGCGGCAGCAGTGTAGCGGCGACGTCACACGCTAAACTGGCCTTCAGTGCAAGCATATTCAGCAGTGTGCGCTGACATCAACCGGTATTACCCGTGCTTCCCTGCACAAGACTAAAGATACAGCGACTTGGAATTGCCGCCATTTATTGCTAGGTTCCTTTTCAAGCCCACAGCAAACGGTCCGTATTTTTCTCAGCTGGGCTCAGATAATTGCATAGGAGGGAAGTTTGGCGTTCATTACGTTTAAAATTTGGTTGTGTGTGGAACGTTATTAAGGTTGAGCATATCATACAACATCACATTTGATTATTTTATTATTTGTGAAACATTCTTCTGCAAAAGGTGTTGGAAAAGATTCTGTCGTTAAGTTTGCATACGTTAGGATTCGTAGCAGAGCAGTTATCCGTAACCTCATGAATATAGAGACGCGTAAGGGCATTTTATACTTTCTCTAACAATTACTTAATAGGTATAGGTGGTACTGCATAACACTAAAAATTGGATGTCGTGATATCACATGAATACACGTTTTAAGGCCTCCCGAATCCAAAACAAAAGAATTCTTGGAATAAGGTCCTGTGTGTGTGCTTTTGTGTGTGTGTGTGTGTGTGTGTGTGTGTGTGTGTGTGTGTGTGTGTGTGTGTGTGTGTGTGTGTGTGTGTGTGTGTGTGTGTGTGTGTGTGTGTGTGGCCCCTATATAAAACTCACCGTGTATAAAAGAATAAAGACGTTTAGGGTGAGTGAGTGATTTGGGTTTAAGGGCCCGTCGACAACTAGGTCATTAGGGCCATAAAGACGTTTAGGCATACTAAAATTATTTATCAACATAGTTACATCTTAATAATACCTCCCCAAACATAATTTCATTTCTTGCATCAGAAATATCAAGCCTATGGTCTCATACGAATAAGGGCGCGCACTGAGCACTAACTGAAATAAAGGTAAGCACCTAGAAGAAAATCCAATCAAAGCTTATAAAATAAGCATTATTTCAGTTTTCTTTTCCTTCAAACTCCATGCTGGTTGCTAAAGAAGAGTGAACTCAATATGTAAATTTATTCATGCTCGATAGATGTGCAACCGCTTTTGTCAAAAATAACTGTTCCCGCATCATAACACTGCAAATCACCCACTCCTATATCTGAGACCAAGGTCATATATCTTTGTAGAAGCCGCAGAGCTTTAAGGTTTGAAACCAATGAATGCCATAGTTGAATAAAGCGGCCTGAACGCACCAGACTGAGGGATATGAAGTAGGCGGATGAAGGTAATAGGCATAATTAACATTCGTTGTTGGCAATCGTAACTACCAAACAAAATGGATGTTAATGCAGTAAATTTGGTGTAATTGAATTTTAAGCGAGAACTTCATTAAATTTTGTTTGCAAACATTACGCAAATTACATACATTGTTATCGCCAGGTAAAAAGCCTAGCCAGAGGGGTTCAGCAACAGCAGTTTGTGCTCTCGTTGTATATATTGTTTCTCAGGTCCCAGTATTTGTTCCTTGTTATACACATTGTATATCGAAAGCTATCAAATACAAACATATAACTATTTTAACGCTATTTTTTGCAATGCTTTGAGATTTTCAGCATCGGTTTGATGAGCCTCTTAACTAATAATAATAATAATAATAATAATAATAATAATAATAATAATAATAATAATAATAATAATAATAATAATAATAATAATAATAATAATAATAATAATAATAATAATAATAATAATAATAATAATAATAATAATAATAATAATAATAATAATAATAATAATAATAACAACCATAATAATAATAGTTTATTTAAGTTCTAAGTAATTGCAAAGTCTTGTTTTGTCTTGTCTTGTCTGTCACGGAGGGAATTCCGTGCCGTCAGGTGATAGCTTATGGTGCATCAGACCTTGGGGGGAAGGACGATATGAGAGTACCCTACAGGCGGCCGAAACGCATCACAGTGGATGGGTGCCTAACAGATGTAGGCAGTTCTTCAGCCTCACTGAGTTTCAGGTCGCCACACAGAGCGCACTACCGAACCAAATCCGGCTAATAAATATCTCTCCCGGAGGGCGGCTAGCCGAGTGCAGCGCCACCCCTCAGCGGAACACTGTATTTCTAGAACACAAAGCCCATCCTACCGGTAACCTTGCTGACAGTTACAACCTGGTAAGATCGTATAGAGATAGAATGAAGTGAATGGAATGAAACGGAGTGATTCGGGGGATGTAATGTAAATATCCTTCCCTGCATTAGCCAGACTCGAGAAAACCCCCGGAAGAAAACACGGGCAGGAAGGTCTGTCGCGGTAATCGAACCCGCCACCTCCCAAATGCAGGTCACAAAAGTTACCGCATGAGCCATCCCACTTGGTATTACAAAGTCTTAGGCTGCCTACTGAGAATACCACTTAAATAGCATTCGGCTCATAAAAGGATTATATACGTATGATCAAGTTCCTGTACATACAAGCACATATACATATTTAATTATTAATCCCTTTCTTTACCGTCCATTTCCAGTTGTATTTTGTTTTAAAAACTATTGACCCATGTTCTTGAAATTTCCTTCAAAAATACGCTTTAAAGCTGCTGGTTTGTTCAGTTTAAGGAATCTCCTACCCATGTCTTGATGTTCTCTTGCCCTACGTAATGAACATTGGCCTTACCATTTATTTGCAATTTTAACCTCCACATCGTATACTCTAGATACTGGCATAAGTGTCTTTGTAAATTAATGTGTTTTTTGTGAACAACCTTAGATGAGCAACAGCTAAATAAAAAATGTATTTTTAAAAGGAACAGCTTAATTCTACTGCTGGGAAGGTTTTAGCTATGTAAACTGTGCTATCTCAGCTAATACTCCAAACCATAGGTACTTACACACCTGAATTATCAGCCGGCCGATCTATGTATAGTGTCAATAAACCAACCTGAAAATAAGAGAAAAAGACATTAATGATGGGCAAATTTATTACAATGGAAAATAGGTTTATATATACTATCAATAACTCACTTTCACATCCTTCGAGACTTATTGCCTGACAAATAAAGAATCAATTTGCTGAAAAACAAAATATAGTTGATAGAAGAATTTTACTTTCAACAGTCCTGAATCGTTAGTCACATATTTTGTTTTGGGTTTGTTATTCATGCTAGCTTGGGTTAATATACCTATATGTAGGGGAAAAAATAAAGGTCACGATTTTTAAAGTTTAAATGCAAAATGAATGTTTCCCCATAGTCCTATACAAGTCCCATCACAATCCTGCAACTTGTACTTTATGTGGGCTCACCGTAGAGTTGACGACGACGACGACATACTGGCAGGCTGTGGTTCAGCCCGACGATATTTTTCTGCGTACCTACCCTCAACAGGGTTTAACCGCAGGTAGAATTTTTGGTAAAGGGTGGTTAAGGGTGTTGTTTTTAAATTTAGATTATGGCTTATATAATAAGGAGGCTATTTTGCCCCTTAGCTGATGACTCACAGAACTCAGCAATGTTCGCATTCTGTGGAGGTAAAGAGTTTTAAACAAGTTATAGATCTTTCGATCTTTTTAAATTTTGAATTTAGTTGGTGGGTTGAATTTTGAACCGAATAGCTCTTTGTTGGGATTATTTGTAGTTTAGCTTTTGCTGCTGATGGGTAAACTACTTTGTTATGGGATATGCCCGCAAGCCATACGGGGAACCCTGTACGACCTGAAGCGGCGTGTTGTGGGGTCATAATCACCTAGAGATCTAACCAGGACGCTTTGGTGGTTGGGTAATTTGGCGTACAATTTTGCTGCCCGGCGCCTAATTTCATCCTCCACGTATGGAAGAGATGAGGCTTCGTGAAGTAGTCTCACGGGGAAGGTTAAAGGGACAGAGTAGATGGACCGAAGTCCTCTGTTCTGCGCCCTCTGGAGCCACAGAAGCCAACTACCCGCTGCCATGCCCCACACTTCACAGGCGTAAAGCATGAGGGGGATAATCAGGGCTCTGAATAGGTGTAGTTTCAGGCGGACTGGCATCTCGGATTTCAGCATAGGGTACAGTGAGGCAATAGCCCCCTGCGACCGCACTGATAGGTCTCTGATATGACTTCGAAATGTTAGACTTTTGTCTAATTTAACTCCCAAATAGGTGATGGTGTCTCTCCACTGGATCCTTTGACCCCGAAGTTGGAAGGTGGGGCAGTCTGCAGGTGTGGGACGTCTCGTGAACAGGATGGCATGGCTCTTGTCTGGATTTACAGACATTCTCCATCGTCGGCACCAGTCTTGGACTAGGCGGAGGTGTCTTTGAATAGGGTTGAAGGCTCTGTGGATGTTTCTGTTGGTGCAGTATAGTAGTACGTCATCTGCATATTGCGCTAGATTGACCTGTGGTTCAGTTGGGAAGTCTGCCATGTAGACACTGAAGAGAGTAGGGGACAAAACAGAGCCCTCGGGGACTCCGCCTCTTATTGGCCTAATTCTGGAGGTTCGTCCAGCAACTGTGACTATGAGGGTCCGGTGTCGGAGGAAACTGTGTAGGATGTGAATGAGTTGTGTGGGTAGCCCCAGGTGAATCAGCTTATGAAGTAGCCCTGTGTGCCAGGTGGTTGAGAAGGCCTTTTCCACATCCAGAGATACCGCAGCGGTGAATGCGCGTTCCTGAAAACCCAGGGCAGCGGCCTCCACCACACGCAGCAGTTGCTGAGGTGTAGAGTGCCCAGGTCGAAAGCCGAACTGATGTTCTGGGATGGCTTGTATGTTTGTCAGTAGAGGGGATAATCGGGTTAGGATCATCCTCTCTAGAACTTTCGAGAGGATGGACAGAAGGCTTATGGATCTGTAGTTGGAGGGGTGTACCGGGTCTTTCCCAGGCTTCAAGATGCATATCACCCGAGCCTCTCTCCACTCGCGTGGAAAGTGACCCAGGGTAAGGCACATGTTGAAAACTCTAGTTAGGAAGAGCACGGCGTTGAAGGGAAGGTGACGAAGCATGAGGGGAGTTAGTCCGTCAGGTCCCGCCGCCTTTTTGATTTTGAGGCGTTTTAGTGCGCCATGGGTTTCGCTGGGACGTATCACCGGTAGTCGTTCCGCATCCTCCGGCGGACGTCGTAAGAATCGACGTACTTCTTGGCGGGTACGTTCTGAGAATCTATAATCCTGGGGGTCGTCTCTGGGACACATGGTCCGCTCTAGATAGTCAGCGAACACGTTGGCTTTGGCTTCAGGCTCGTATGCCAGGCCTCGGGTGCCCTGAATTGGCGAGTTGTATTGGCCACGACGGTTTCGAAGGCATCTGGCGATCTTCCACACGTCCCCACTTTCAGTGTCCAGGCTGGCCATCTTGCTCTCCCACGCTTGCACTCGGTGCTCACGCAGTCGAGCCCCGACCAGTCGGCGCAGTCGCCGTAATAGGGCTCTGTTGTGGGGGGTGCGATGCCTTTGATAGAGTCTTCGTGCCGCCCAGGACCGACGGATAAGGAGGATTATGTCAAGTGGGAGGACGTCTGGGTGTAAGGGAGCTGGAGCTCGGATTGTCAGGTTTTGGGCAGTTCTTGTCACAATGGATGTGAATGAAGAAATTGCCGCTTCAAGAGTTGGGATGTCGTTGATTCTGGGGTTAGGTGGGATGGAGGTACGAAGGCAGTTACGGACACCTTCCCAGTCCGTTTCCCGAGTGTAATTTGAGCTGTCGTGACTGGCAATCTGGGTATTGATTTCTGCCAGTACTGGGTTGTGGTCTGATTGGAGAGCATTTATGGATGTCAGTGTGAGATGAAATGGGAAATGCTTTATGATCGCAAAGTCTATGACAGAGGGTAGTCCTAGACCATGCGGATGATGTGTGGGTTGCCACGGGCCTTCCACCCTTAGTTCGGGGTCCGCGTCGATGAGGCGGATGATGGAATTGCCTCGGGCGTCCGCCCTTCGACCACAGTGCCAGCGTTGGTGTTTGGCGTTGAAGTCCCCAGCTAGGATGACGTTGGGATAAAGGGCTAGGATGGAATGGTAGTCATTAGGGACAAACTGCCTTCGTGGAGGGTGGTATACTGAGACTATCAGTATCTCTGTGCCGTCAAGGTTCAGAGTGATAGCCGTGGCCTCTAGTGTTTGAAGGGGTGGGAGCTGGATTGGGCGATGGACTACGTTTTGCCTTACGAACACCGCCGTTCCGCCTCCAGGACGACCTTGACGATCAGTTCTGTGGCAAACGTAGCCCGGTAAACGGAAGCGAGCATTTGGGCGTAGGTGGGTTTCGCTAACTAGAATAGCGTCTAGGGCATAAGTGCGGGCAAAGTGGGATAACTCCCCCGCCTGGCCAGCCAATCCGCACGCGTTCCAAAACGCGAACCGAAATGAGGTGCTTGGCCTAGTTTGTCTGGCCATTTTCGGTGTTTTGAAGTACGGAGGTTAGGAGGGCGAGCCCCTCCATTACAATGAGCGTCTTGGCTGTTGAGTCGCTCGCAGAGCTATATCTCACGATGAGATCACAAATCCTTTGCCCATGGGTCTGCAAAACTAGCTGCGCCCATTTGAGCAGGTCAGTGAGCTGAAAGGTAGGGGATGAGGGGGTGTTGTTTGTGGAAGGAGGGGGTGCTGGTGTCTCCTCGGTTCTAGCCTCCTCGGCTCTAGCCTCCTCCTGATGTTGTCGGATGGTGGAAACATCCCTCGCTTCGACCACTCTGGGTGCTCGTTTGGGCTTCCGGGGTTTTCTCTGCCTCTGCGGCCTTGGGATTGTTTGTGGGGGAGGTTTATTTTGGGGCTGATGTTGTGTGTTGTGTGATGGTTGCTGGTGTTGTTCTCGGGTCCATGGATTACCCGAGGTGCGCTGGTTCGTTTGAGCCTGCGAAACTCTAGGGGTGTTGGCTAGTTGGGGTTGAGGGGCCTGGTAATTTGAGGTGGAAGGTCTCACTTGGTCTCCTCTGGCGGGAGTTGGACCTTGAGGTATCTGTGGTCTCCTGGAGGCGATCACTCTCTTCCTCGCAGGGCAACCTCCGTAGCAGGCCACATGTTTGCCCTTGCAGTTTGCGCAGGTGGGGTCATCTGTGATCTGTCTAGGGCAGGATTCTTTGTGGTGCGCATCACCACAGCGAAGACATCTAAGGTTTCTGCGGCAGAAATGGCTCGAATGGTTGAAGCCAAGACACCGGTAGCATTGTGGGGGCCCAAAAGAGCTCCTCACAGCTTCCACCTTCACCCTGAGGTAGCACAGAGACGTGACTCCGTCGATTTTCATCTCCGGATCACACGCCCTCTCCACCACAACCAGGAAAAGAGGAATTGGTCTCTTGGCTTCCCCGTTCTCGCCCGGTTTGGTAAGTTGCCTTACCAGTCGAGGGGTGATGCCTTTGCGTTTGAGCTCTTCTTCGATATCGCCCACGGGCGTATCTAATGGAAGACCTCTGATGACACGGCGGATGTCTCGAGTTTTGTCGAGACCAAACGTAAAGTGAGGGAGATTTTTCTTGTCAAGGACAGATAGGAGGGTATTATAGTCCCTCACATGGTTCGTCTGAAAGACATATCGGCTTTTCCTCCTCGTCACCGAGCACGACCCCGAAAGTGTTGGCATGACTTCTTTTAAGAAGCCCACCATACCCCTGAAATCGTCTACAATGATAGGCGGAATATGCCGCTTGTCTGATTTTTCAGTTGGTTCACCAGTTGGTTCACCAGTTTGTTCGTCAGTCGAGATAGCTGTGTTCTGTTGGCGCTTCTTCCGACGGTTGACCACCTCTCGAAATTGTGCCTCGTCCACCTCAGTAGAGATGTCAGAGGAGCTTGCCTCGTCTTCGTCCATCCTGGACGTTTCAGACTGGATGACGGTCTCGTCTGTGTTGGATTCCGCATCTGAATCCTCGCGGGAGCTGTCAGAGTTTGCCTCTGAGGTTCGGCCTAAACGTGAATTTGATTCGCGTTTAGCGCCTTGGTTGGACGTATATCCGGTTAATGCCAAACGTTTGGCGTTGCCATTTCCGCCTTGTATGGGCTTTCGGCGTCGCCGGTTGACTGTCTCCTGAGGTGAGGTTGCGGAGACGTTATTGTTTGCGCCAGATGTGCTGGGCATTGCTGAGTTCTCGTTGTCGAGACTGGTTTTGCTGTTTTTAACAGTGGGATTATGTTTTGTAGACATAATATTGTCGGGCTGACCACTTACCTTCAGCAGCGGTTGCTAAGAAGCGCTGCCAACAGAGGACCGAACACCCAAAAAGGATGCGCCTATATCCACCCGAAGGTGTTGGCTCTAGCCTTGTTGACAAACCGCTACTGCTTGTTAGTCGGGACCTTGCTCGCAGTATATTGGAGTCCAATACCGATGCTTGATACAAGCACCAATCAGGCACTCCAATGCACAGTCCAATCTCGAGACAGATGTTGCCGCTCCAGGAAAGCAGTCTTCGGTAAGCTCTAAAGTTTGCTTTCCAAACCTCTTATAGAGCTACCCTACGTAGACTTTGGCTAATATATTAGCCCGAAGTACGAAGCCTGTGCACCACCGGCATGCGCACTCCACCTTCTTGCGGGATCTCCTGCTCCGTGGGGCGATGGCTGAAAAATTCCGTCCTTTCCACCAGTGACAAGCAAAACACGTCCGCTCTGGTCGAACGACGACGTGAGAATCATCACCGTAGAGTTGGTAGCACCATTACTGGTAGAGTAGATTGAAATCGTTTTTTTTTTCTTTCTTCTATGCGCACCTATAAGAAATAGGATGTAATCTAACTCTTGTTTAATACCATGAACTGAATCTGAGCATCAGGGTTCACAATAGTCATAAATGACTAACTTATGCTGCAAACGAATCAAGTTATATCTTCCTCTGCTACTTTCTCTACAACGTATAAGTAGGAGGAAGTATTGTATTACACCCAAATTTGCGATTTCGAGATTTCATTGGAAATATATGTTTTGAGGCACCCTGTATAAAATCAAGTATTTAAAAAAAGTGTTTTTTTTTTGTTTTTTTTTTTTTTTTGCCTGTGTGAACAGCATAACTCAAAAACCAAAGTACGTATTTAAGTGTAACATCTTTCAAGGATGCGACACGAAGATTTTGAAGAAAATTTCTCCATCCTAAACTACCCGTTACATGGAAAAATTTTCGAAAATTTTGATTTTCTCAAAAATGACAATAAAATGACATACATACTATGGCAAATGACATACTTTCTGGCTATAGCCTATGTAGTCCAATTTACTTTTGATGATTTTTGCAAAACTGGTAAACTTTTAGAGATCAACCAAATCTTACTATACAAAAATGTAGATTTCATTAAAACACACAAGTTATGTCCAAATGCGTTTTTCTGTGGAGTGAGCTAATTCTGAGATATTCCTTGTTATTTGCATGAGTTTTGCAATACTTAAAATTTTCTCAAATGGAAGGTCATTATTCAGTTTTTTATCTCTTGGCCGTGCAAAGAGAACAGAATTTGAAAGTTTTAATACATTGGACTATCACTCAAAACCTACTGCATTCCCACATTCCCCTTCCACCTAAAAGCAATTACGCAATAAAATAACCCTGCAAATGTTTATCTCCACTAACATGCAAAACATGGAGGAAGAAGTCATGTGAGTGCAGCACATCAGATATTTTTTTAACCTCGTGTCGTTTACGCCATTCCGCAGGACATTTTCGTTGTTCATTCTTAAGGATGTGTCATGATAATGTACAGCAATATTGCGACTGTTTCAACAGTTGATCTTGCATGATTACAATAAAACACAATTCGAAAGCTACTGCCATCGAATATGAACAAGGATACAAGCATATACAGCCCGAGGGAGGCATGGACGTTTCAGACAAATGCACTCTCATGGTCTGCCAAATCATTTCGTACGTAAAAGATCCAATTTGTTGTGAATCCGCTAAGAGCTTGCAAAAGCGATGGTACTTGTGGATGCTGAATTTTTATGGTGACCACCGAGCAAGCGCTTGATGCGAGCGAATTTACAAATAAAAGGGGATTTCCTCCCCCTCTAAAGGTTCCATACTGCATTCCCGTCACCATTCATTATGAATCTGCACACCAGGAGGTAATGAGAGCCTCTCTACATCAGGCTCCACTTCTTGATATCCAGCGAAACCGAAATTCGATTACGCCGGCTTTTGTGGATGTTCCACTAGACGGAGCCCAGAGTCTGTGTGAGATGACAAGAGTGCTTTATGTCTCTCGTTATAGCTCAAGACATTATTAAAATTACTGCAATATCAACGAAAGCCCTCACAAGTTTTCCTTTACGATGTCCAAAGCCACGGAGGATTTTTCTCGTTCTTGAAATATATAAAGAACTCCCCGTTACTAAAGTTTCAGTCGGTTCTTGCGTGAAAATAGGAGTTTTCGTTCCACACATTTAATGTGACTCATGGGGGAGTTTTCAAACTCAATAATTCTTTATCATAATTCCCGGATGCTTTATGAAAGATTTACGAACTACCCCCATCAGTATTGTACCTATCTTAAGAAGCTTGGAAAAAGATGTATATATTTCTCAACTGTTATCCCAAAAGTAATGGTCAGAATACAAATTTTCGATTTCAAATTAATGCAAATGGTTTTACTTTATAAAATACTATGCATATTGAATAACCAGTTTATACACATTTGCTTCCTTTTCGAAGTGTTAGCTATTTTTCACATTTTCAGCCAAAATTCACTGATTAATTGAAAGGAAGGAAGAAGTCTGTCAATTTTATGGCCTTCATTTTCTTAAGTCTATAAATAAATTTCACCCCTAAAGATGTGCTTATACCCTAAATGCAGCAGATCTATTCAGTGTCATGTGTTCTTGTAATTCATATAGACCGAGCTATATGCACGGTAACGTGTGTGGCCTGCATTCGGGAGGTCGTGGTTTCAATTACCTTCCTGACTCATGGTTTTTTTCGGAGTTTTCCCCGGGTCGCCAGGCGAATGCTGGGAAGGACTTCCACATCCTTCGAATTTCCTGTCGCTTAATTTCGTTACATTAATCATTTCGTTTCACCCTTCTTCCCGTTGGGTTTCAGCATTGGAAGCGTCGGCGTGCGTCGTGGCAGCAGCACGGAGGGGGAACAAATGCGCTACGGAAATCTCGTCCCCTGAATTGAAATAAACATATTTAAAATATACAGTTGTTAAATCCAAGTAAATAATTTATTACTATAGGTACTGCTGAAAGGCAAACCTATACTCCTTCAGGATTCTACCTAAGTTTAGAACAGGACAAGGACGAAATATCTGCCAAACGATCGCAGCTTTATATTTCTCATTAGTAACAAAAGTCTACATAAAGAAGTTACCATATTTACCATTCACAGTTTAGGTTATATGATTGTGCTTTTAAGGAACTCTGAAATCCCCGTTGGAAATGACTCCCTTGTTAATATTGCAATACAATAACACAAATTTCAAACAAGCATAATGTTGTCCTTTCTCCTGATCAGAGTATAATACATGTTTTGGAATTAGAGAAGGAACTCAAACGCAGGAATGATTTGAGTGACAGACGCTATCTCTAGTACGTAAATGCACTTCGACTTTTGAATCTCCCTGTTACATATCCGACAGGCTGTGGAAAACTGCCAACCACACGGAAATCCAATTAAACTTGACCTCCTCCCCCGACCAAACCTCTCCAGGACATCCAGATATCCCCCACTGCAAGCTTATCTGCCAACGGTCCAACCCCCTCTCCCTCCCTCTCTCTCTCTCTCTTCATGCCAAACACACGACTGCAGGAGATTTCTCATGTGTGCCCTAGATTATATGGAACGAAGCTCCTTATTCCTTTGGCAGGATCGATTACCTCTGTATCGGTCAGATTTATCACCGTCGGGTGTGTCCGTGATATTCGGAATGAATCGGATACCGCCTTCTCTCAATTAGGCGATGAGCTGATTAGAGCTTCCAGGCTCAAGCAGATCTCAGCCGCTCTACCACAACAGCTTTTCTCATTATTGCGAAGTCACCAGCGATGGCACTGTTTATCCGTTAATTTAGCTGAAAGCAAATGTACGGGTATGCCTACAACATGATGCGAGTATTGCCACACGTTCTAAATAAGTAATCTACTTTAGCCTGGGACCCAATGTGGAACAATCTTCATATCTCATACTTGTCTACAGAATGAACAACAGCACATGAAGTAGTCAACTTAGTTGCTACAGCAGACAAATTGTACAAACATACGTATTAGGATTCAATTGTCCAACTTGTAAGCAACCGGGTTATATCCATGTTAGGGGAACGCTGCAATATAGACATGTCAATTAATAAACTGCTTCGCTGGACTTGTACTTAGAAGCCAATACATAAGTATATCCCAGAGGAGCAAAGTAGGTAGTCTGGTATACAGTTTTATGGTTTTGTAATTCTGGGCGGCTTCACCAGTGGCTGGGCAGCTCCACTGCTTGGAGATATGTCCATGATTAGCACCTACCATCGATAGAGCACCTGCCTGCTGTGCGAGGTCCCGGGTTTGATTCCCTACTGAAGGGCGGAAATTTTTATTGAACTAGGATTATTCCCCACCCTCCCTTGGGTCTGGAAGTATGAATGATAGTGTGAATAAGTGAGTGAATTTAATGTACTAAATTAATCCAAACTAATACGGAGAGCTCAAAACCACCGTTACGCGAGTGAGCACCATTGCTGTTGAGCAATTGTTTCAAAAAGGTTAAAAGCCGCTGCTAGGATCTTCGATGTTAAACGGGCATATAAATGTAACGTCAAAATAGGAACCACGTGACACCACACAATCCATTTTAATATGTAAACTGCTTCCATTTTGACTGCCTCCGTAGCGCGGTATTAGTACGCCTGCCTCTGACGCGGAGGACCCGGGTTCGATTCCTGGTACCGACTGGGAGGTCTGGCACGGGGTGCACTTAGCCTCGTTAGGTCCCGTAGGGGCCAATTTAGGAACTACTTTAATAAAGAAGTTGCGGGCCCAAGTGGCGAAGGCTGCATAACCGGCCGGGAGGACACGTGGCGCTGCCCATGTATTTCCCTCCAGTACTGCACCTACTCATTACACCTGTAGTGAGCAGAGGTGGGGAATGCAGTGGCCGGGCGGTGTTTTTAAGATGCATGATGCAGTCTTTGATTACACGTTGTACATAACAACGATGTATAAATATAACAGTTAAGTATTAGAAAAGAAAAACTAATAAAAAATGCTGACAAACCCCTGTATTGCTGAGAGTTTGGCTAGCGATGCACTCAACTCCATCTTGCAAACGATAAAGTGTATCTCTTTCACCGACATTCACGCGTATACTTACTCCAAAGTTCCCAACCATGACGTGTATCCTAAGCAAATGAAACCTATTCTGGAGTTCTGTTGTATCTACCATTTGTTCTATGAGGCGAAATACTTCACAAATAAGGTCTGCAGGAAACCGATCATCTCTATGTTCTTTAAAGTTAATCGAAAATAGTAACCTAACCGTAGGTTCCATTAAATTACCAATAAATGCAGCCATATCACATTTTAATAGATGTTTAATGAAGTTCCAACAGGTTTAACGGTTACATTATAGTTTCCAAAGCATAAAATGTACCTAAAGATACGCCCATGTTTGGGGTTTAACTCTGTGTGATGAAGGAATGCTCGGACTGCAGGAAACCTTACTTTTCGAGCAACCTCTGTGTAACTTCAATTAAAACTTTGTGGGCGTCCCCAAATGTGCCAACAAAGCATTTATTAGGTGTGAGCAAAGGTGAAGTCGACTGTAAAACGACATCCATACTCAGTTACCTCGTTCAGAGTCATCACCTCGTCTCTGTCACACTTCCTCTCGGACTCTTTCCCTCTTCGTCTCTCTGTAGGTACTCTATCCCTCATGCAGAGTAATTTCAGTACAAAACGCTTTAAGAACATCCTTAATGTTACGGTCGAATGTAGGGATATTAACATAATGTACTTCCAATAGAATAATGAACAAAACAACAAAACAGATATCACTGTTTAACAACACTATCTACTTATATTCGGTATTAGCGAGGAGAGAATGGACCAGGGGATTCCACACTGACCGAAGCTATTGTATGTCAGACCCTGGGAGGAAAGGATGAAGTGAGAGCGCTCTACGGGTGTATGGAACCCGGGTAAGTAGCGTGAGGGTACCTGAAGTGCCCTGGAGGTTCTTCATCTCGACACCATGGTTCACCAAGCAGCCACCGGTCAAGCAACTGCAACACCATCCGTCCACCGAAAACAGCAGTTACAGTTCGCAGTCCCCATACAGCAGCGCCAAACTCGCCCATCACCAATACTGCCGACCTTGAAAGACCGGATTGAAATGAAGATGAAATGAAATGGAAGGACGGGAAATTGAGAGGATGTAATTATCCTTCCCAGCATTTGCTTGGAGACACCGGAAAACCTAAAGAAAAACAAATGGGTCAGCAATATGAGCCACGGAAACCGATCCCACGATCTCCCGAACTCAGACTTTGCCGGGAAGTCATCTCGTTCGATTACTTTCGATATTACACGAAAGCCTATAAATGTCCTTCTAGGGTTTCTATCTCGCTCACATTCTATGCCCTTTGGCTTGCCTTGGTTAGAACAAGGTACCCTACATAGGGTACTACTTGTCAAAGCTATGGAGCGTATCAAAAAGAATGTGAAACTGCCCAGTTGTTTATGCGAGCTTATCGTACAAACAAGGCAAGACAGAGTGTGTACACTCTGTTCAGATGCTATCATATCTCCAGGACAGCAACGTCTCATATCGAGATCAATTATTTGTGTTTTATCACTGACTATGCGCCAGGTTACTATTGTTTCGCTCTTCTAATAAACATCGATGGCAGCGCTCAACCACCAATGTCAACATGCCATGTCGTTTTGCCAAGCAGTATATTTACAGATATGAAGAAAATACAGAGATATCCAAAAACATCCTAACCGCTGCGCGGTGTTTTTCCCTTGTGCACACGAAGACGCGTTAACAGCAACTGCTGTACCCAAGGTCACACGGATGACTTGTTTTTCTCTGCTCTGAAAGTGTATTATAGAGCTGACGGTGATAACGTGTGCTTGAATTATTATTAGTGTGCTTTATTATTTTGTCCTATACTTAGTCACAAAGTGTATTATGGTTCAGCATTTGTTTTCTACTGCACAGGTGTATTTATTTATGATTCGTACGTGTTAATTCAGCCCATCAAGTGAAAGTGCCATTTGCAGTAAGATTTTCAGGTGTAAAAGTTCCAGGGCGTATAAAAATCCATGGACTTTAAAATCAGTTTCAGGTCACAGGAAGAGTTCAGGTTCAGAAATCTAACCGAAGAAACATTAGACGACATCGGTCATCGTTTGCTTAATTGTCGCCAAAAATTGCTTAGGCGTCTTTCACAACAGGCAGGCATTTCTTATGCCTCTGTGCAAAGAGCTACTGAATTGCTGAAGTTAAAACCATATAAAATAACTGTGGAACATGCTCTTGAACCAGGTGATCTTGTAGTTAGGTGTACATTTTGTGAGTAGACTCTCAACCGTGTATACAATGGCGAAATTGACCCGCATTTAATATTTTTCACGGACGAGGCTTGGCCCCATCTTCATGGATATGTGCATGTACAAAATAATGGTACACCATTATGAGAATCCTAATATTGTTCATGAAATACCCCTTTCATGACGAAAAAATTGGTGTATGGTGTGCCATTAGCGGAGAAAGAGTTATAGGCCCAATTTTTTCGAGTCAACATTGACGCCCGAACATACGAGAACACAATTTAGACCCCTTTTTAGAGAATTAAGGATACCCATTTGTGAAATTTTGAAAATCGACAGTTTTCATTGGATTGATTTGAAATTTTAACACAATAATCACTGTATAATGAGGAGTAACTGTGCTAAATTTCATACATTTAGGCAGAGTAGTTGCAAACATATTAATATTTCATTATCTTCTTTTTAATATTTGTATAAATGGTTCCCCATGATGCAATTTTGATTTGAAAAACTTGATAATTTTCAGTTATGTCCTGTAATAGAATGGTAGCAAATTGATGAGATAATTTTTTAATCTTGTTATTAGTTTGGATAAAAATAAATTTTAAAGTTTGAATTCATTATTTTTTTCATTTAAATTTTGAAATGTAAACTTTAAGATTTAATTACTCAGCAGTTACTCACTTTATGAAAAAATTATCTCATCATTTCTTTTTAATGTTGTTTCTAAGCAGGTATACCAAATTTCATGCATAAGTACTGAAAATTGCATCGTGTGGAGCATTTTAAAGAGCAAACAGTGCTACAAATAAAAACGTGGAAAAACTAAGTTTGAAGTCGTAGCAAGAATAATGGAACTGTATGGATTTAAATGGACACGACCATTTACAGGCAATCAGTTAGACGGCCATGTGACATAAATAAAAAGGCTGTAAGGCTGTAAAAAGCATATCAAAATAAAGCAGACGATTTATACTATTTGATAAAACAAAAATCCATTTTTGGCAATTTTGGAAATTTTTAGCCTTTTTTCACAGATGGGTATCCTTAACCGACATGGAGAGTGATTTTGCCTTTTTTGACTCTGCAGCAGCTAATGCAGCCAATCTTTCGATGAGGACAATTAAACGTGTTTAGGGACAGAATTATTAGTGAAGATTTGTGATCCCTCGGTCCCCCGACCTAACCCCCTACGATTTCTATCTCTGGGGTAACCTAAAGGATAAAGTGTACATCACAAACTCAGATACTCTGGAAGAATTCAAAGAAAATATCCGCGAGGAAATTTCCACATTTCTCATCGTGATCTACTGTGAATGACGGATAGTTTCCTAAAGCGGTGCCAAAAAGTATGGACAACAACAGTGGTCAGTTTCAGCATCTCCTCTAATAGCATTGGTAAGTAAAGCCTTTAAAAGTAGCTTTAAACATGTATGGTTTGATCCGCGCTGTTCTATGACAGCGGCAGTCGGCAACGAGTGTCGAGGACGCGTACAGGCAAAACACAGCACAGCCGGTTCGGAGTCTTTTGGATCGCCTGTTACAAATGCAAAACAAGCTTATTAGGTTTGCAGATACGCCAACGCAATTTTTATTTGTTCACTTAATTACCTAATAGTGTGTTAATACTTACTAATAATCCCTGCAGCACTGCGTTTAATAACTGTGTTCTGTGAAGTTATGAATTAAAATAAAATGTGAAAGATTAGGAGATAAAGTAAAAAGTGGGATTTGTTGAAGGCGCAGGCAAAAATAGAAACTGAACAAGAGGAGAGCAGATAGCCTTCTACGTACTCTTCTTCCTTTTGTGCCCATAGTTTCTCTAAAAAACACTTAGCTAGCACTTAAAACTTTCTACCTTCCTCTCTTTCTTCCCGGCTCATCTCTTGGATCTAGCCTTTTTCTTCTTTTTACAGGAACGAATTTCTCTTTCCTTGACTTCGTTTCCCTCTTTCCTTTTCTTTTAATTTATAAATGAGATACGGTATGATGGAGTGTAATGGAATTAGGTTCAGAGCCTGAGATGCATTTCGTAAGGAAAAAGGAGCGACCTACTCATTCTCGCACTTGCTTCATTATTGAAGTAGAGCTAAAGGAGAAAAGCAAAGAAACTTTTGAAGACGTTCGCAGAACAAGACAAAAGCAACAAAAAAAGAAACCACACACATAAAAAGGCGAGGGAAAATACAAATTCGTGAGAACGGGGACATATTGGAGGAGGGCATTTAAATTAGATTACATGACATATTTTTCCCTCTACCGCAATGTGAAGCCTCTGGGGTGTCTGGATTATACTATTTGCATTGTTCTATAATTGAAGTTCTTACTCGTGTGGGGTGCTGAAGCGTGGGCGTTCATCGCCGCTAAGAATAACCAAAGGAGGCATAAAAAGAAACTGATTCATTCCAGAAAATGACAATTTGTAAATTAAATACTGCTTCAGCCTGAAGCTCCACTGTATTCAAACAGAAATCCCCTGGAGGAATATATTTGTTTATGAAAATCTATCCCAGGCCAAGGGGCATTTTAGAAGCACGATTTGCAGAGGAAATAACATAAAACAAAGCTAGCTGAGTTGAGCTTTTACAAAGCGGGATGGCTTACGCCTTTGTGGTCCACATTCAGGAGGTCGTGGGTTCCATTGGGTGAGACTCTTGGCAAGCCCAGGCTTTGTTTCCAAAATTCCTATGAATTATATCTACATTCACCCACTCTTCCTCACTCCGCAAACCTCTGGGCCAGAAAGCATCCCATTGCTTACCCATTTCCATCCCTGATATTTTGACCACGCATGCTTCTATAGGTTATAAAAATAATAAATAAAAATCTGTGATACATTGCTCTCACATGACCTTCTCTACTTTTGTACTAACTATTCTTACAAACTTTTACTCCTCTATCTTCTTCGTATTAGTCAAGGTAAACATTTACAGAAATTATTGCTAATTTTCTTGTAGGTGCAAGGGGAATATGAGAACACAGTAGGCTTTGAGCAATAGTCAAATCTTTTAAACCTGGTCGCTATATGAAGGCCTTGAAATGCCGTTCTATTTGCACGGCCAAGAGATAAAAAAGTTAATAACGACGTTCCATTTTAGAACGGTATAGCTATTGCAAAGCTAATACAAATAACAAGGAATATCTCCGAAATGGTTCACTCCATAAAAATGCATTTGGACTTAACTTGTGTGTTTTAACAAGACCTACATTTTTTATAGTAACAATCGGTATATTTATTACTTTCTATACAAAAGTCATCAAGAGTAAACAGGACTACATGGGCTATGCCAGAAAATCCAAAATATAATTTAATTTGCCATGAAAATATCTTATGTGGCATTTTAATCAGAATCGTTAAAGCCATTTTTGAGAAAATAAAAGTTTTCGAAAAATCTTCCATGTAAAGGGTAGTTCAAGATGGAAGAATTTACTTCAAAATGTTTGTATGGCATCCTTGAAAGATATTTAAGTTAAAAACCAGGTTTTATTTTTAACCAACTTTTCCTTTTTGAGTTATGCTGTACATATATTTATCTAACAACGCTTTTTTTGGATTCAGAGGCCCTCAAAACGTATATATCTGGCGAAATCTCGACATCGAACATCTAGGTCGAATGCAATACTTCCCTTAGTAGAGAAAGTAATAAAACAGAACCATGAAATGTAACTGTTAAACGTAATAATTGTAGGGTGATACTTAAAATGTTGAAATAGACAGTTCAGTAGCGTTATCTTAAAACAATTCGATTTCATATTTAGTAAAAGCACCATAAGGAAGGAAAGGGCAGGAAAACCGTGCGAGCCACTGGTCGACAGCAAACGAAATATCGACTTGTTCTCTCGTAGTATTCTTTTCACTATCTGGCTGCCATGGAGACTAGCCAGGTGTGAGCCAGAAGATTAAGCCTACCACTCTCTCTCTCTCATCCGGCCTTGCCAACGTTTAAATGCTTAAGTCCCAATTACGCTAGCTACTTCTCTACATAGTAAACAAAGGGAAGCCTGAACCAGGATTTTGTGCGAGAAGAGAAAGAGACACAGGGTATTACACCCTCCAAAATAAAACGACTACACTGCACTCCACTAATGTCATTTCAACCGAAATAAACTTTTACGAGTAAGTATACATGTTCACGCTGCTGCTACTGTGTTGATATTTTGATGAAGTGGTTACAGGTCTCCACGTGAATTATATATTGGTGTGCTTCCTTTTACCACAAACGACGCTTTCATTAATTGAGTAGCAATGTTTTGTATTATCAAATATGGTCCACTCAGAAATCATACATGGTATGATTTATTTGTTTTTCATTATGCGGAATTCAATCAGAACCTCAATTTTTGTACCTGCATCTTTGCTTTCTCTACCTATGACTCTGTTACAACTTGCGGAGGGGCACTTACTACCTCGACCAAAAGGCGATCTTTTGTGCTTATGCCCCTGACGGGGCACCCCCCCCCCCGGGGGAGGGTGGATGGATAGCGAATAGATCCTAAGGCACGACAGTATAGGGGGCAGGGTCCCTACACTTTCCCAGTTAGAATCACCACGACGGAGACTGGCCATGCCTGGTTCCTCTCCCACCCCTTGGGGTTCGTAAACGCAAGAGCGAAGGATACACGGCAAGTGACTCCCCTCCCATCCCCCCAGGGCTGTACCATCCCATGAGGGACCCGGAAACCACAAAGCTCGCCTCCCAATTCGGGGGACGAGATTTCCAGATCGCATTCCGACCCTCTGTGGTGCTGCTGCCGCGACGCTCACCGACTCTTCCAACCCTGAAACAAGTCTAATGGGATGAGGGCTGAAATGAACTGATTAATATAACGAAATGAAGGGACAGGACATTTGGAGGTTATGGAAATCATTTCCAGCATTCGCCTGGTGAACAGGGGAAGCCTTCGAAGAAACCCATGAGTCAGAAGGTCAACCGGGGGAATCGAACATGTACCTGCCGAATGTGGTGTCAGACGTTACCGCCTGAACCAACCCTTTCGGTTCCTGTACCTGCAGTAAGTAGAAGAAATATTGCATTCCACCCAAATTTGGCAGAGACTTCACCATTTTTTTTTAGAACAGCGTACTCATAAATGACCTTAGTTAAATATCAAGCTTGCACATTGCAAACATGGGACACGCCGATGTTTAAGATATGGTAATAGAATTTCTATCATGATTTTGATTCATTCATCTTAGAGTAAGGAAATTGGCATGACAAATAAAAAATTGAATTTTCAGACAATGACCAATGAAATACCCTTCATTAGGAAGGAATTCTGTACACACTTGTATAACGGGTAAATGAAAACGAATGTATATACAAATTTATATCTCTTTATGTACCTATATTCTAAGCACATTTTGTTTGTATAACCTATTCCAACATAACCTTCATTGATGTTTCGAATTCTTTTAACATTCTCTCAATATTCAGTTGTTTCTTACGATTGCATAAAAATAGTATGCACTTGTAGTACGTACAGCGACCAGTTCGGCAGGAGCGACTCGCGGGACACATTGAGCGACCTCCGTTGTTTTTTTTTTTTTTTTTTTTTTTTTTTTTTTTTTTTTTTTGTGTCCTCCCTCTACTACTTAGAGGAAGTATTGTATTCCACCCAAAAATTCGATGTCGAGACTTTACCGAAAATATGTTTTGAGGCCCCTGTATACAAACACACGCGCACCTTTGTGTATGTCAGTCTGTGGACAGTAAAACTCAAAAAACAAAGGTCGGTTAGAATCCAAAGTTGGTATTTAAGTTTAATGTCCTTCAAGGATGGGACACGAAGATTTTGAAAAATAATCCTCTACCCTAAACTACTCTTTACATGGAAAATTCTTCGAAAATTTTGAGTTTCTTGATTTTGATTAAAATGTCATATGTTTGAGATATATTTATAACAAACGAAATGTATATCTTGAATTTTCTGGCTATAGCTCATGAAGTCCTATTTGTGGATGACTTTTGTATAACTGGTAAACCTTAAGAGATAGACCAAGTCTTAATATACAAAAATGTAGATCTTTATGAAACATACAATTTATATCTAAATATATATTTTTTGTAGAGTGAACCATTACGGAGATATTCCTTGTTATTTGTGTAAGTTTTGGAGAATTTAATGGAACATCGCTATTAATTTTTTTGTATGTTAGCAGTGCAAAGAGAAGAGAATTTCACAGCTTTAAAAGATTTGACTATTGCTCCAAGTCCGTTGTATTAAAAAATTTCCCTTACCTCTACAAGGAACTAAGCAATAAGATAATTTCTGCAACTTTTTATCTCAACTAACACGAAGAAGATACAGGAATAAGGCAAGAATGGTTAGCACAAGAGTAGAGAAAATCATGTGAGTGCAACAAATCAGATTTTTTAAACATACACTTATCAGTGCAAGGACATAAACAGGCTGCAATCAGTGCATTCAATATCGTTATTTAATTTATTTCTACAATGAAATATGTAATGATTAATGCATGTATTTGTGCACAACTTTATCTCAATCAAAATGAAGTAGATGGAAAAACAAACATTCATTAAGATATTCTGTATACTCGGAAAAGATGTTAGAGGGTAGAGAAGCCTGTGTGAATGTAATACATAGGAACCTTTCTCTAGGCAGCCACGCAGAAAATTGACTGTTAAATCTGTATAACGTGAGTTTAAGCTAAATATTACCAAATGAAATGTAACGACACGCAACCGATACACTTAATTATAGAACCTGATTTTCGCTCTTTAACTGGGAAAACATTCACATCGCAAGAAGCAATATCGTAAGCCATCATCTCTTTTCCCCTGCTTCTTTCAAGATGTTTATGCCTTGGTTTCTAATGAACACTCGTCTCATAACTACCTTCATCACACAGCTTTGAAGGAACGCCAGCGAGAGCCCTTGAAAGTAATGGTTGAGCTGAAGACGACGAGAAACATCTAGAGAAGAAAAAAGGACAAACAACCATCATTTTCCCTTGTAACCCAACTCTCCTGTTGCTGCAATTTCTCGAAAACATCTGAAGAAGATGTTACGGCAGACCACCCACAGAACTGCCAAGAATCTTGTTAAAGCGTTTACGAAAGAGAAACAGCTGAGCGAGCAAAGGTACTAAAATGCAGAAGCTAAGTGTGATGGTGAGCGCTGACAAAATCTTAATTTATCACTAACAGTTAAGAAAGTGCTGTCAGTGGTGATTCATCACGTTTCCTTTGTACCTTGAGCCATTCCAGGAAAGTGTCTAACATTACCATTGTTTCTAGACAAAAGAGAAGCAATTTTGCATTTTACTTCCCTATTGCCGTATTACACAACTCTACAGTTGCTTGGAAATACAATTTGCATAAATTGTGTTGTTCACAAAGAAATTTAATCTGTTTATTATAACAGTAAAACTTTCATAACCCTTTAACACTCATTTTCTTTGATATTTAACTTAAAAAAACACACACTACAGATATCATCCTGTGAAATTTCATTTTTGAAGACTTCTTCCAGAGCTCTCAATACCAAAGTTGTAGCCTCTACTACACGAGCATCAACTCAAGTTGTTTCACATTCTTATCAAAGATAACATTTTCCTCCAAAATACTGTGACGCCGGGCGCAGCGCACAACCAAGGACAGCTCGGCTAAGCATTTCGCAGCACATATCAGGCGCAAACCAAACGATCAAATTACTCCACTTTACCCCAAATTACAACACCTTACCACAAATAAGCCCATTATGCCCCATTTTTATCTGGAACTTTATATTTTTATGCACATTTACTTTTAATTGCCCTTACACCAGTTTTCTTACAGAGAACGGATTAAAATGTCCTTCGCACTAAGGCTGTTTAGGTCTTTTAGAATTGGATTAACTACAATAACTGGAATTTCATAACAAATTATAATAATTAGCTTAGGTAAACTTCAAAATGTTGTCCATTAACCTGAATACAATGCCTCGCCCAATGCTGCAGTTTATCAGTGACATTTGAAAGTGTAGCAGGTGAAATGCGATGAATGGCATCACTGATACAACACTGTGTCACATTATAATAGGAAATACTTATCCAAGAAAATTTGGGTACGTTGTAATTATCTACAGTAACGTCCTCCATCCCCGAAAGTTAGACAAACGGAAATCGATGATGTGCATGTTTTCTTATGAGTAGTTTTTGATAGAACAGACTCTTGTCAAAAATGTTCTTGCAGGTCTGCCAGAGATGCTGATTGGGTACCAAGAACATGTTGCTTCATATAGAAACCGGGGATGTCACTTCAGTTGACCGGCCAAGATCATTGTTCAATCCATTGAGGACCAAACCAGCCGTTCAATCTTTGTCGAACCATTATGGCATAGTAAGCGGTAACACCAAAATCTCTGCCTCTTGCCCAGTGGCATGACATCTGCGAAATCCAATAGTATAGAGTCTAGTAATTCATAGTATTAATAGTTGTTCAGATTACTCTCAAAGAAACTTGGCCCCCACTACATCAGCTAAAACACCACATGCACCATAACCACACCTGAGTATGCATCTAAGCTGGACCAGTGTCGTACAGTTTGGGTATAGGCCTCACCGTTCACGTAGAATATGCAGTCATAACTGCACATAATGCATTTTAGTAACTCATACTGAGTGTGCATACGATCAGTGATTCAATTGCAAAGCTGTTGCCAGTGTAGAGGATGATTCTCTCGCATTGTTAGGATTCCTTGCTCACTCCACTGTCTTACCTCGAGACAAATTGATCTCTTAAGGGTCACTGTGGTCTTTTGCAATCATACTAATAGTATTTTCTTCTTTAGTTGCTGATCTCGGTCTACATCCAGCACAGAAAAGGTTTTTCTAAATGTATTTAAAATGTTATTTACTGCTTGAAATTACCTCAAGTTACCAACTGTTGCAGTCAACAGTCACTGCAGTTAATCAGATTCCAACAAGCGCCCATTATAGTTTATAATACTGACATTAAATTTTGTCAAGTGACTTTTGTGCCATACGGTACATACAAGAGATATGCCATACCACACAGAATTAAGCAAACAAATAAATAATGTTCGATTTTAACATTGCCAAAAGCAAAGCGGGAATCTATTGAAAGTGTATCCTATTCTACGTTCTACGCTTCTTTTGTTTAATGGCATTCACTCTACAATCTACATATCCACTAATAATACTGTATGCTTTCAACAGTGCTCTGAGTGCATTAAAAAGCCCCCCAAATGGGTGGATCTATATTTTTTACAAGCAGTCCAAGCACGGATACACCAGCACCTATTATGGAAGCCACAAAATGAACGCCGCAGTGTTTACGATATCATCATTGACAACATCGCTAAGCCAACAGCTTTACAATATTAGTTAGAAAGAGAAGGAAACTCAGAATTAGCCCAGTAGTGCTCTCTCTCTATCTCTCTCTTTCATTTTGCGTCTATATTCCATTTTGCTTTCCACCGTAGCGACATAAATGCATCAAATGATTTCGCAATGCGACAGGCTAAGTTAATCCCGTTCCAATTAATAATCAACGAGATAGACACATAGTGAGCTTAATTCATAGTTGATTTTATAGACTCATATTACGTCCTCGTTTTTAACAAAGGTGAATGTGAACGTGTGTGTATAAAAGAGCGGGAGGGGTCGCGCATTGATGACAAAGAGCAACAAATGTATTCATAAGCTCACTTATTTCTCCGAACAATATATATGAACCTAGTTAAAAATACTAACTTATGGGTGCATAAACTTTGAATATTGTAACAGAGTAGCGGTAGTAATTTTTAAACTTATTTGTGTTACTTAACACTTAAATTCCTTAAAACACATGTTCTATCCTATATCTTAAATCAAATAATAGATATATCAGATCACTTGTCAGTCTGGGTGGGTTAGTTGTTAGGTGCCTACTAATCCCAGAGTCGCAGGTTCAAACCCGGTCCAGACCGATGATCTGTAAGTGTGCTTAAAAGCGACAGCCCCATATTGCATGTAAAAGAATTACTGTAGGATGGCACACTAGTAGATCCTGACAATTGACAGCGTCGTTAACAAAGAAAATATTATTGTGAGATCACTTTGTTGGCACTGAAAAATAGCAAGCCCTTGTTAACAACATGTCTGTAGATCTCTAACACTAATTATTTTCTACCTTATGTTTCATTTAAAAATTGCGGAGTGACAAAAATATGTGACGTAGGCTCTCACAATACTTTCTCTACTCGCTCTACTCAAAACGCATATTCTTCATTTGCGTCATGCTAATCAAGATAAAGTTTGGAAGAAATTATTTGATTATATATTTTCTTATGGCACATTGGTAAAAGTAGACTACTACAGGTTGAATCGTTGGTAAACTCTGATATCTGATATTCAGTTTTCTTAGAATTATATAGAGCTATCAAGCTATAAGTTCAAATGCACCAGCTGCTCTACCCTTAGCTTCTGTCAGAAATGGATAAGCATCAGATGAAATCTGAGTCAGTTTCAACGTTAGGCACAACCTACACTTAGAAAACCCGTGTTGGGCGCCAATTTCACTCGGTTCCCATGCGACCTGTTCGGAAGTAACATACAAGTTTAAACTGCACAAACCCCAAACAAAAGCTCGTAATGTCCCGTAAATGCTACACTGGATACATTTAGTCCTGCATTTCAATAATCCAGTTCTCAATGCCAAACAGCTTATTCCCGAAACATTAACACTAACTGAAAAGGAGAGGAAGGCAATAAATGCAATGTACATAGTTTAGAAGGACATGATAAGATATAACCAAAAGCATTTTTAAAATCCCTTGCATGTGGACGTTTCTCAGTTACAAGTTGTGTGATTCCGCCAGCTTCCCTCTACTTTTTATTTTTGCTACTGCGTTTCGAGATGCGTAATCCGATTGTACCTCGGCGCTGTCACAGCAATGACAACCATTTACGGATGTAGCTCACTGGGACATATTTACACCCCGCATTAACGCCTGTTGATCTCGGATTAAAACAGCGGTATAACCATTGAAAGCGAAAATCCCTAAAGAACATTACCATACGCCTATGTATGCATAAGTTCTTTTCAACATACATTTTTCTGTTCTCAAGCTATATTTCAAAACTACAAACTTTTCAGCTACACCGAAATATATCCCTGCGCATTAGCACTATCACCCGGTGAAGTTGCAGTAGATGCCGTGTTATTATGCTAGCGAGTTTTAAAACAAACATTAATCTTACGGATTCACAAAATATAGACATGACAGAACGTGTATAAATCTCCAATTGACAGTGATACTACACGAGGCATTGCAGGGTAGTTACAAAAATCAGCGTTTATGTACTTTCAGAAATGTTCCTGGGATGCTGTTCGGTGATATTAGAAACCACGTGCTTAATTTTTCCCGTATTCCACTTAAAACAGACGTTGCTTTCCGGTTCATGTTATTAAACGCCCCTATAATAATCAGAAGCAGCAGTTTATGGGTATCATAGGTATGTAATTTTTGGTAGAAGTAGCAAATTCGATGTCGAGATTTCAGATATGTTTCGAGGCCCCCTGAATCTCCCCCCCCCAAAAAAAAACATTTTTTAGAAAAAGGTCCGTGTGTGTGTGTGTGTGTGTGTGTGTGTGTGTGTGTGTGTGTGTGTGTGTGTGTGTGTGTGTGTGTCTGCAAGTCTGTGGACAATATAACTCAAAGACGAAAAGTCGGTTAAAAACCAAAGCTGGTATTTATGTTTAATGTCTTTCAAGGATGCGACACGAAGATTTTGAAGACAATTCCTACAACCTAAGTTATCCTTTCCATGGAGAATTTTCCGAAAATTTTGATTTCCTCGAAAATGGTTCTAACGATGTTGATTAAAAGGCCATATGCTTGAGATATTTAGACAAAAATTTAAATGTATATTTTGAATTTTCTGGCTATAGCCAATGTAATCATGTCTACTCTGGATGACTTTGGAAATAACTCGTAAATCGTAAGAGACAGATTTATTATTATTATTATTATTATTATTATTATTATTATTATTATTATTATTATTATTATTATTATTATTATTATTATTATTATTATTATTATTATTATTATTATTATTATTATTATTATTATTATTATTATTATTATTATTATTATTATTATTATTATTATTATTATTATTATTATTATTATTATTATTATTATTATTATTATTATTATTATTATTATTATTATTATTATTATTATTATTATTATTATTATTATTATTATTATTATTATTATTATTATTATTATTATTATTATTATTATTATTATTATTATTATTATTATTATTATTATTATTATTATTATTATTATTATTATTATTATTATTATTATTATTATTATTATTATTATTATTATTATTATTATTATTATTATTATTATTATTATTATTATTATTATTATTATTATTATTGTTGTTGTTGTTGTTATTGTTATTACTATAATTATTACCATCATTCCCTGGATAGCTCGGAAGCTGAGGATCTCACCTCCGCTGAACGGAGGTTTACAAAGAGAATCCTTTTTGCCTGCCATGCAGCGCCCTAGACTCCTGACGCGAAGGTAAATATTCAAGAACCATGTGGATGAAGGGCGAAGTGAAATGGAGGGAGGCGAAATTCGGGGGATGTGATCAACTTTCCCGGTATTCACATAGCGACCCGGGGAATCCCCTAAAGTAACCCGTAGGTCAGAAAGCTCAAATACACGAACCGAAATCACCACCACCAGAATGCGAGCCACTGCTTGGCTTTTAAATGCTATTCTTCGCCGTAAAGGAATCAAAATTAGACCGACAAACTTTTAAACTAGAGAAATTGACAGAAAGTCAATTGCGAGAGTACGGCAGAATAGGGCACGCCCATGCACTTTTTACGTTAATCGCAATGCGCGTGCGTTCCAATATTTACTTTGAATAGTAGAGCTGTGATTAACTGTAAACATCCAGATGTTTGTGTTTCGTTTGTGTGTTCTGTGTTTGTTTCTTGGATTAAGATTGTGTGCCTTACTAAGATAAGTGCAATACTAATTTGCATTGTTGCTTTTGCCGTAAATACTTTAACTGGGTGGGCGCCAGTAAAATAAGACATTAACCCGTCTTACGCTTAAAAACATTCCTTAACAAAATGTTATCTATCAGCTCCCAAGGTTTGTTGGTCTAATTTGGGGACACCTGTATAACCACTGTTTTAGATTTAACAATCTGTGAAACATTTCCTGATCATCCACCGTAAATGAAGTCTAACCCCAGCGAATTTTGGTTAATTGCCATAGCAGAGAGATTGGGAAGAAATAAAGAATGGAATATTTTGCTTGTTTCATTATTTCTAGTTGATTTTCTAAGAATAATGCTATGCCATTATAACCCCGCATCCAAGCATGACTTCTATTTCTAGCAAAAAGGTAAAGCCGATGTAACGATCTAGGAAACGAACATTTCAAGCACGTGTACCCTGCATGTACAGATGTGTGTGTTGCACATAACAAAAGGATGATGACTATCAAAAGTCGCTTTCACCTCGCATCATGCAGAAGCCTTCCAGCAGATTCTTTTTTGAGCCTCTAACTTCTACCCCTCGCATCTTATGTGCTTTAAGGTTCCCAAACCGTTATTCCAATAAGAACTCTTTCGCCCTTCTCCCTCCCGCAACCTCTACTCATTCTTTCTTTCCGTTTTCCTTCAGCTGCCCAAATGCACACCATTGATTTTGCAATTCCCATTTGAAGATATCGGATTTTCCATCCCTCAACACTAGTTCCCTTACACCTTGTACATGAGCATATTCTTTCAATCTATCAATCTACCCATCCTTCAACTACAAGCTCGTCTTTGTCTTTATGGATCTCCCTTCCTCAGAACATTTGCAGTTTTATGGAGCTCTTCATCGTCAGCGCTAGGGGTACAATTAGAAAAGTATGTTAGCCTTGGTCTTCAGTTTCCTGTATCAACGCTTTAATTACTTCGGACAACAACAGTAGTTTACACTTTGTTTCACAGAGGCAAACAAAAATTCATTTTTTTATAAATACTTCATAATCTTCTTTAGTTTCCCCGTTGTACAAACTATGACAACATTACTTACGACGTCCGATCAAGTAATGATGGGATTCTACATGGTGCATATATTACATAACTGCAGGACACATTCTTATGTATGTATTTATTATTATTTTTCTCTTTCTTCCAGAGCACCTCTCAGATGAGGTCACTAATAGTTGACTCCTGAGCTGAAATGACAAATAAGCCTAGTAACTCTCTATTGCATGAATTATTTTTCTATATATGCCACCTTTGTTCAAATTCCTGAACCGGTTTAGTTATCCGTAACACAGACGCCTTAGAGGAAGTAAATCGAATAGCTAAGATTGTTAAAGGCCAGACGAAATGAACTGGCTATCCATTCAGAACCAGACGCCGTGAGTTTAATCCCAGCTACTACAATCAAATGGGACAGTAGTAAAGGATGGGGAGGATCCACGTAAAATAACCAATGATATGGTACACATAAAGACTGGTTTAATTTTTTAAAACGAAATAAAAGAAATCACAATAATCTGAAATAACTGGATACATGTTTTATACAAGTAGCTACCAATACCTCTGTTCTATTGCCAATACAATACATATTAAAGTAAAAACCACTGTTACAATATTCAATAGCTTTGACTAAATATCTTTGTTGCCGTATGGCGCCACTATGCAATTCAACCTTCAGAATCTCTGAAGTTTCCTCAATATGACTGCAGCCGATAAAAGTGGCTATACTGCTCCAATATAAATAAAATCAACAGTAATTATTAGGTTTATTTCAGACTAGTGCAAATATTGGGCATCTTTCAAGATAAAATCTATAACCAAGGGAAAAGGATCGGTAAGTGATAAAACTCAGTAAGACATTTAGGAGGAAGTAAGGTTTAAACCTTGATTCCGGCAAGGCTGATTAGAGTTTCCGGTGGTTTTCTCTAGGCTGATACATTTTCTAACACTCCATTACAAAGTAAAAAAACACATTTAAAAGAAACAGCAATGCTTCTGTCTCGCATAATTAAACTACTAAAAAATAAATGTAAACTAATACAGAATATTTCAGGATATAACGTGATAACTCAAAATGACAATCAATAGGAGGAAATTAAGAGAATTATTAGTACTTCCGACTCATAGCTGCTCCACAGCTTAATACCAGAATCTAATGTCACGCTAGAAAATAGGTAAAACATTTTTCAGCAAGTTCCAATCCAAATACGGTAACCAAAGCAAGAATAAAAATTTCATTACAAAAAACATTCGACGTTAGCAATTGTTGCTTCGCTCACATCCAAGACACCTTTACATCCAAGTTATGTATACTCTACCCAGTATGAAGATAAATACAAATGAAAAATATAGAGGTACCATTAGCCTGGTGGGTCCGGGATAATCATCCATAATTTACGTCTCGACAGATGTGTGCAGCTCTGGAGAAAGCTAGATCAATATGAGGTGGATAACGTATAGCTAAAAATAAGTCATATTATGATTTGAATACCTAAGCTCGGCCCCGTAGTTCAGTCGGCAGAACACCTGTCTGCTAGCGAGGAGTATCTGTTCGATTCCCAGCTGGAAAGTACGATATTTTCTGTAGCCAAGAGTATCGAAGTATAAATGAATGTGAATGTGTGCGGGACCTAACGAACGGATAATCCTAAGACCGAAATCTCACTGTGAATACCATTGTTTATAAGCAATATATTCCAAAAGAAAGGTCTCCGGTATAATCACTGAAGTTGAAGAAGGGATATATGTGAAGTTAATATGAGGAGCTTTAACTTTAAGCATTGGTAATAATGTTCGTCCCCCCCCCCCCCCCCCCCCAATCTGTTAAACTTGGTTTTATTTTGCTTTAAGTTTTTTATACATGTACATTCTTAAATACTTACATACTCTTATGTAATTATAACAGTAGACATACCTATTTTTTTTAAAAAAGCTATAGATTGTTGCCGGAATTGCATATAACTGGAGCTACCAACCAGAGAAGCAGCTTAAAGGCTAATCTTAATTTAGTTAAACCCTCGTTCTTCACAGTTACCACACTTCCATGAAACAAATTAATATGATATTCAATTTTGAGTGAGTGAGTGAGTTGGGTTTAAGGGCCCGTCGACAACTAGGTCATTAGGGCCCGAAGTCCGAAAATAAAAACAACCAAATTAGTAAAAGCTCACGCCTAAAAAGTTAAAACGTCAAAGTTAAAATAACTAAAACGGAAAATTAAAAGTACTAAAACGTGAGTTAAAATGGCTAACAGTTAAAACTGGTAACAACTTAACCTTGTAAGACTGTTAAAAAGCTAAAACCATCCTAAAATCCTAATTCCGCCAGGATAAAAAACACCTTACACTTGCTTGCCAAAACCAATCTTGGCAACAAACCGCAGTACTGCACTTACAACTACTGGGTCGTTGCCTAAAACAGAGCACAGTGCAAGGCCCAGGCCAACGGACTGGCGCTCACGAGTGTATTGCGGACAATCAAGAAGGACATGTGCGACGGAGAGTGGAACATTGCACGTCGCACAGACAGGTTCCGGATCACAGCGCAAAAGGTGTGCATGCGTGGCTCGAGTGTGGCCTATCCTCAGGCGAGTTAAAATCACCTCCTCACGCCTGGAATCCCTGCAAGATGTTTGCCAGGGTTGTACCGTGTCCTTGATTGTCCGTAATTCAATTTTGATAACTTGTTATTAAGCTTTAATACCGTTTAGTGTTGATGATAATGACTAATCATTTTGGTACTGTTAACCTCTTTCCTTTTATCCATCTTGCGATATAAAAGGATATTTGGAATGTACAAAGTGCCAGACTTAAACCACCATGCATATTGATAGTCCTAGTGGTTAGTGCTGTAAATTCTTAGGGAGTGTAATCAATACTTCCTTTGTTTCTTCGTGCTAATACCTTATACTCTGTTCATTTCAATACTATAACCATGAACTATACGAACCAGGTTATGATGCAGTGAAAAAGCCTTGTGCATTCACTGCACGCAACGGTACAAACATGCAAGCAAGCTTTGAAAAGAACAAAGAACACATTTAGGATTTGACATTCATGTCAAACATTACCTTATCTACGTACCATCTGATGCATGCATGTCGAAACGTTGGGTGTCATTTTAAAACAGCGCGGGATGGAAAAATTACTGATCATTTTACTAATGTCAATTCTTATAATCTAATGTCATTACACCCTACATGCAGTAGCTATACTAAAATATTCGATACTGAGCTGAACATTTTGGGATCCCTGATCCCAAAAGAAAATATTTTAAAAGAGGTATATGTGCAGCATTTCACTTCAAAAATTGAATGCATTTTTTTTTTTCACCGAAATACACGTTTTGGAGTCTGTGAATTCCAACTCCCAAAATTAAAAATTTCTTTGCGCATGTGCGTCCGTTTAAATCAAAATCCAAAATTTTGGTTATATTGCGATTAAGAATATGATGATTTCAAAAAACTCCTGCTACTCCACTCTACTCTTTACATGGAAACATTTTTCTTATTCTTGAATACTTTTATTAAAATGTCATGCCATGCAATGCTTTAGTTTTTCTCATTCATGCTTTTTTTCTATTAAAATGCCACCCCTTAGTACTCTTTACGTGGAAATATTTTTATTGTTTTTTATTCTTTACTAAAATGCCACCCTATACTACCTTTTACATGAAAACATTTTTGTTAGTTTCGATTTTTTATCAAAATGCCATCACATACTATTCTTTACATGGGAACATTTTATTATTATTGACTTTTTTGTTAAAATGCCACCCCATAATACTCTACATTTTGTTCTTCTTTTTTTTTTTAATTAAAATGTCACATGCTCCATATTTTCCCCTGAGCAACAACATCCATATTTTCAAGTTCCTCAGATAACCAATGAAGTATTCTTTATTTTTCTACTATTGTATCCTTTATAAATAACCGTTATTACAGAAAAGTGTAGAGATCGTTAAAACGCGTAACTTGTGTCATAACTTTTTCGTTCTGAGTAGGCACTTGAATACTGTTTCCGCTCGTTTAAATGAAGCAATTCGTATTTCATTTGAAATCATAACAATAATCACTAATATGAATTTTAACTACTAAATCGACAAAGTAAAATGGGCTTTAACTGCTACTAGACTTCACCCAGTGACGTCGCAGTTTACAATGCAACCTCCTCCCTATCGCAGTCTGTTGACGTTTTCAGACAGCACTCCCCAGACAATGTTTGCCTTGTTTCAGTGACTCAGTGACTCTCTGATCGATTGATTGTAGATATCTTGAAGCCAACTGCTTACAAATAAGTATCTTAATACGAATAGAAAGAACATTATTATATGAATATGTAAAGAGGATGTGTACATTTGGCTTTAATGCGTAAAGACGTGCAATTGTATCACATCAGAGTTTAAAATATTGCAATATCGCTTAAGGTTCCTGCGTAGCCCCGCATTTACAACGAAATGTATAATGGAATGATTACTGCAAACGATTATATAAATTAACATGGAGTAGAGAGAAGGACAAGCTTTTATAAGTTTGTGAGAGAGTAAATATAGAAGGTAACGCGTTGCATCTTTATCCTCTTAGGCAGTAGATGGCAATGCTAATGAAACATCGGTGTACCGTGTAGCACGTGGCTAGGCCATTCGGTTTGCTACCGTTTCAGTAAACGGCCCTTATGGAACGATGGACTCGACAAAGTTAAGTGCGTTGCATAACTCAACCAAAAACCGGTAACTGATCTATATGTTTGCAAATGAGTTTATATAGATTGTGTGTTAAACAACTGCATGCCGTTAGGAGTCAATGAATAACTGTTTACGAAAATAACATATTTCGTGATAGCATGGATTGTGTGCCCAATAAACACTTAGTGAGCCATCGATAATGAAAGCGTAATCTATGATATCGTACACTGTATATATGCAGTTAGTATAAATCTATAACTTGAGTCCCTAGCCAGTAAACTGCTAGCTGTTGCAGAGAGAACTGCAGCAACTAATTTAGTATGTAATGTATCATTTAAGAGAGTCTAAATGTATTTGGAAGCAAACGTTTCTTCATTCAAAATTGAATGACGGAAAAACAAATTACAATATGAGACAGGAATGAACACTGTAGACATAAAACGAATTTAGTAATCTACACTGTTTGGGAGCATCTCTCAGTTTCTTATTGTCTTACAGGGCCTCGCAAGAGATGAGGCATAAATACTGACCAATGAATGCTGACAACTTTGCAATACGGGGCAAGAGGCGTGGCGCTGTAATGAAAGACGCTGAAGGTGCGGGAGGGACAAGGATAAATACACCTAATGTAAAAAAAACACGCTTTAATTTTCTTTGGATTTATCTTCAAATTCTTAGTACCTATTATGGAAACGTTACAGACGTTATTGAGTTAAACGATTCTGTTATAAGAAAAGCTTCCGCTTTGGCCTTAGAAGATCAAAAAACAGTGAACAGAATGCAATATTATATTGAAAAATCAAAACGTTAAATTTCTCTACAAATTCTCCTTATATTTATACAGGAATTAAAATTCGTATCTAAACATGTTTAGGTATCAAGTTACATTATAATGCAATCCCTGCTTTCGAATCAAAGGTTCTCTTCTAACACTTTTGCAATAAACCGCCTTTCTTGGCTGGCCTTAAAACTTAATTACATTTATGTCACTTTACATTAGCAGTAGTGTTTTGTTTATTTCAAGTAGGAAACGGAGACTTACCTCCACGATCAGTTTACATGACGTCACTCGCGCAGATCCTAGCAAGATAGTTTACCACGTATAAAAATTATACTTTATTGGGGGTTTTGTACAACTGGGCTATAGCCCAACATGAAATAGAATAAATGCGTAGTCGTTGCATTTTGCATCAGCTTCTAATGTTCCTTGTACGATCATTTTTGTAAGTATAAGAATCTATTGGAACGAATGAAAGGAGAAACTAAACTTACAGTTCCCTGACTTGAAATGCAACAACCAAAAGCCAGCGAAAGCCAAACTCTGCAGCTTATGAGAAGAGAGACTTCTGTGGAAAGGGGAAAGGTGGTGGAGAAACCTGAATCAGATGGATGGTGCGTTAGATGCGAGTGTGTTACATCCAATCTATAGCGGCGTTATGATAGCTGCTCTGAAATGTAAAAAATATACGTTTCCATCATTTTCCCCCAGACATCAGCTCCCCTTTACAACATAAATGGATGGAATTTCACAATATATAAACTACCTCTCTAGGCTTAGGAGATTTTCCCGTCCGTCACGAGCTGAATAAAAACACTGGATGACGGACTGAAAGGAAAACAGTATATCTCGTGGTGGTTTTATCGTCAGTCCAGGAACAAAACGAAAACCGTGAGGATGTATTTCCTCGTGGAGGAAGGGAAGAAAAACTTTGCTCAAATATGCGCAAGTCATACATGTTTTAAACAAGGCTGAACACTGAACCCAAGGACTACCGCTTCTGACAGTTTGAAGGATTAAATCCTGCGAGTTCGCTTGAGGATGTTGGGTCATTAGGTTTATAAATAAAGCAGGATAACTGACCTTTATTGCACAAAATTCCAACGCTTTCACAACGTTTGCATTACAGTTTTGCGATTTATTTCTAAGAAAGCAATTTAGCGGGGGAAAAAGCTCATGTGTTAACATTCACACGACTTTCTCCACCCGCTATCCTTCATTCTTGTATAGCTTCTACAAAAAGTAAATTGACTTGTCATTTGTTACACTGGTGTCAGAAGTTCGATTTCTCAGCTATCATTTTGTTACAATATGTTAATCGAGAACAGTATTTCGAAATATAATTGCATTATACGTTTCATTGTAGGTACAAGGGGAATAGAGGAAATCAAATCCTTAATCAGGTATTCAAGGTCAACTCATTAGGTCTTCATACTCTTTCCAGCACATCGGGAAACGTAAACGAATAGCGACAGCACTTCAAAAGATTGCAAAATATTGAAAAATTGAAACCAATATTAAGTACTCGTATATGCCAGAAACAACTTACACCACAAAAAACTTTTTGATATAAGGGATTGTTATAAAGAAAGCTAAATTTTTTGTATGGCACATATTTGTACATCTATTATCGTTCACCAATTATACAAAATTATAGCAAATTCCTTCCAAAACAACTTGGCTTCACACTCTGTTCCCCGAAAATTCAGTATATGGATTTTATTTGTCACGTAAATATCTTAAATGCAGGTACTTTAATCAAAATCGTTACAGCAATTTTTGAGAAAGTAGAAGATTCGAGAAAACTTAAGGTACAGACATGTTTGAGGCCGGGGGAATTTTCTTGAAAATCTTCATGTCACTTCCTTGGAAGGTACTGAACTTATAATGCCAAGCTTGGTATTTAATTTAATTTAATTTTTTGAATTGTGTTGTTCACATATGCATACAGGGATATTTTCTAAAAATGCTTTGTGTTCAGGGGTACTCAAAGCATACATTACAAGTGAAACCTCAACGTCGAATTTTTGGATATAATTCAATAGGCAATTCCTCTATTCACTCACTATACGTAGTAGGAAAGTATGAGAACGGCAGTTTAGTCGGATATCTTAACAAGGTAAGGTATAGGTTTTGTGAACTTCTGCTCACTATATGCGGAATAATTCTTGACATTTATGTCCTCAAAAATGGCTTTATGTATTTTAAGTTTGGGGTGATGGTATAACAAGAGGGTCATTATATTTCTCATAAGTGAAAAATTGTGAATGGGGAGGACAACCTATCCCAGGAAAAATGCAGATGTCTCGGAATATACAGTTTATGTCAAGCAAAAATGTGCCGGGCATTAATCATTTCAAAAACTTCTGCTTTACTGTAAGCATGTTTCGATATTTTAATCAGTCTATTTGAAGCGTTTAATGGCGTTCGTTTATTTTTCATGAACTTCTGCAAAGAATAATTATTCCTGAGATTATGTGCATTGAAATAATTTTGCACACACTGATAAGCACAGAAAGAAAACCCTTCGCAGGAGTAATGCGTATTATAATAATAAAAAAGCATGTACTAATGGATAGAGTGATCTCAATTTATGCATATAGGATACTGTCTGAATACACATTAGTGACATATTTAGTGAAATGTACGATGTGCTCTAGAGAGTTCTGATAGAGTTTTCATGTTACTTCCATACTGAAAATGGATCGGAAGGTCAACATGTCACTCTCAAGTCACAGAGACCGTCTAGACCAACTTGTTTTTCACTATATAAATCCAGACCAAATGTCTCTATCACTCGTTCGCTGCCACTACGACAACGAATTTCAACTCGTGAATCAGAAAATAGGTCACAGAATAGAAGCAACACTACCAACACAATTAAAACTGCATTCGGTGGACTAGTGCAGTGCCAATCCTTATTTTTCTGATTTCCAGGATGACAGCCAAGTATTTCTACACTTCGTTTTGTTCAATTGCCAGTTTTCCCATAAAGGTCAAGCGAGCAGATTATCATATGCATGCCTCATTGGACAGAATTTCAGTTGAAGGATAAACCTGTATCAAATAGTGAGAAAGACGCAAATTAAAGTCTGGTATTCAATAAATGCATTTAACATGCGATGTAATGAAGTAATAGCAACTTATTTCACCAACACATGAAACGGTAACACTTCATAGCCCACTGTGATGAGGGCGATATTCAAGGTCTAATATTACGATTCATATTCTTACAGCTCAGTTACGTTGTCACATTAAACATATACTTGTTAGTCTAATCCGTCATGGCAAACTTCATGCTTTATCTATGCAGTGGGAAACATATTCTACTAAAGGTAAAAGCTGCGGATCTGTTACATTATCCATCTCGGAGAGGATATTAGGGAGACAATTTTTTAAAATTAATTTTTAAAATATTTTGAACCTCCATAGGCATACGCTATTGAAAATAGTATTAATATATCGTTTCCTTGGTGCGGCGATAGCGCTGCTGCTTACTAAGCGGGGGACATGGGTTCGATTCCCGGTACCACCGTGGGGATTTTCTTCCGCAGGGAGACCGGCTCCGAGGAGCAATCAGCCTCTTAGGTTCCCAAGAGGCCAATAAAAGAGCTACTTGATTGAAAAAATGGCAGTTCCTGGTCGAGAAGACCGCATAAATTTCCGGGAGGGACCGGGGCGCTGACCACATTCCATCTTCAGTACTGCACCCTACTCATGACGCCATTCCCTAAGAGAAGACTCCCCTCACCTTAACTTTCCAATCCAAGGATTAATGCTAAGGTCTTAGTCAGGGTCTCCTTTAGACAATGATTTATATCTCTTCTCAACCCGCCGTAGTAGACCATATACCTCTTCTCCATGTCAATTTAAGTCCCCAAGCATTCGACGCGCCTAGGCTGTACCGGACACCACACAAACCTCCTCAAACAAAATATTAAAAATCCCACGTGTTTCACTCATATCTTTCTCTACTCCTGTACTAACCATTCTTACAGGCTCTTATTCCTGTATTTTCTTCGTGTTAGTTGAGAGAATATGGGAATACAGTAGGCTTTGAACGATAGTAAAATACTTTAAAGCTTTCAAATTTCATTCTTTTTGCATGATTGAAATACAAAAAATGAATGGCAATGTTCCATGAGACAGAAGTACAAGTTCTCCAAAACTTATATAAATAACACGAAATATCTCCAAAATGGTTCACTCTACGAAAAAAACTATTTAGACATAAATTACGTGTGTTAGCAAAATCTATATTTGGGCTATCGTTTACAGTTTACCAGTTATGCAAAAGTCATCCAGAGTAAATTGGACTTCATAGGGTATAGCCAGAAAATTCAAGATATACATTTCATTTCTCATAAAAGTATCTCAAACATGTGGCTTTTTAATCAAAATCGTTAGAGCCATTTTCAAGAAAATAAAATTTTCGAAACCATTTCTAATTAAAGGGTAGTTTAAGGTGGACGAATTTTCTTCAAAATCTTCGTGTCGCATCCCTGAAGGACATTAAACTTAAATACCAACTTTGGTTTTTAACCGACTTTTCGTTTTTGAGTGATGCTGTCCAGACAGACAGACAGACAGCTTTTGTTTTTATTCAGGGAGCCTCAAAATATATATTTCCGGTGAAATCTCGACATCGAATTTTTGGGTGAAATACAATACTTCCTCTACTTATACGTAATAGAGAAAGTAGAAATGGGTGAACCAAGATAAAAAGGTAACACCTATGTACTTTAAAACAAATTTTGTTTTCATGGAAACCATTAAAATACATATTGAGAGAATTTACCTTTCTTGGATTGTTTTAAATGTATATAGCACATGTGTAAGTCCGCTGTGGTGCGTCTTTGAAATGAAATACACACTCTCACGATTGTGCGTAAATACGCATTTACTGCTAAAGCATTTTTAGTCTCTACCTTTAATACATAATGAGAAAAGTGGCAGTTCAAGACATGACATGCCAAAGACGGCAAGTCCCACAGAATTTGCAACTCACCTACAGTTGGTCATCCTTGACATCGTGCCTTAAAATTTAGTGTCATTAGACCTCGCACGTTTGGTCTGTATGCAAAACAGACGGAAAACAATGTGGTACCTCCTGCATAAATAACATAAAAGATTTTCATTCTCCTTTTTTCGAAGCCTCTTTGTTATATGGAGAAAGAATCAACGCCAGCTATTAATTTCTGCGATACCGATCTTCATTGTGTTAATTTCTCCCTTTCCTTTTATTTGTTCTTCCCTCCATCCTCTTTGATGTAATCTGGAAACAAATGCAATGATTTAATCTCAAAACAAATGCAACTTTACATTTTCTTTAATCCAGGGCTTGCGAATAATAAATTGGTTGCTACTTTAATATCCTCATATAATTTTAAAGATGACATTTTAATCAATAAAACGTTTCTGAGGCCAATTTCTGTGTCTTTCGTCAGCTTGTCGACTAACGTTTACTACAATTTGCTAGCTCGGTAGTGTTTAAGAGCAAAATAAGGTTCATAATTTCAGAGATTGCAATACTGCAATACACTTGCTAGAATTTGATCCTCCTTAACACGAAACTTAATTGTTCTGAGAGAAATCTCAGAAGATAACTGTATAAATATAAGAGGGAGTAAGAGATTTTATGTAAAGAAAGTGATAATTGGAACACTACGATAGTCTTGTATTGAGTTAGTGTATTTTTTGTTTGGCCAAAACATTTACTACCTTCCATAAATTCGGAAAGTAAAGTTGGGCATCCGAATATACAGGGACCGTCGAAACTTTTGGATGTCTATATTGTCAAACTAATTGTGCGTAATTACTTAAACATAGATATACTTAAATATAGAAACGAAATCAGTGAAATTTACATACCATTTCCTGAGAAAACTCATAAGAAGATTTTTTACATTATCATGTCTGGGAATGGGGATGGGCGTACGCCAGTCTAGCCTTCTATCTGCTGGGCCGGACCATGCCAGTCCGGTCCCCTTGATGGATAATAGCCAACCAACAAAATCGCGGTGTTGGGATTTTTTTTTCTATTCCTAAACTAAAGTTATTCTGTGGTGACACAATTTATTTGTTAACATGAGGTCCGGTACCGCCGAAGCAAACCGGAAAATTGTGGGTGTATATTATGATGGGTGGTGCATGGAGGCAGGTCTAATATCATGGCGGATGCCCTGACATTGACCTACGACTTGGAGCATTTATGTGTGGCATTGGGGGATCAATGGGAAATCTGGGGAGTGTGATGAAGTCGTATATCTGGTTGACTCTAGTCTCTAGTGCTGTGGTGTCTTGGATTTTCTGTGTGTTGCGGTAGATGGTCTCAGTGTGTTGGCGTAGTCGGGCGAGTTCTTCGCTGGTTTTGGTGAGAATCCGTATGAGCTCCGTGAGGTGTGTCTGGATTGCTGCTAGGGCGTTGGTTGTGGCGTGGTCATGGTGCTGTAGCAGCTCAGTGACATTGGTGTTGTTTGCCGGCGTGTTGTTTTCTGTGATAGCCTCCAGCCGAAAGCCAATGTTCAGAACCTCTGAGTGGAGGCCGTGAACCGCGTCTCGAAGGATACTATCGGCGACGACGGGTGCTGGGACCCTCGAGTGAGTTCCCTTAAGTAGGATCCAGAATCTTCGTTTTCAAGAAAGATCTGCTATGGATCGGGCTCAGAGGACAGTGAAGGAGTGAGACAGTTTGGCAGTTAAAACGTTTACGAAGCGTTCAGTAGACAGGACTGCGAACTGTGAGGATGCACTTCAGTGTGAGCTGGGACCTGGTAGTGTCAGTTCAGTGTGATTCGTTGGACAGATAAGTTGTGTTGCTCGAACATTGTACTAGTGACATAGTAACAGTGAGCTGTGTTAACCGACTAGAAGACCAAGTATGATTAGCAATAACTGATCATCTCAATTGTTACAACATTCTGTAACATTAGAAATAGAGGAAAGCTAAGAAAAATATTCTGACATTTTTGTTGATTAAAATGAATCGATAAGATATACTTCTTCATTTGAACCTAGAGACTGGCAAATTCAGCATTACCCGCGGCAAAGCGCTGTGATGGAGATTTATGGCACATAAAAGTACAATTACTAAGCGGAAATCGTAATTAGTATTTTATAAAACGAGAAAATGGAATAAATGAAGGATACGCAAGGAAAAACTATCCCATCGCATTCAACTGCCGATCGTTTAATAAAATAAGAGCAGTTTTTGTTGACGTATGTAATTGTAGCACATAGCTCCAAAAATGTACACAAATATGTATTGCATGTATGATGCTGACACTTAAGTGTGAATATGCTAATGCTTGAGGGAACTAATCCAACAGAAACCCCACAGTAAAATTAATTGGTACATTTATTTATTTAACTTTTGGCAACAATGACTGTAATAATCAAGAACTTAAAGAAGCTTTCAATTTTCAGTGCACATGTTTGTAGTGCAAGAAAGCAGACTAAAAACAATGACTGCAACTCAGCAATCTCACTCCATCCTTGTCTTCTTGCCTACAGCATCGTTGCTCTCTTGATGACTTGCCAAATTACTGCTGAATCGATCATGAGCGATAATCGATTATCTATAGTGTGGTGCGTAAAAACGATGTCTCTGCCTTGAATCATTTCATCGAGATCTACCACGTTTTCTTCTTTACCTTCCAGCCATTACCACGTACATTTTTTACAAGTCTTAAGATCAATAAGGTATTTGCAGAGTCTCAAGACAAAGAAACCCTTGTTTTAAGCACCTGTTTATCCCAGAAATGTTATATAGAACCACTAAGTTACAAATGGTGAAAAATATAAGCGCCATTGCTGAAATTACAATGACAGTTGCGTTTAACACAGTTTTCCTTGAAAGCATCTATAAGCCTAGAGGAGGGCCAAAAAAGCGGTCAAGAGAACAGATTGCGAGACCGAAACGGGTGTATCCCAATAGATGTGTGAAGAAGACAACTTGACAACTTGAAACCCTGGGTCAGTTTTGTGCAAAAAGAACTGCAACATTACTAAGATAAGTGAAGTTTTCAGTTTCTAATTTGTTCTTACTTTAGAATCTTGTTGCTTCACTGTTAATAGCTTCAATTTTTCTTATATGTGCATTTGAAGTTTACTTTATATTCCAGCAAGATGCACATTTCCGTTCGCCTACCACCTAGGCGGCCCGGGTATGATCCCAGGGACCCGCATGTGTTATTTGTGGTGGAGAAGTGGGTGTCTGGGTGGGTTTTCTGCGGCTCCTTCGGTTTCCTCTGCCACTCATTCCAGCAAATACTCCAACATCACCTTTCCAATCATCCATTTAGCTTGCATTTCATATCATCCTCTTCCTCACTCTCATACCTGGTGCTTGCCTGATCACCCCTTTCCAGGTCTTCACTCTGTCCGGTCCATAGTTTCCTGTGCTCCCCGAGAGGCGTCTGACCCTAGGTACTGGCTTGTAAGTCCTGGGAGGTGTAACTCCTTCCTACATAAGAGGCTAATCAGGTAAAGAAAAATAAGGTGCACATTTTTCTAGAAGTACATTTTGTCTATTTCTCGCAATCAAATGAAAGGTGATGTAAGCAATGGTTGAATTCGTATAGAATTCATAGTAAGTTACCACACCCTATTTCTGAACGAGGAAAAGAGAAAGAACCAATTATGAAAAAGCTATTCTTAGCCTCAGGTGAAGCTACATAACAAATACATGCAAACAATTTCCGCGTGGTAAAATTTTAAAGCAAAGAAAACAATGGAAATAAGAATTCGTATTTAAAAACCACCCACATCGCTGTGGAGAGGAGAAAGATAAATATGAGAGGAAATAAGAATTTGTGGACCTGTTACAGAATGTTCTCATTTCCAATATCGCTTTTCATCACCGTTACCTTGGGGTATTTAATTGCTTTTTGTTTCCTTTCAGTGACGAAGAGTGTTGTGAGAAAGAGACAAAAGAAACTGGACCAGAATAAAGACAAAAGCATGACGTTATCTGCTACCGGGAACTCCATTGTTGTTATTTTTATTACATTGAGAAGGTTTCCGCCGCCAGTCGATCCCGAAGGAATCAGGAGCATATTCCCGAGATGCATAACCACACAGCTCCCTTGATTTATTCCTTTTTTGTTTCCTTTCTTTCGTCCTCCGTGCCAATACTGTAGAAAGGAGAATAGAGTGGGGAGAAAACAGAGCAATTTCACGCAGCTGGCTCCTCAGGAAATAAGAAACGAGATTCAGAAGCCGGGTATGGAGTTCCACAACACGATTTTCTAAGTCCGTTAACGCTACTTCCTCTCTTTATACAAACCGACGTAACGTGGCCGAACACGGAACGCACTTCCGTTTTTTTTGCGTTTGCTTTCCACCTTTCTGCTTCTCTTTCTCTACATATTCTGGCGAAAATAAACTCCATTTTTTGCTTTGCTTCGCCTTTAACTGTCTGTTACTGTTATGTGTGCACGTGATCATACATGATAGTTTTATGATGCTAGCGAAAATCTGTAAAACGCAAACGCAAAACGACGATATTACTTTCTCTACTGCGTATAGTAGGTAAGGAGAATATTGTATTCGACCAAAAATTTCTATGTTGAAATTTCGCTGTTGAGGGTCCCTAAATAAAGAAAAGCCTTTTTAGAAAAAGGTGTGTGTGTGTGTGTGTGTGTGTGTGTGTGTGTGTGTGTGTGTGTGTGTGTGTGTGTGTGTGTGTGTGTGTGTGTGTGTGTGTGTGTGTGTGTTTGTGTGAATAGCATAACTTAAAAACGAAAAGTAAACCAATGTTGGTATTTAAGTTTAATATATTTCAAGGATACGACACAAACATTTTTAAGAAAATTCATCTAACCTAAACTACCCTTCACATGGAAAAGTTTTCCAAAATTTTGATTTTCTCAAAAATGACTAACGATTTTGGTTAAAATATCATATGTTTAAGACACTTTTGTAGCAAATGAAATGTATATTTTGAATTTTCTGGCTATAGCCCCTGTAGTCCTGTTTACTCTTAATGACTTTTGCATAACTGGTAAACCGAAAGAGATAAACCAAACAAAACAAAAACTGTAGACCTCGTTAAAATACACAAGTTATGGCTAAATACATGTTTTCTGGAGTGAACCACTTCGGAGGTATTCCTTATTTGTGTGAGTTTTGCAACACTTTTCTCAAATGGAAGGTCGTTATTCAATTGTTTAACTCTTGGCCGAGTAAAGAGAGCGGAATTTCAAAGCCTTAACAGAGCGAACAGCTTCAAAACATTTGACTATCGCTCAAAGCCTACTGTGAATAATTAGTACAAGTGTAGAGAAAGTCATCTGAGTGCAACACATCAGCTTTTTTTGTTATAAAGTACATATAAGTAGCGTATGCTCCATGAATGCAATCAACACACTGCATGCGTTATAGAATAATGAAATGAGTAATATTCATCAGTGGTTAAAATAGAACATTTAAATGGCAGAGGAACCAACGATAACGCATAAATAGAGTAAGCATGAATTGTGATTCAAGGAAGCGTTTTCTAGGCTGAGGCTGAGTTCTCCTGCATTCTCACCACATAGCCTGCTATCATGACGTCATAATAGCAAACTGTGAGATACTGAGAAATGCATGCACCATATGTCATTGTATTCAAAGTGAGAACAGTGTTTGCCGAGTGACTTTCAGTGAATTTTGCTGCTAAATATTAAAATTGTTGGATATTCTAAAATGTTATGTTAAGAATAGTCAATAAAACTTTTCATTCACGTTCATTCTGTGATTACTTAACAAAGGGAGATCTACTCTCGATTTGAAATAATGTGAAGACCTTCGTGCGTACATTTAGTTCTATACTTTATACTTTCTATACTCTCCTTCTAGCCGTGTATGATCTCGGATAAATTTGCTTAGATCAGTGAAGATAGGAATTATTCGTGTGCTCATATAAATACTTTATATGTTTCATGCCTTTGCAACATTTTCAGGGTGTGTCACTGATCCCAGTCACAAAATATCCAGATATTTCAGATTGAGAAAAATGGCGCCAACAAACTTTTCAATTGTATAAAGCTACTTTGCTAGTCAAAAATATAAAATTGACAAAATAAAAACTATAAGAAATACACCATTAAGTTTTCTTTTTAAGACAAATTTGTGAAAATATACTTAAGGTTTCATGAAAACCTCAAGAACTTTCAACATATATAAAATATTAACTAAACATTAATGGAACAAAACTTAAGAGTACAAAAAATGAGATTTTGCAGAAACTGTAGTCGTTTTGTATAATGTCAATAAGATTCTCACTGTGAGAAAAAAATTTGTGAGCATTTAACTCTGTATCTCGATTAGTCTAATGAAACCGAAGTTTCGCGGGGCTTATCAACACATTTTCCTCATTAGTGTTTCTTTTTGGGTTTCAAAATGCCTTTTCGATCTACTAATATTTAAGCTATCTGTAGATGAATAACATACCCGAAATTTTCCTTCATCCTTAACTTAACTGAATTCTACGAAACTTAATTCACATTTTTTTTTAAGTTCGTAAAGGGTTAATGCCCCTAACCAAATATAATTTGAGAATCTGTTTATATCACATGCACTCTAGCCTCATGCATATAGAAACTATAAAAATGTCTACTCAGAACTTGAACCCAAAATGACAAATAAACTAATGTAACACAGACAAAATGAAACAATTACCAACTCACATACACAGGCATACTTTATAGGCGTATACAATCGCGTATTTAATTAAGATACTCGGAGATTCTTTGGCACCTGTCTCTAAAATTAGGGCTAATTGGTACTGCGTTGACAGCGCTAGCCAGTGCTGCCAATTTGACTTTTCATTCTCACGTATGATCCTTCTTTCTATCTTAATACTATATGCAGATGAGAACAAAGAACTGTGTAGGTTAAAAAAGAAGTCACAAAATACGAAAGTTAAAGAAACGCTGACAACGCATAACGACTTTTAAGAATACACTCCTTTTGGAATTGCAAATATGTAATGAATTTTGAACATCAAATAAATTACTCACTGGATGTGAACTGCTTCTCTGCCTCACATACCTGAAAAAGAAAGAGAACAAATATTTAACTGGAAAATCAGGCAAATCAAAGTAATGCATTCCACAAAGCAGGTTAAAAAATTTAAAAACAAGTCTAAAATAAGACACTCATGAATCATGGTCAAAACTCTGAGTAATATAAGCAGTGTTGAAACTATATATTTCTTGAAATAGTTTCAACAATTTTGGTGTGAAATGATTAATACGTCTTTCAATCCTTTCTTAATATAGGTCTGAAAATATAGATATCTTTAATTAATATATATATATATATATATATATGGTTGTTTATCAATGAACCCTAATGGTGTATAAGGTTGGTGTTCATTTTGTAAAGAACATAGGAACTCAGGTGCCTACTTTACCAAAATACCAGAATAAAAGCTTCAACATTTCCTTAATATTTTTGAAAACTTTCATTTCTAGGTTTCAAGTCGTCCTTCACCACCTTACAAAACTTCAGAAACAAATAACGAGAGCATAATCTAGTACAGTGTGTTTCTTTCTTTGAATTGTGCCATTTAGATTCCACCTTTAACATCTTAATCATTTTATGAAATGGTCTTTGCAAATACCAAAATGCATGTTTTAATACCGTACGTATACAGTAGTTTTTATTGAACATCATCAAATGTATTTGGGATGTTATGTATTATACAGTATGCAGGTATAATATATAAAATATATAATACATATACATGTATAATATATATTACATGTAAATACACAGCGAGCGAGATAGTACCGCGGCAACGTGTGCGACTCGCACTCGGGAGGTCTCGGTTTCGATCCCCGTCGACTGACCACTCTGGGATTTTCCGAGGATTCCGCTTGACACTAGGCAAGTGTTGGGGTGGATTCACTTCTCCACGGATTCCTTTCCCTTCATTTCTCATTTTCCTTCCTTGTCATCTATCAGGTTTGGTTGGTAGCGCGATACGTTTCAGCGGATGTGAACAGATGGTACTGGAGCTTGCGCTCTGGAAACCCTTCCCTAGCTCCTCCTGGAAGTTGCTGCCCGGGCCGCAAGGGTCGCCTCGTCGCTCTCTCCCTGGGTAGAGGAAACCTATGGTGGTGCGCCTGGAGTCAATATTTGTAACTGTTTGTGACTTCTGTGCGTCTTTGGGCTTCACTGGCTGCGTTCTATGACTAGTCAACGGTCTCACTTCGCTTCATCCGTTCCCCCTAGGGGAGTAGTGGCCCGTAAAAGATACATGTTGGGGTCGCGGTGGGTCAAAGTGTCCCTTCTTCGTTACTGCACATATACACATATGTAATATACCCTCACAAAGTTGTTCGGGTATGTCAATTGGTTAGAAACAGACCTACTGATCCAAAGATCGTGGGTTCAAACCCGGTCCAGATCGATGGTTTTGAAATGCACTTAAAAGCGGCAGCCCCGTGTCAGTAGATTTACTGGTAAAGAATTTCAGCACACAGGCGACTCTGATATGATTGATATTAAAATATTCAACCCCCACAAACAATAATCTGTATAAACCTGCTACATACTCCTGAGGGAAGCATATTACAGTGCAATTACCATGTTCTGCCAGTGTTCTTCAGTCGTATTGCAGTTTAAGTAATTATATTATCGCAATGAAACGTTGGAGTAGTCATTTCAAGACGGAATTTATTTCAGTTTCTTATAGAACGTCAAATATGGTAATTATGTCCAAACTACAAGCAAAACAAATCTTCCTACTGCGGTTGCCAAAACGTTCTTCGGAATGTTCTCGTTGAAAACACAAAAACTCTCCTTTTTGCGATCTGATTAGATGTAGGGGATGAAAGGGGGAGAAGAGGAAATTGGTAGAGTCAGCAAGAACATTTACCCTCCACTTTCCCTTCACCCTTCCCTTTTAAAAGATTAGCTGGAGTCTATGTGTGCTGAGCGAGGGAGGTTTGGGATAATGAGTAGTCCTTCATGGGCGGGGGAATCGCACATTCCTAAATCAAACAGGATGCGAACAAGCGACACCGTAACGAGGGGTGGCTAGCCCACTGGACATTCAAGGCGTCCAGCAAAATTAGCAAGCTTCGACTAGATTTCACTTTTGGTAAGGTGCACTTTCCGAATGACATCAACTAATGCCTGAATTTGTTTTTATGGAGGTGCGTTGCAACAGGCCAGATCTAATAAGGGAGCCGTCTGCTCATATTTCAATTATCAACATTGTTTTCTAAGTTTAACGTCCTTTAGCCTGGCGTTCACATAGGTCGATGAATAAAATGGGTGAAATGATGCTCAAATGAGCCGGGTTCCATAATAATAAAAATAATGCAATTTAAAATACGCAGAGTATAAAAGGTTTTCTGAATGATCATAAATAACGAAAAATATTTTACCCAGAGAGACTTGAAGTGCCCTCTGTCCAAGAATCCATTTTGCTTGCTCTACCGGTTAACTAGTACTGCTAATGGACTTTCGGAAATAAATTCCAGCGACAAAATCTAAGGTTACAATTCTTAAAATACTCTGCAGAAATTCAGAAGAACAATAATACATAAGAATGGATTAAAGAATCTTTTTGAAACACAGCCTTCAACTCTTCGAATCTTCCCATAAGTCTTTTGGAAATGTCTGTTAACTGTTCATTGAAAATAAAAATCGAATAGATGTCAATTTCTGATTTAGGTGTTACACACGCAACTTAGTGACAGTCATTACACGTCTTCTTCCATCCCCCTCTATTTATATGTGTGAGAAAGGTTCCTCTTCATTGACAGCAATCAAAACGAAACAGAAATCGCTTGAAGTCAGAAACACCATCGATACTCGCGCTAACGAACATTCAGCCAGAAATAGATGAACTGGTGTCCAGAAAATAAGTCGTAAAATTAACAGGTGAGAAACACACACAAATTCATATAGTACTTGTGTATGTAACGCATTTCCATATTTATTTTATACATGTATAGCATAATTCCCCTTTTTTACTGTATTGAATAAATTATACGTTCTACTCGTATAATCCATTTCAAATATGGTTATGCACAGTTAATTGAGTTAATAACAGTTGGGCTAGGGCTAGGGGTACAGCCTGGAATGGAAAATACTTGTTAGGGGTACACGGAGAAAAAAGGTTTGAATACCACTGTTTTAGAGAACCTAGCGAGGTGGTGCCGTGGTAACGTGTGCTATTTGCATTCGAGAGGTTGCGGGTTCAATCCTCGAACTTTGACTTGAACATGCAGAGAACAAAGAGTTGGAGAGTTTGGACTATAGCAAGTGGTAGTCAGTCTGTCACATGATAACAACACAGAGGAGGCCAAATAGTCTACGTTCGAACGCTGTAGATAAAGTTGTTGCATAACTTACGTTCAATGCTGTCACCATTTACAGTAAATTATTCACTCCCAAATTCTTGTATAAATTCAGCAATACCTGAATATTTCGATTTTCGTGCTGGAGACATTTTACTGCATGGAACTAATGAACATATTTTAAGCGACACTATGCACTGTAGTCAGTGTTTTGTGCTGTGACTGTACTGGGGCAATGACATCACGCTCTGCCCATGTAGCAGGTAACTTGCGACAGTCTCTTTTCGCAATACCTGTATAAAGGTTCGAAGCCTAGTTATGATTATTTACTTTTACACTAAGGCTTACTAAACACAGCAAATTAGATTTTGCACCGTACAAGTTGTGTCCAGAGGAATTTTGGGTTCTCACTGGAATTAAAACGCTGTGGAATTAAGGATGAAAACCTCAGAAAGCTTTGGTCTCTCCCTAATCCTTTCCACCTGACAGAGAAAGAGAAAGTTTGAAAGAATGAACACCACACATATGTAGCTGTGTCCCCACAGATGTTGCAGAACGAAAAGTTTACTTTCAGATTACGCCTAAGAAGTGTCGATCCAAATTGCAGCTAGGAACAGAATTTTCTGCCCATAAAAGCGAAAGAAAAACTTCATAATCCAAACTACTACTCTCCTGATCTTAGATCTCCCCCTCTCCACTTCAACTCCACAACTTTTATTCCTCTTCCTCTTTCTCCCACTTTCGTGAAGAATAGACCAAGATTCGGTAAGAAAACCAACAGAGGCCGAAGTGAGTAATATCTAGCATTATTATACGATCCTCCTTTTAAAACCTTCTTTTGCTTCTACATCCTCCTCCTTCTCTTCCTTTCCTATCTCTTACTCTACTACCACGTCACGAATTCGAACAGCTTCCTCTTGCAGCCACCAACAACATTCTTTTTCCGTTCCAAAAAAAGAAGGGAAAAACTTCTTTTTTGCAGAAAGTAGCAAGGGGGGAAAATCTCTACTCGACTTGGTATTCTTCCGAGAGCAGAAACGAGGACGAAGACGGTGCTGTGGTTGGTGGTGATGCTTCTCTAAATGAAATACGTCTCATCTAAGCTCCTATTCAGGATTTCAATACCTTCCCCTCCTGCTAGTGCTTGTTCCGGTAATGGAGTTTAGGAACTATTAAGTTCTTGCACGGTGAGTGTGTGTGTGCACGCGCATGCTTGTGTTTCCCACTCCATACCTCGACTGCTTGTCTCCAAATGTCTCAGAAGATGACTTCAAGAATGACCAATGTCAGTCCACCAACAGCGTGCGTCACTATCTTTGAAGCAGTCAAGCAGTACATCTGCAATACCAAATTGAAATTGAGTTCTTATTGATGGGCCTCTTCAGCAGTTGTACTTTTCAACGGCCTATTCTATATTGGTCCTGAAATACCACTTAATTTTACCCAGAGGCCTCTCTATCCACCTTGGGGCAGACGTAAATCTACTGCACGGAACCACTGGCATTACTTCCCTTCTGCAGGTAGTCATGCTCAGGATGTTCACGCCCGAAAATGATCCATCGCCCTCTGCCGGGTTTGATGCCCCCACCTCGGGAACCAGAGGCTAGATTGTTACCGTTATAGCGGAGGACATGCGGCCTTGATTCGCATTGTAGAGACTCGACAGAGAGATGGGTTCGCTAATAGTCTCAGAACCAGCATCACCAACCAAACCGAATGCTTTGTCTGTACGACTGACTAAGTTATTGATACAAGAGTATTTATGCGGTGTAACAGAGTAAGTGTTCACATCTGCACAAACCATCTTGTCCAAGAATGTGATTATAAGGCTGTTTAGAGTCATTCGAAAATGTTAGGTATAATAATTGTAATAACAGTTAAAAATTACTACGGAAATTACAGAGTTATTTATGCTTTTCACTTTATGTACACAGTGGACTTCCGTTTCAGGTAATTTTAATTTAGTTTGATTTCCACAGCAATTTCTTAAGATGAGACTCACCGATACTTAGGATCCATATAGTCCAATATTACCAGAAAACAAAAATATTCCTGAATGATGAAAATTTGCGTACCGTTTAACGCTTTCGTCTTCATTTAAAAACCTGCCTTCCAAGCAATTAACAATAATTTCATCTGCAGGTGCGTTTCACTAACCTGACCTGTTTATAGACCTCACTTGTCATCACTTCAGTTGCTATGTTACCTCAAAGAAGTTTACGCAATTAGCCTACACTAATTAAATTGTAACAGACAAATGAGGAAAATTCAAGAACCTGGCTGTAAAAGTGCTGTAAATAGTATCACAGAAATAACTGTACACTGTCAAAATTTGCTGCTTGTTTTCTTTCCTTTGTTTCTCAAGTTATACAAGTTTTACGTGACTTTTAAAATAGGCTAGTAATGTTTTCTGGTAGGTTCTTGAATTGATGTTAATATTTATTATTTATTCAAACACGTCATATGCACATAAAGAGTACCCACTTTAGAAATTTAAGTTCAGTTGATTTGTGTTCCAGATTTTTGAGAGGGATTACCTCCATAACTGTAAATTTCTAATGTAGAGCAATGCTTATTTAAGTGAAGCTCAAATATATTCTACATATGTGCAATTTTTAAATACATTACGTTCAAATTATGTTCATCAAAATGGAAAATGTGCAAATACATTTCGCCTACATTATGCGAGCTATCTCTATGTCAATATTACTATAACGTGACGCCAAAAATGTTGATAAACGTAATCATAATACTTTGAGCTTTGAGATTTCATAGGGTAAGTACACTTAGGTACAGGCCTCTGCCGTACCTCCTCTTCAAAAAGTTAAATGGATATCCACATGTATGGTGCATAACTATTTGAAATGTAAATTGTCGAAGTGCGGGGTTGATATAAAATGTCTTAAACATTACAGGTGTACATGATTTTTGATCTTCTGGACTATATTTTATGGATATAAGTGCACTAGACTTAGAAGCATTTTACTTCTGCATAAAAGCACTTTAGGAACTATTCTGAAACTTTGAATCCTTTTTCCTTCTTGCTTTAACGTCCGTATTTTTACTTTGCACTGATGTAAATCATCTCATTTGACTTGGGCCACCGAAAACAAAATAATGATCTTTAAATTATGTGTCGACATGAAAAATTAAAATGCGGAGAATCAAGGGCAGATTAAAGGGATTACTGAGACTGACAGAAGATATGGCTACTGGACCTAAAAATTAAAATTCTTTATTATTTTCTCCCTGAGGTATGGGATGCAGCCAGTTATTATTTCAATTTTAAATAGAGATTAGCTTTGTTTCTTATTCCACAGTAATTTACTTGATTAACAACCGAAAACCAATAATTTTAAAGAGAGAGGCGATCCTACATTTAATAACAAAAATGGGTATCTAGAAAACGAACATCTATATTTCACCAGAAATGGAAGTTTTTGGAATTGCCAAGCCGAAAGCTAAATAAAGGGAAAAGCAACGACAATATATTTTTCTTGTGTATATGAAAAGCATACGTTAAACACGAAAATTAGTATAAAACCCGGAATATTTAAATGTTTAAATGTTCAGTGCTAAGGAGCAAGCTTTGTGAGCAAACTTTTCAACCTAGATTGTTAATTGAGGGTTTTCTCAGAATTGTGTAACGACTTCATTAAAATATAATAAGTTCGAAATATCAAAGACATGTTCAACCTTGCAGAAATTTCCTCCGAGTATTCTTTTCACTCTCTTGAAATATCAAATAAATACACAGCAAAGAATAAATAAAAGTTGACTGAAGGAAAATTTGAGGCATAGCCAGAAAATACACTTTGTTTTATGACATTCGCAGTTCTAGATTTAAATGCCCTACATTTTAAACAGAGAAACTTTGAAACCTCAGTGGGTTTTCTGCTGTGACTTATGGACTCATGTGTTGCATATTATCTGTAATTTTATCAAAAACTACTCTGACAAGTCAGGACTCGAAACCGTGACCTCGGAAACAAAAAGCCAGAATTTTAATCAATGTATCACAGGAGTAATTAAAAATGTTTGTGTAGCTGCCATTAGATTTGTATTAATTGGCTCTTTAAGCCTTAGTCTTAATTGCATTTACAGAAGTGCTAAGATTTCCTGAGAAAGGGGACTGTGAAATGTTGTAGTGTAAATGCAGAAACAGACATCAATGGTTACATTGTCACGGCAGCGTCTTCGATTCCTCTCTTTCTCGCCGTCGAGCTAACAAGGAACGAGAGCGTCGAGAGGCGTCGCAACATTTACCGAGATATGACGACGGTGACATCCACCGCTCCATGAAACATTGACGTCATCGTGTAGCAACAGTTGTAAGGCAGTTTCCCCCACTTCGCTCCCTCTGCCAATCAATCGGATCCTTGTTATACGTGCCGACATACACGCTCTATGATTGTATGACGCAGAAGGGAGATGCATTTCAGAGCTTCAATCAACTGAATGTAAAAGGCTGTTCTAGGAAATATACTTCTGACGCAAACAAACTGTTTTCTCTTGTTCTGTGGTGCCTGCTAATTTCGAAGGAAGAACGATGCATTTTCCTCAATTATATTCGACTTTTATTAGGTTTCTTCGTATTACTTCCCTTTGTGAATAAGTAGCATGTCAAACTAAATCATACCAGTGTTCCAAGACTTTTTCCTTCCAAATACCACAACATAAGGAACCAAGATATGATAGTCATGAATGATTTATTGCTTGATACATGTGTCAATGTATGAAACTGCTCCATTTTAATTACTTGCTATGTTTATTATATATTATAATATATTAAATTAAGTAATAACAGTTCGATTTCAGGCAGAGGGAAAGTGCGTAAAGACACGTTTGAACTGCTAGGAAAGATAAAGTAGTTAAAGTGAGATTATGAATACGGAAAAGGCCTTTGACAGACTGCAAATAAAATAAAGGGAATGCGGTGTGCATGGGCTAAGATGGGGGTAATGAATCTAAATAGTATGATAGGCATAAAGGGGGGCGTGGGAGAAATGCACACAATGCGGTAGCTTGTGGAGGACTAGGACTATGTTTTGAAATGTAGTGGTATGGATAAAGGGAGAGGGAATCTAGTACCCAGAAAATGGAAAGTATTTTCCATAGAAGTTAGGAAAATTTTTAATTCAAGATCAGACAAATACATGGATAAAACACGAAAATATTTAGTAAAAATGAGGTTAAAATGGTTAAAAGAAGTATGAACAAATAGACAAAAGGACAATGAGAGGTAACAATAATTAGTGGCCATAATAAACTTCCCATTGCATATAAAACAAAATGTTCAATATATGGGGAAGTAATATAGTTACCAGTAGTTATTTATTTTGTTTTACTATTGTATTAGTCTAAGAATGCATTTGTATAATTAGAAGACTATCTCTTATTTGGATGCTTCACCTTATATATGCATTTAATGTAAAGGTATTTACAGACCTATCGTTCAATAAATTGAATGTTTGTGAGTACCGTGTGGCCCACTTTGTAAATTTCTGCCCACCATAGGCAGACCCGCCATGTTCGCGAATCATTTATGTGGCAGGCGGACGCCTACATAAATCGCCAGGCAGGAAGAACTGTGAAAGGAATACCAAACGGCTCAGGCAGACCCCAAATTTGACTGTCCCACAATGTGAAGTTCTTTTATTTCCTTTTTGCGAGCTGATAAGAGAAAACGTGTAGTGCTCTTACGTCAGAAAAATAGAGAACACACGTCTGCACCACATAGCTTCTTCCAACGCATGTGTTTGCCTTGCGGCGATCAGTTTGTGACGCTGTCTAAACAGGCTTACTGAAGTGAACTGATGCAAAACGGCGCTCGAGGGATGGCAACCTCTGTACGTGGCGTGTGATCTGAACCCAGAACCGTTACCACATTAAGGATTTTTCGATTCATTGCCAGATTCGATTGGGATGACATGAGTCAATTTAACCTGACAGTTCAATGGAAGTCCATTAGAAGAAATACGTGAAAAGGGGAGATTCTGTCTAGACCATGTGTAAGGGGCTCTCTAAAGCCAATTCAGATCTGTGTTAGGTTATTTTATATGGTGATGTTGCACTTTAATACCTAAAATTTTGGAATTTGGGGTTGGTTTATTGACTACTAAGCTTATTACCCTTAGGCAGCCTATTACTGCTCTTAACATTTAGACCTAGTTGCTTCTTTCTTATTGTTTTTCTGCTATGTTCAATGTTTGCTTCTTAGCCGTTTTTTCCAGTTTTGCGTTTTGCATCTTTTTCCCTTTCTTGATAACCCCCTCCTAATTTAGACCCACCTGATTATGCCTAAAGTAATTAATAGGTGCTTAAAATTAGGTGCTTAAACGACAGAAGTATTAAAACTACCAAACAGTAGCCGAACTAGATACTTCCTTGGCGACACCGAGGCTTGTATTCAGGGAAAATAATGATAAAATCTCCAAGTTTGCACAGCCTGGTTAGGTTTTCTCACTCTGTCACTTCCCTAATGTGAATTGCATAGGTTCACGTTCGCTGTCACTTCACTTTGTTCCATGAATAGCGGCGTAACGAAATGCGCCTGACGTGAAACTCTTCTTCCGGATGGTCCACTTGCTAGGAACTAAAATACAAGTCATCTCTAGTGCAGTAACAACCTTCAGTGCTCGTCAACACTGTCGCTTCCAACTCGTGCTTCCCGTCGCATCACAAACGCATGCGCTGTCTCAGTCACTCCTCCGTAGGACTCACTTCGGCGGACTCTCGCACTAGCAAGAATTTGCCAGTCAGTCGCCAGAACTGACCCACTCTCTAACACCGCAAGAGCCACTCGCTATAGGAAGTTTCCAAAACGTTCGAGATGTTGAGACATCCAGAAAATTAGACCTCTAGCGATAGTGCTCAACTAGTTTACGTTTCCGTCCGACCGGCGCTGGCCTCTCGATAACCTTGAGCATAGACTCTGCGTCGCAATATTATTTTACCTATACCATATATAATTACTAATTTAAAAATTAAAACAACACATGTTCTTAGGCTGCGATTAAGAACAATATATTCTTGTAAAAGAAATGAATATGGATATACATTTTAATTGTTCCTTATTGCATAACAGATAGCAACACTATCTGGCACTGCTAATTGGAGAAAAGCCCGATTCCTCATCTGACGTGTGGGGAGGTGCAACGAGAGAAATTTCGCAGAGCATTGCCAACTAGCATTTCACAATTAACTTCTGACGTGGAGCAGTAACAAGCAATAAAGTTGGTGGGACTTCATTACTCTTGCAACAAGCCACGATAATTCATAAATGCAAAATGAAGACATTTTCTGGCACTGCAAAAGGTAAAAGGAAGGCAGAATAATTAACGTTTGTGCTCCACCCTCGCTGTCACTTGCAGTACTCAACACTTGTGAGGATGTTCGCTCGGCCTCCTGAATACGCACGCACGCCACCGTCGCCACTAACACAAGTTTAAATTGCAAATTGCATAAAAGCTCCCAACGCGCTCCCTGGCTGTTTACTTTATGTTTTGCACGGCATAGGAGGGAGGGAATGTCTACGTCTCGCCTTCAAAACCCAAATTCACTTTTAAGCAGGCAAAAGCACAGCTCGACTGCTGCATGGCACACATAATAACTCTTTAAAGACTGGGAAAATTACAACCGAGAACCTCAGTCCATTCTCCGCCATGCAAAGGTCGCATCTTGTGAGAGAATACTAGACTTCTTACAACTATTCATTTGGTTTTGTGGAGTGCAATCGAGGTATGTTGAATAAGATGGAGTTAATAATTTCATTATCAAAATCATCATCACCACCACCATCTTCGTCATCATTACCATCGTCAGCAACATTATCAATGCATTTGTATATATACTCAATATTAGACCACATTGTAAATCTCGGTAATAAAAAAAATCTGATGTGTTGCACTCACATGACTTTCTCTACCCTCTACTATTCTAGCAAACTCTTATTCCTCTGACTTCATATTAGTTGAGATAAACATTTGCAGAAATTATCTTATTGCTAATTTTCTTGGAAGAGAATAAGAAAATACAGTAGGCTTCGAGTAACAGATACTTTAAAGCTTTGAAATGCAGTTCTCTTTACACGGCCAAGAGATAAAAAGTGAATAACGACCTTGGCTAGTGAGAGATTTTACTGTCCTGTCGGCACGTTGCCCATGGTAGCTTTTTGGTTAGAGCGGCCGGACAGAGACCGTAGTTCAAACCCAGCTCTGGGATTGATTTTTCAGTCCATTCTACCCTTTCCAATGACCCTCATTTGAGAAACACTCACACAAGTAACAAGGAAAATCTCCGAAATGGTTCACTGCACAAAAAATGCTCTAGGACGTACTAAGTGGTGTGTTTTAACAAGACCTATATTTTTGTATAGATAAATTTGGTCTATCTCTGACTACAAGATTATAGCCAGAAAATTTAAAATGTGCATTTTATTTACCACAAAAATATCTTAAACATATGACAGTTTAGTCGAAATCGTTAGAATATCAAGATTTCCGACAAATTTTCCATGCCAAGGGTAATTTAGGGTAGAGGAATTTTCTTCAAAATTTTCATGTTCCATCCTTGAAACATATTAAACTTATATACCAATTTTGATTTTTAAGCGACTTTGCGTTTTTGAGCTATGCCGTTCACAAGTAGACACAAACATGGATCTTTTTCTAAAAATGCCTTATTTGATTCAGGGGGCCTCAAAAGATATATTTCCGGTGAAGTTTTAGCATAGATATTTTGTAATAACGATGTAGCAAACTGAATTTGTCCGTACTTTAAACTGTATGTACACAAATTAAAATTGTATGATGCTTTCACATCGCTATAAACGTTTTAAGCTATCAAGGTCACAATTTTCCTTTATTTACAATAAGATAATGTTATTATCCGAATCTTTTAGACATTTTGTATATTTTCTTGTTTAAGAACATGAATATCTCAAAAAGTATTTGAGATCGCAAAATCCTCCCATACTATGTGAGCATTCACATAATTACAGAGTCCGGCAGAATAAACAGCTTGATTTGAGTTACGTAGTACGGCGTAGCTACTTGCGACTGCGCAAAATTAGTTTGGTGCTGTATTGAGGAACGGCTGCCATTATGGTCTTGTGGAGTTCAGAGCATTGAGCATTCATCATAGAGGCGTTTTAAAACACGACTGTCCCATCACAGTGCAACCATTCTTTCGTCGCCCTTTCGGGTTGAGGCGATATCATAAAGTACTAGATCATAGGGCATCTGTGTGGTGGGTGCAACTCCTGACTACTGCATCCTGTGCAAAGAAGAAAAATCCGGGACGTCTAAAGACAGGGTAGGCCCGTGAAGCACTCATCCGAAGTCCTAGGCGTTCTGCTGCCAGACACGCCTTGGCGCTAGGAATGTCAGATCATTCACTGAGGCGCATCATCCATGATGACCTGCATTTCCATCGATATAAATTACAGGTCGTATAGGAGCTAAGAGAACAAGGTAAAATTGCCCGATGAACTTTACCATCGCGCTTGCTTGAACAAGATTAGCAGCCTACCCAGAGATGCGAAACAACATGATAATGTCGGATGAGGTGTCATATTCAAAACCAAGTAATGTAATAGTTTGTGATAAAAAGGCATACATCCGTCTGTTTCAACACATTTGTCAATTCATTTCGAAGTTATGTTCTGTTTATATCCTACTATCCATTCAACCGGACCCTGTAAATATCTTAAAATTATTCTGAAGTGTATCAAAATTAACAGGTCTCCTTAATATTCTCGAACGGTTATTACTATTTCTGTGTGTACTTCCTTTGGGCGAGCAGGTCGATGTAACATTACAATACTTCAAGTTCATTTGAATTTGCTTCATTTTGAATGCAATAACGCCATGTCTAATTTCGTCACTAGACTTTGGATGCACCGTTCGCTAGCGTTTAACACAACTGAGTTGTCATTTTGATAGCCTTTTCATTACAAAACTCGCACTTTGGAGTTAAACACTATCGACCATGGCTTAAGTCGTGTTTGTTTGATAACTTTAGATTTTACTTTTGGATCAATGATTAAATTCCAAATAATTTCATACGTATTATTGATATTATGATTATGATGGTTAATATATTTGTCTTGTATTATTATTATTATTATTTCTGTCTCTGAGCATATTCTTTCTTGCTTACAATAGCCATTTCAGATAAGTATGTAGTGTCTCAGTATTCAATGTCGTAGCCAGGATTTGAGTCACGGATATTCCAGATTCCCTCCTGTTGCTTTAACCACTGAGCTACCATGGCAAAATGCCGGCACAACATTACTCCTTGCAACTGACTGGCATTTTCCCTGGTAAATAATAACAATCTTAAATTTCTTTGAGACAGAATATTTTAACGGAGACATAATTTTTAAGTTCCGGGCTCATATGAACTTGAGATCTTATTTAATAAGATGCCCGGAAACCAGAAAAAAAATTGAATAAGACAGAGTAGGAGCAGATTTTATCAACATACGCTAAGAATGTCTCTAAGTCGTCTACTCTTCTAATTATATTTTTACAATTCATGGGAAGATGGGATATAGCATGACCCAAAAGGAAATGGCTCACCTAAAACATGTGTGACTTCGATAGGGGATTACAACTCCATCTTTGAATTGGAACAAGAACAAGCAGGAACAGCCGACAATTTCCACATGCTTTCCTCGTTGGCATTCCAACTTAGATTTTGTACTTGAAGGGCATTACAGTTCCATGGAAAGATTCCGAGTTAGGATTTAGGTATCCTGTATTTATATATGATGTTCTGCCTACAATTACTAGAGCGGGAGGGGGGGGGGCGAAGGTATTTTAGTCATATTTTCTTTGGAAAACCTTTAAAACTTCTACAGGTATTAACGCCCTTAGTGTAGCACAACAAAAAATTCATTATAATTGTGCATGAGAATTCAAGCGTATTTGGAATGATTTTCAAAACATAAGAGACAAGACACAATGCTCAGCAAATGGTAATTCAATGCTCACATTTCTGGCTTGTTGGATATGCAACAATTCCATAAATCCGAGAGTGTCGACAAACGCACATACAAAGAGGAATTTTGGTGACAAGAATGCAATTATTATGCCATTCCATATCGCGTGAATGTGGGGTGGTAAAACAGCATGAACGACTTGCATAGAATAGAGAATATGTCACCCCCTGCACGTCTTGTTCTGTGCATTATGTATAGTATACCTAACATCATGCCGAGTGGGCACAACGGCTTTATTAGCTTTGCTACCCCTTGCACTCCAACCCCCACGAGTGAGGGAGGATCATGATTTAGAGTGCAGATAACAAACAACTTCATCATGCTCGATGAATCCTCACCACGTTTCCAGTAATTTCTACATTTTCTAAATAGCTTATTCAGATACAACCAAAAGGATTCATTGACATTTTGGGTACTCCGCCGTTTTGTTGTCGGTCTGGGTGACTCAGTTGGTTAGACGCTGGCCTACTGATCCCAAGGTTACGGGTTCAAGACCGACCCAGACTGATGGTTTTTAAAAGTGCTTCAAAACGATGGCTCCATGTCAGTAGATTTACTTGCATGTAAAAGAACTCCTGCGGGACAACTTCCGGCACACCGGTGACGCTGATGTGATCCTGGCAATTGACAGCGTGTTAAAAACAACAAAATAAATAACGCCATTTTCTTGATCTGTGAATTTCTTTCACCGAAGGCAATCATCAGTGTTTTTAAGACAGCCGTTCGTCAAAGACGCTCAAGATCAAGCTATGTCACACCAGCTTGTACAGCCATGGAAAAATGATTGAGCGCGTTAGGAAAGCAGAATATTTTTAAGTACCACGTTGTGTAGCAGCGCGGTTTACACAAGTCGATATTTCCAAAATACAGCTGAGTTTATTGATAGTCTCTGTTCTATATATTATCGGCTGTCGGACACACAAATAGACTACCTTGAATCATGCGAGTATTGCGAGCTGTGTGTGTGCGCGCGCGAACTGAAAGACAGTGAAGTACGTGTCAAAGTATTGCGACTCAACAAATGATGCTCATGGTTTATCACTGATGAATCATGAGACCTTTCCAAATGTGTAGATTTAGAACGTGGGCTGTTAGTCAAAATATTTACCACTTGCTTGTCACAATACTACACTAAAACAATGCACTACTTCAAGTAAATGCAGAAAAGTCATCAGAAACTAGCAAAAACGAATAGAAGATAAGCGCTATTCTTCTTTGTCCCCTGTCAAGACATCACAACCATCTTTCATTCTTCTCCTCAGTTTCCGCTTAAAGACTACAATAGCTCCTTTATGAAGAAGCGGTGACGTAAGGAACATATTCCATTCTTTTGTTTCGAAACGTAGCTATTATTTCTTTTCTTTGTACCACCTTCCTCCACAAACTACGCTAATTAATCCCAATAGACACACACACACACACACACACACACACACACACACACACACGCGCGCACACACACACACATACACACACACAATCTTAGAAGAGCCTGTTATTTAGTGGGCACCCGACTTTGTGGCGCTACCCATATAGGAAAAGAGGTGGTGCATTAATTTGATTGTATCTTATATCGGTGACACCATTTGTGTCTACAATACTACGAAATATTTCTACAAAACAGTACGGAGCTTCAGACAATATAAATTGGTATTGGTTCTTGAGTTAATGCTGAATGTTTTATTTCGAATTAAACTATTGTAGACCTCTGAAGAAAAGACGTTTTACTCTTAGCTCACGAGAATGTCGCAAATAGACATTAAGTACCGAACAAAATAAGATTGAGACAGAAATTTAAGCAATAATTAATCGAGGAAATAAATATTATAAAGTATTGACGGAAAAGGTACTTTTGACAAAGGTTAAAAGAACGATCATAAAGAGCAATTATAAAACCTATTGTAATATATGAGTCATGGACATTAACAGACAAGTCATGAAAGCGACTAATGAGTTGATGTAAGAAAATACTTCGAAGAATTTATAGTTCAATATTTATAAATGACATATGGAGAAGTCGAAAAATTTAGAAATTATGAATAAATATAATGCCCCACACATTGTGGCATCAATAAATTCAAAGCAAAGTGAGGTTGCTTTCAAAAAATGCATGCAGAATCGACGTCACGTTCTGAAAAATATTGAATCGCAAGGTAAAGGGAGGCAAGCTTTTAAGTCAGTCTCGTTCCACATAGAAACGGTATGGATTTTTCTTCTGACAGTATATACAGCAATTGGACTGCTAATATTTCCTGACTGTTTGAAAATGTATCCATGAAATGTAAACTAAACCTAAAAAGCTATGTACATAGAAAGTACATATTAAAGTTGCTATACAGAATAGGACGAAACAGAATTTCGATGAGGGATAATTATTTTTATATTGTTCCAGAACCTTTCCTTTTTGTCTCATTTTTCTGAAACTTATCATTGTAGTCTTGTTTTTGCAGTTGAACTTGGTTCTTCATTTGATGGTTACAGGAATTTTGCTTCTTGGCATTCCTATGTTGATAGTTTGACGAGGGAGGTTTCAATTGGTCACAGATGTTTTGTCTGACAACCTGTCCCCCCTTCTCTTGCACTAATAAAACTGTTTTGACGGGCTGATAGTGCAGTGGCTCTTAACCTCCTTTATGTGGTGCTTTGGGTCTCTCGGGAGTTTTCGGGGCACGCCGAAGGATTTCGATAGCAGCTGTGTGCGTTCCTTGCCCCTCAAATTAGGTGACCCTCATCTGATTCTTCTCGCTTTAACAGCTGTGATCGTTTCTTTGCAATGTGTAGTTTACATTAGTTTGTTAAAGGGTTTATTTCCATTTGTGCATGTCAAAGGCTAATTTGTGGTAGCAGTTAGTTTACGCAATGGGTAGTTCGCTTCCGGGTTCAACGACATCTTTCTTTTCGTTAAATAGGTAAACCTCACCAACAGTGTGTTTCATTCCTTGGTGAACGGAATTGTAGAGATGTAATAACACGATTTCTTTAGTTTCTAATGAATTATTAGATTAGGTGCGTGACTTGTAGCTATTTCCTTATTTTCATCTTTAACTTTGAAAGTGCTTATACTAACTTCATAATCCTTGAATGATATTACCATCTTTTATAACTCACATATGCATACATTTAGCTCTATCCTCTTTTACTTGAAATACTTTAATTGTCAAATAAATTTCTTTCACAACATTCTATTAATAATATACCCATTCATCGAAAACAATGAAATTAAAATGACGTAGACATCCTTCTGTTATGATAAAAACTGCAATAAAAGCATAAATGTGTTCTTCTTATTATTATTATTGTTCTTCTCGTGCATTAGACCTTAGGTCTCTTCCGGTCTCACACTATCTTTCCGTCCTACTCCTCGAACTCCTATTGGTTAATATTTCATTGTTATTTTAGGAATTCTATTTTCATATCGCAGTTTATCTTCCTCGTCGAAAATGAACACGATATCGTCAGCATATAAAGTTATATTCAGTTATAATCCTCATCCTATTTTAATGTCTTTTATCAATTGTTTATTTCAACTCTTGTATCATTTTGTCTATGTACGTATTAAATAATTTGGGAGATAAACCAAACTGAACTCTTATGTCATTTTCTGAATTTATTTTTAATAATACATTTTATATCATGTCGTATTATAAATGTTTTAAGTGTATTATTTTAAAATCTTGATTCTTTTCGAAGACATACTTTACTAGACTAAAATGTTTTTCAAAACAAGTTGATCGAGAGGTTTTTTCCTCGATGTTCAATGTGTTTTCTACAAACAATTGGTTAATATTATAATAGTAAAACATAATTATAATAAATGTAGAAATTATGCCTACAATTTCAATTATTTATTCTAAAATATTACACTTTTTAATTGGAAATCAAATATAACTATTATGTTAAACTAAATAGCATTTCCTCCGTAGTGCAGTTGGCAGCGCGCTTGCCTCTGGCGTGGAGAACACGAGTTCGATCCCCGGTACCAGCATTTTTCCCCGCTGGGAGGTCTGGCATGGAGTGCACTCAGCCTCGTTAGGTCCCAGGAGAGGCAATATAGGAGCTACTTGAAGAAAGAAGTAGCGACTCCTGGTCGCGAAGGCCGCTTAACTGGCCGAGAGAAATCGGGGTGCTGACCACATCCCACCCTCTAGTACTGCCCCCCACTCATGACGCCTGTAGTGGGCAGAGGTGGGGGACACAGCGGCCGAGCGGTAAGTAGCATTTATTAAGATTGGAATTGGTTTCAATTTTAATTTATTGTTTAAGCATATATTTACAGGAATAAGTGGTTTGAGTTTATGAAATATTCATTCTGTTGCTGAAGTTTTGACACCGTTACTAACAGAATAAATGTGTAACGTGTTGATTCCACGATACCACTGTTCCTTTAACATCTTTTCACTTTTCTGTGGGGTAAATGGCGTGTTAACCTGTTGTACTCTGTGACGTCTATGTCACTGGGTCAGAGATGGTGACTACACAAAAGAGGACTCTACATAAGAGGCTCTTTACGTAGTCTGCGAACTTGCCCCTGGGAACTTAAGCTTGCTGGTAAAAGTGCGCACCTTTATTTCTCTCTCACTCGCTCATGCTTCAGCACCTTGGAGACATCATCCTCGAGTAATCAGCTGCAGGTTCTAGAGTGGCATCTTAACTGCCCCCCACCCCTACTCAACTTTGTAAACTCTCATTTAATTTTCAGACAGGAGGTAGATGGCAGCAATGTAAAAGTTGTTATTCTGTGGTTCTTTTTTTAACCCCTCATCGACCCTCCCTCCACCCCTCTCCGTTGCTTTGCAAGTTCCCGAGCACCTCTTGAAGTTCTCCCGTACTTTTTTTGCCGTAGCGTAGTGTAGTCTTAAGCATGCCTGTGGCGGTATTTGGTTGTCATTACCGTGAGCAGAAGCTTCGAGGGTGGATGTGTGTTCTTTTAAAGTCTTGCTCATATAGGGATTACACTTTCTTTTGTAGGGAACGCTGTTATTTAGCAAGATTGATTTTTTCACCAAGTTACTTTTTTAAAAGAAGAAATGGTGTGTTTAGGCTTATCTTCCACAAAATTCGCTATTGCTTATTTTACAACACAGAATTGCAATACAATGCTCAAACTCAGAATATCCTTGAATTGCAATACATTCTGAGATCGCAAGATAACCCTCTTGTGAAAAAAGTCGACTCCTACACCTAGATGAATTCATTTGCCCTTAGAAATCTGTATCGAAATGAAGTCCATTTCCATGTAGATTTACGTGCTACTCAGAGTTCATTCGATAGTATGAATTTTTCTTTTTCACATTTCTTCAACGTAAACTATGAACACATTTTCTGAGAATGAAGTTACTCGTACATTTGTTTTTCTTTTTGTCCCATTAATTATACCTTATCTTGAGGAATTTAAAGGTGTAGCAAACATGACACTTGAGATTTAAAAATTCACTGCCTATGAATTTTTGCTGCTTATTAACTACATTATCTGCATTATTTTTAATGTTCAAAACTGTAACAAAAGTCTTTAAGTCGTGTGCTCCTGGGCATTTGAACGGTCACGTGTTGAAACTTTAAGAGATTTTGAGACGAGATGCCATAGTACGAAATCCGGGCAAGATGTGTCCGCCGTAACGTGTGAAGCACGCATTTTGGAGGTCTCGAGCTCGATGTTCATCGACCGCTTACTTTCACATTAACACAATTTCTATTATTTCCCTTTCATTCCATTCCAAGTGTACAGGAGTACTTCTAGGGCAGTACCGGCCAGATGGTGCAGGTATTTGCTCAAAGGAAATAGCATTCTCCCGGATGCTAGAGTGCTGCTTGGTCGACGGGTCGTTCTTAGCCCTCTCTATGTAGCTCCAGTTGTCAGACTGCTCATCGGGCCTAGAACCGTTGTGACTTCCGCGGTCTCTGTGGTCTGTCTGTCTGCCTGCGTCTTGTGGCCTCCTTTAGTTCCTTTCCTTCATCCCCGTTTTCTGCGGTAGCCACAACTGATATAAAGGTTTAAAGTATTTTTATACATGAAACCTATTTTTTTTTTTTTTTTATTTTTGTAAAAACTTAGACCAAATTTCATTTCGTAGATTTTTTGATTTGGTTGTCTATTCAACCTAATTTGTTGTTCAAAGCTCTACAAACAGTGTTCCTATGATCTTGTTCTCCTTCTCCTTCTTCTCCTTCTCCTTCTTCTTCAACTATTCCTGGTTTAGGAGAATTCTCCCGTTTCAGCCTCATATTTTCCCCATCTTATTGGTCTTCCCATTGCTCTATAACTAGAAAGTTTATATTTATATAACTGCAGTAGAATACAAGTTATCCATTCTTTGCAAATGACATTTCCATTTTTCTCTATTTATTTGTATATTTTCTTTTAACGAATATATATCGTATATATATGTGTGTGTGTGTGTGTGTGTGTGTGTGTGTGTGTGTGTGTGTGTGTGTGTGTGTGTGTGTGTGTGTGTGTGTGTAATTATTTCCTTGTTTCTTCGTTTCTAATATGATCTTGTCTTGTGCTCCTTTTACTGCTCGGATATATTCCATTTTTGCCACTTGTATCTGGCTCCAATCTTTGTTTTTGAGTGTCCATGTCTCCGTTCCATGCAGTAAAATTGCTGCTTGCAACCTTTCGGGTTTTTCTTTCAAGGTACGAGCTAATATTTCACAAATATATTTGAACTTAGTCCCTTTATTACTCATTTCTTCAATGTTTGTTTTAAAGGTTACATTACAGCCCAAGTAATAAAATTATCCCACCTGGTTTCACACTTTAACTTTTTATTTGTGTTCCTATAAATGTCATAATCTTTTACTTTTCTGTTGATAAATTGAAATCATAACCCTGAATGAATTTTTGTAATTTGTACATACTTATTTGCAGCTTAAATTATCTGTCTTGTACGAGTAACATCATATCATCCGTACTTATTTACTCTACGCATCCGTGTTTTCTGTATATGTAAATTTCGAGACAGAAAATATATTTTCAATGGTTAGGTTTTTATTTCCATCTTGCGAATGTCAGTTGAAATATTAATGCAAACATGCAGCAGCATATCTCTAAACACGTGTTATTAACTACAGATAAGAACCAAGCACTTTTCTTCCCCAAGAACACTTAGCAGAAATGCGAAAACAAGCCTTTTCCTGCCTTGTCTTTCAGAGAAGAACCGTTCACGCGCAGCAGAGAAGAGGGGCATTCACCTGACGTAACCGAGGTCAGAACAAAACAAGTGACTGGGACAGGTTTCTGCCGAGGACTGTATGGAAAGCCCTCCAGGCCACAAACGCGAATAGATTCTTCGTGCCTTGGAATGGAGAAAGAAAGAAAAAGAAAAAAGAAAAGTCTCGTAATAAAATACTACTCCCACTACTTTCACCTGATGAATGGAAGTGTGGTAGTTCAAGAGCGTGCCTTGTTTTGAATGAACTCTTCAGATGTTATCCGCGCTGTTACGTTCAGCGTGCGCCTGTTTTTCTTCTTCCTTTGCAGAGCAGCGATTCTCAGGCAAGTTTATCGAACAAACGCCTACTGCAATAGAGTACTACACCTATGCCCTCAAAAAATTTTGAAAGTCCAGTATCGGTCATAGGTACTTCAGTACAAAAAACAGCTTCCTGCATTTGATTGTGTTCTATTTTTCCTTCCTTTCCAGACATGCCGTCTAGCTTCACCATTCCTTTTAGTTCATCCTCCAAAAAGCTGTTTCTTTTCATTCAACATTCCAGTCAATTTGGTTGTCTTCCTCTTCCTCTTTAGTTTTAGCATTCATCTTAATTCACCCACTGTTTCTAAAATAACGCTATTGATTATTTAGTCCGTGCATTCCACAGGCTTTTCTCTTCATAACTACAGTTCAAATAGATTCAATCTCGCGTTATTTAATACCACGTGAACTTCACTCTTTCCTTTGAGCAAGCATCCACGCCATCTAACCGACACCTCGAAACCTATAAGTATATATGAAACACGATAAAGAAACAAAATAAGAGATAAAAGGTAGAAAGGACATCGTGATGAGAAACCACCCAACGGACCTGGCAAACACCACAAAAAAAGTTAAGGTCAGAGTGGACAGTAAACGGGAATCAAAACTAGGATCTTCCGAAAGCAAGCCTTTCGGAGAAGCATCTTGCTTGGCATTTCAAGCCATCCATTTGCTCTCTTAACTCACCTGGAGTTAGTAATAAGGGTTTCGGGCTCTTCTTATTTTAAAAGCTTCCTCCTAATCATAGTATACTATTGAGTTCTATCTTAGTTCATTTCTGTTGTTCTTATATTCTTTTTTTGCTTCCTGTGTTTTGCTGTGTTTTCTTTTTTCAATTTATCTTAACCTGATTTGTCCCCTTCAGAAACATTTCCCCTGCTACTATTAATGACTGAACTACAATCATCAGTCTTTCTTAGTATTATTAACAGAGAAATAAAGGAGCAGAAAATGCTAAAAAACAAATTATACTAATGTTGCATTATTTGTATTAATATTCTTGCTGTAGTAATGAAACTAACAGTTTAATTGTTAAAATATTACTATAATTTAAGAAAACTACGTTTTGATACTCAAATATTTAGTCGGATTCATCGAATGAACGATTTTATTGAGCAACAGCCATATTCCATCTTACTCATGGTCCTTCTTAATTAGATTGTCCCACAAAGTGTGTTTTCTTCCTTATTTTTGCTGTGGAGTGTCCTTTGCTCTTCGTATTTAACATCAAAATGTGGAGATAACAAATCCTTGACGCTTGTTTACCTACTGGCATGGCATTTTCATGGAGCACTACCCACGTGCTCCGTGGAGAAGCGAAAGGCATAATGACTCTAATGCAACCCTTACCAACGTAGCGGTAAAAGGCAAAGAGACATAAATTATGTGGTTGTTGGTGCCATGAACTTAGGATATCTGATGCCTGTTAATGAATGTTGCCACGGCAGTTTCTCATAGCACAGCAGGTTTTCCCACCACAGGTGTTTTATTCAGGTGTGAAACATGCTAACCGTGAATAAATGAATTTAATAACAAACTAAGTAAAAAAGAAACAGCCAGAATGCACGTCAAGAGGTCACAAACTTTAGACTATCAAGATGTTACTTCATTTCCTTCATAATTCCTATTGCATTTTTTGTACAAAATAATCTCACATAGTTCTTCAAATGGATGCCACAGCTGGTCTGTGGATGTTGGTTTTCACTCATCTGTCATCAACATAATTAATATTGTCGCATAGAATTGCCCCTTTTAAGTGTTAAAGGCCAGTGTTGTTGCATAAGCACCATGTTGGGTTAATGAAATACTTCATTTCCTAAAGGTGGCATCGAAAAGTTATAGACTTTTAAAACACCATCCTGGTGACAGCACTTAATTCTGTGAGTGAAAGCCGTGAAACATGTGCAAAATACTTCCAACATAATGGGTAAGCTCGGGGTTAAAAGATGAACGTCGGCTCTGGCACACAAACAACAAATTGTTTTACATCAAATTGTAATGCCATCTTATACTAAGTAAATTAATATTCAGACAGATAGATCTTATTAACTTTTATAGTGCGCAGAACATGGATTGAAAAGAGTATAAATAATTTAAAATAATTATTACAGAAAACCAAGCTGGTGTCTTTTAGTTAGATATTGGCTTATCAAAGGTAATCAATCCCTCCATATCAGTTACATGTCTTTGGCACTCTATAATAGGAGTATTTATTTAGTACTCACAAGAAACACATACTAAATGACTGAAAGGAGAAGATATGTGGGCAGACCGGTTATGAGATAGCTGGAGAATCTTTGAAGACGGAACTGGCAATTTATTGCCTATATCTTGAGTTGTAGAAGAACAATGTTTTTAGCTTCTAGTTATACTTTTATCGATTACTGATGTAAGGGATACATAGTTCTTCCAACATAAGAAGTAGTTAGTTCATATAGCATTTTATTCATATACAACTAAGGTTTCTTTAATGTGTGTACGTGTGTGTGTGTTTGTGTGTATGGGGGGGGGGGGGGTGGCGGGGGGCGGAGGCGGAGGAGGGGTATGTGTGTCCTCTCGATGAAACATGGCAAAACGTCGTATCAAATCCTATCAAGAGATACCTGAATTTCAAAATTCAGCTTTCAATATTCAATAGCCAACCCCCATTAATATTTGGATTCAGTCTTTACACCAACGGTGCACAAGGGCACCCTGACCGGCAGCCGTAGAAGAGTTAATCTTGCTACCTCCCGTCATTACCCCAACCTCAATTGCACCCGCCATCCTGCAACCAACACAACCCGTAATTTTAGTGGTTAAGCCCTGACAAGGGCAGGTTCACGTCTCGGGCTGTCCTCAGCCGTTCAATACTCCTCAGCCACGCACATCTCAAGGTGTGTACCACGCGTAAGCTTCACTAGCTTTCTCCAGATCAACCGTACTCTCAACAATAACTATGTCGATGTTACTAGACGGTAGCACCTACGGCAGAAGTTTCATTCCTGAGAGAAAAAGAGAGAAAGAGAGAGGAATTTGAAAATCTGCATGAGCTTTTCATTTGGCATAAATCGCGCTAGATAGTAGCTAAAAACAGTAAAGCAAAATTAAGATATGACTTGAGCGAGATAAGATACCCTATTTTCTAAATATATTTTGAAACAAAATATCTATGTTTCTTTTGTGTGCTCGTTGGAGTGCAATTTTGAAACTATTTATGTGTCGTGCGTAATGATTTAGCAGGTTTATATGTCGTAAATGATTCTTATATTTCCAAGGCGGGATCTCAGTACCCTACGTTTTACTGCTTATTTGCCTGTCTCTGGTTCAGTCATCTTCCATGAAACTTTCTTACGGAAAAGCTACAGTTACCTTATAAGAGCCTAGATTTAATCTTCGTATACTTCCGACCTTTGTATCTTATGTTCTTAGAATACAGATGCACTTGATAAACTGTAATTTAGTTCTCTCTTCTAGATAGTTTCTAATATATTGCATTCCTTTGACTAAGCTTTACTATTTCTTTAACCAAAAGATAAAACGATCGAGTTTTGAAGTCTATATTCATTTTCTTTTGAACGGCTTAAAAGGAAACCGTTTCAGTTTTGTGGGTTTCTCGATGAATTTTGTCTAAGATTTTCTGAAGAACCATCATGAGTCTAGGAAACCAAGCGCCGATGTTGATACAAAAGAGGGAGGAAAAGTAGCAGTAGAAACTTCAGTTATTCTAAGACATAAATTAATCCTTAAGGTATATATAGCAGCTATAACAATGTCAAACGAAGGCACAAATAAATGTATCTATTTCGTCACCATCCCTTCGGTGAGGCTTCTACTACTGTTTTAAAACAGAAATACAATTGAGTTTCTTCTAGTAAGAGCTTTGGTATTCAAGCTGATACTATAGAACCGAAAAAAACAGTCACATGTTTGAAATGACACACGTCATTGCATCGTGCAAGAAAGCGCATTAAAACTGGACTTTTATCCTTTAATACAAACGTATTTGCGAAGGAAGTTTGCGGGCGGGGGGGCGGCAGGCAGGCGCTACTCCAAAAGCCGCTCGGCTCTTGCCTTCCCCCCTTATTTAAACACCCTCCCCGAATCCTGCTGTCATTGTTTGCAGCAGAGTTTAGCTATGCTGCCTGGACGTTGCGTTTCGGATCCTGAAAGATAATCTAGTCGGACGCAGCAGCTTATGCCTGATATTCCCTTTATTGTCTCTCCATCTCTGTTCCCCTGCCAGTCCTCTTTCCACCGTTATTGGGGACTTGTATGCAACGCTGGTATTGTTTGCGGTGGCCAAGCAGTAGATATGCAATAAACTTTACCTCGAATACTAGCCCAACATGTTATTTCCCACCCAAACCTGCTTATTATGAGCAGAATTGATTTCAAAAGTGTAGGTCCCACTTCCATCCTTTCAAAATGAATCTAAAATTCTGTAACTTTGTATTCACAATTGCAGTAAACCCTCGTTTATCCGGATCGGATTTATAGATATTTCTTTTTGTAATTTGATATTCACATTACATAATACATTTATGTATGTTTTCAAGAGCATAACTATCAGTATGCATGCCAAATATTCGATTTTTTGTTTGATTCAATGTACGGTTCCTGCATACATTGTAAGCACAATAAATTATGGTAATTCTGTACTGTACTGTAAAAAGCTACCTGTTGAGTTATAAATAGCGCCAGAAGAAAGCGTTGACCTTGCTACATACTTAGTAAGTCTCTAGTGTTGTTTACAGTTTTATATAGCAACTGGGAAGCGAACGCAAAAGTTGATGTTTATATTCCATGACTTTAAAAATACCTAGGCCCATAAAGTCAAAATGTTTTCTGACATTTTATATAACAAATTGCACCATAGGGGCCTAGGTACAATTGTGAAAGGGGTGGGGGTGGGGGGAAGGAATTCAAGAGAAAAGACCAATAAGAGTTTCAAGAACTTTAACCTTTATAGATCAATAAGTTATACATTTAGTAACATGAATGATTTATCGGCCTAGTGGACCTTTAAACAAAATAGAAGGCGAAACGCAGGGCAGAAATACAGGTGAAAACAATACTATCCCATTAACTCCAGCAAACGAGGAGTTGGGCAGTATTCGAGCCCATCTAAAAGTGCCCAGATAATTCATGTGCATGTCTTACGGGTTATGAGAATTATTTCCCTAAACTTTTAATTCATCCGCGTTAGAAGCCATTTCCCAGGCAATGACGGTCAGAAAGTAAATCTCAAATACAGCCTTAGTGAAAACAACACGGAACCACTTACCCTATGCACCAAGAAAGGAGAGACACGCGACTGCCTGTCTCCACCACGGTAAGCCCGAGAGGAACCCCCCCCCCCAAAAAAAAAAAAACACTAGTGCTTCCTAGCGGGAAAAACCCGAGTCGCGAAACAAAAGGCATGCTTCCATAAAACAACTGAAGTGCGATCAGCACAAAATACATATATTTAGATAATGTACCTTAAAATACAGAATATTTTTTGTTCATGTTGAAATTTAAGATTTTTGAAAATAATTTTTTTCACCATATTCACTTTTGAATATATTTCAAAGAATGCACTTTCCATCCTATTCTTCGACATTTTTCATGCAAATTCCCAAAACAGAAGCAAGGAAATCTGTCGTATACCTTTATTTTCTTTCGAAGGGCTTTTGAGTCATTAATTTTTAAAGCTGTATAAAAAACTAGAGACTTCAAACGACAGAACCAAGGCTGGTAAAACAAAATTATGACAGGTTTGTACGTTACAGTCAGATAAATATAATAGAACTTTTGAAAACGGTATCTTTTTTTAAAAAAAAATTGCAAAGTGTGGAGTATTTGGCATAGGATGATAAAAGTCCAGATTTAACATTTCATAACTTGGAAACTAAAGGAGATATCACTTTGAAATTTGAAATCTTCTAACATTGATATAAAACAATGAAAATTAATTTTTAGTTAAATTGACTGAACTTCTTAGAAAATCACATTTTCAACTGCGTTCCCTTAACTCCTACCATAATATAGGTATAAAATACGAAGCATATTTTAATTCAAAGAAATGTATCTCAGTTGCTTGTTTCTGGCCGTAAGCCGTGTCAATGCATAAACCGTGGCTATACATAGGGTGCACATAGGCAGCTTGAACTATGCTGTATGGCACTCTGCTAATCAGGGAGTGACCAGTAATTATGGGATTAACCCCACAACACCCCCGTGTACCCTCCCGTGGGGACGCAAATAGCTAAAGGCAATGACTGTCCCGGCAAACACGGGCACATTGCCCAGTCTCGGGTGCGTTGTTTTGGAAACGAGATCCCACTGTCTCACCTGATAGCGGCGGCGGTAGGATGCCTAGGCCTGTTGTTCCAAAGCCAATCGCGCTTTGCCTCTGTTGATACAATTAGATCGGTCATACTGTATTGATAATAGAGGGACTCGGAATTGGAAGAGCTGTTGTAAACATTCACGCATGCGTGTTGCTGATTTAGCATAAACCCTGTGCTCAGAAATAATAGAATTAGCTGAACGAACGTCATAAATAACAAAGTTCGCTGATTTTTCTTACTGATGTTTATATCCATTCTTGATACGCAGAACACCACAGGCGATGGATACTATGTTAGGTAAAATGAAATATGTGGAAAAGGAAATCTTCTAGGCGTAATATTAAGTTATCATTTACAAGAACTTTCTTCTATCTCTAATTAAACATTCCGAAATATATGGCAATGTTGTTAGACTGTAAGTAACTGTACGTTTCAGATTCATTTGATGTCTGAAATCTTATGGATTTACTTAAATTCTTTACTCCGATTTTTCCAAAGATACTACAAGATATAAAAAGGAAAGCAGCAGTGAAAGCAGTTGGATATAACCCAAGACGATTCTACACAATAAGAGAAATAACAAATATGCAGCGCAGGCACACAACTTTCCACCCATTGCAAACTCTCATTAATCTAAGATATTATTGCATTGATTTAACAGTTATTCTTCGATTCTACCACGTTACGTTATTCTCGCTATATTTTTGTCTAGAAACAATATCAAATTCAACAATAAGCACCTTCGCAAAGGACGTTAAAAGACTTGTGAATTGTAGAAACGATCTTACAGTATTAGCCATTGTTTTTCCCTATATGTCTCAGCTAGTAGCGATACCTTGCACTGATATTTATTAAATAACCCTTAGAACATGTAAAATGGAACTTATTCTTACCATTTCAGCCCAGTTCACCAACATTTAGCTGATTGATTTACAAAAGTCATAAATAAGAAATAAAATATCCTCGCACGCCTCTGTGGTGTTGGATATAAGGTATTTGGTTTATCTCGTCTCATGCCTAAAGAAAGAGAGAGTTGAAGAGAGACTCAACCCTCAGTCTCTCTGTGGGAGAAGCGTCGGCTCCTACAATCAGTGCTGGACTGAAGAGGCAAGTATAAGTAGGCTTTTGACGTCCGCAAAACATATTTTGTACCTCCTGCCCCTAACTTGGGTGGTGGGAGTGACCATAAAGACAATCTAAACCACCTCAACTATAGTGTGTCTGTCTCACATTTAAGAGATCCCGAGTTCGAACCTCCGTTGGGTGAATTATCCAGATAAGGGTTTTTGGTTTTATTTTCTTTCTTATCCTGAGAAGATAAATTCGGGTAACCTTAAGCTTTACGAGCCGTGGACATATTTGAGCACCTTTCAGCCATGCATGTACGTCCAATATGATCAACCATTTTAAAGGACGTTAAACTTAAAAAAAAAAAAAAAAAAAAAAAAAAAAAAAAAAAACTATTTTGTTGTTTAACGACGCTGTCAATTGACAGGATCACATCAGCGTCGCCGGTGTGCCGGAATTTTGTCCCGCAGGAGTTATTTTACATGCCAGTAAATCTACTGACATGGAGCTGTCGTTTTTAAGCACACTTAAAAACCATCGACCTGGGCCGGGTTTGAACCCGCGACCTTGGGATCAGTAGGCCAGCGTCTAACCAACTGAGACACCCAGACCGACGTTAAACTTAAACACAATATATGTATATTTTCCTATCCACTATACTACTAGCATTTAGACTCCTCCAACTCTCCCACAGACTTCCTTTTTTGTGTTTTTAATCTCTTTCTTCATCGGTGTTCTATTTTCTCATCTAAGAGTTTTAGAAAGGCAAAGATTTAAGGATCTGATTTTACCGAGTTCTTGGTTTCTTCTTATCCTCGATTCAGAAGCCTTCGTTCAAGGAGAGATGTTTCTATTGAAAATGGATGTTAAGAGATCTAAATCAGTTGTCCTTCCTTCATTCATCAAAATTCCTCTTGAACCTGTTAATTCTACGGAAATACGTTGATTAATTGCCACAGAAAACGCCCAAGCTGCCTCCCTCGTGGTCGCCAACCTTGCTCACCGTCAGTTTCATGAGATCTTCATTCCATTTTCCACCTCCTTTTATCTGGTTTCCTATAATTAGATTCTGAAAGGAGCTAAGACAAAAAAGTATACTTAAAACATTGAGATTACTTCTAGCCGATTCCAAAGACCTTGGGGGTGGTCGGTGCTGTACAACAAATGTTGATAGGCTGTGTCCATAATGTAAGCTTCTTCATTAGAAGGTATCAGGAAACCTAAGTTGGATATTGTTTCTTACACAAGACATGTTACTAAAACAAACAACATATTTACCTTATAAAGGACCACAGGCCTCATAAAGACATCGCTCCGACGAGAATCCCTGGTGCAACACCTAAAAGCTGACTTCTTTCAACACTGACCGCTTATACCAGGTGGTTCAACTTTGCCTTGTTATTTTTGGAAATAGGCAACACTATACTTTGAAAGCAACAAGGTCGAAATTACGGTGATTATAGACCATTTGATAGCCATATAAACCTCTTCATGGGAAAATAGACCTTAGCAGCAATAGTTATGCCCATTCCAAAAGCATGCGCTGCTAAGGTATATTTTCCCATGAAGAGCAGGCTAGATTTGAATGGTTATCAAATGGTCGACAAGCGCGGTAATTTCGACCTTGTTGCTTTCAGAGTATGAAGTGTTGCCTGTCTCCAAAAATAATAAGGCACAGGTGAACCACCTGGTATAGCTGAGAATGACGTTGTACCGATTTTTTTCGAAATGCCCCTTTTCTCGAAACTTCTCGAAACCAAGCAAGTAAATAGCGTCTAGAACGCCGTGCAAATGGGTCTTTGTTCTAACAGCTTCATTGTCGCAGTGGTGTGAGGTAGTTAACACCGAACTTCTTTTGACTGCGGGCCGGTGGCCGGTGTCATAGTATTGTAACAAAATGGCAATTCGATGAATCCCATTCCCGACACCAAGATAAAAAAGTGATAGTTTCAGTCCGCTTACTTTTCTATCACTTTATTTTTCTTCTAAACTGTTGCACAAATAAACACTTCTCTTCTACTGACGCTAACACAGTCTACAGTCTTTCGCGATATTGCAACTCACAACCGTTCACTTCTCGTAACACTGATTCAGTCCTTTCGCTGTCTTTCTTCACTTTCTCTGTCTCTCATACATTAAAGTAACTCGACGTTCGTTAAATCTTCATTTCGACGTGACGTACCTTTCATGACGACCGTACCACACACACCCAGCTGTCTCGCACTGAATGACACTCTGACCGACTCGGGTCTGTAACTAACTCTCTTCTACTGTTTCCTCACCTCCATTATATCGGGTATGACGTCACACTTTTCGCGAACTTCTTCAAACAAGCCGTCCACCAGTCACTTCTCGAATCATCCGGAGAAAACCCATTTTTATTCTGTTGTCTCGTGTTTTTTCACGTGAGTGGTGTGGGAAAGATTCACCGTGAGCGCCTTAGGTACACGCCGCGCCCATTGTCAGTTACGTATACACAAACAGTTGTGCGAGGCAGGCTGACCTTGTTTGCCTTTGATTGCTCACTGACCTGGTATGTGTTGTAAACTAGCTCAGCCCCCGACCGTCCTTTTTTGTGCACCACGCTCGGCGTCACAGAATATTCTATGCGCCAAGAGCTGCAGTAACCAAGAATAAACACTTAGGACAAACCAAGTACTGTGGACAGCAAGCAGAAATCGAGCTACACTGCAAATGGGTAAATAATCTTATTGCGATTACTGTAAACTACTGCCAACTAGCAACAAACGGGGAATCACAATGGTGTACACCATTCCCTACTGTTCTATCTACTTCTTGTTAATCGAAGAAGCAAAAAAGGTTTTATTACACAATACCTAATGGCTACAAAGGAAATGCAGATGATGGAGGGAAATCTTAAGCATTCCGAGAAACAACTGAATGATGACAGACGAAGTATTTAAATTTTCCACACAGTAAAAACGGACATCTCAGAAATGCTGTCATCACAAAATACTTATTTGAAGCAAAGTGAGTAGTTTAAACAGCTCTACCTTTTCCACACTAGGTATTTTTATTTACCTTCTCTTAGTGTTCTGCAATAAAATTCAATATGAATAAAGAGGACTTCCGAGGTATTTATTTATTACTCAAGACACTTGGTGCAGAACCATTCTTCTTACTTCTCAGTACAAATGTGCAGGAGTGTCTATTTTTTCTCTAACATTGTTTGCACTTGTTCGCATGTTCCTAGTCCATAACTGAACCTCCTTCCCCACACAGGACACAGGTAGGAGACAGCATGATGTTGAGGCTACAGAGGTGAGCTGCGAGTCAATTATGTCCTGTGGCGATCCGTAGGCAGCAACCGTATCTCTTCTTGGATAATCTGGTATCTGGTATTTCTGTGTCAGGAGACTTGTTGGAACTGTTGTCTGAGCTCTTCTAACATGCCCTCTTTGAATGATTTCTTTATGTGGCTGAATTGAATGAAAGTATAGGTACTGTTGATGGCATTATTTTGGTTCCCTTTGTTGCTGAAAAGTCAGCTCTCTCATTCCCTTGAATTTCTCAATGGGATGGCAAGTTATTCGCAGGAAATTTAGGATATATACTTTAGTCCGTAAACATCTTGAACTTGCAGCATTTTAATAGAAATTGCTAGAATAATTTTTTAGAAAATAAACAGTTGCGAAATTGCTTTCCACGTTAAAGGTAGTTTGGGGGGAGGGATACTCTTTTAAGATTCTCGAGTAATAGGCTAGGTGAAAGCTTGGCAGACACACAAATACCCTTTTTTTTCTCTAAAGTGATTTTTTTGGTTTTAGGGACCTCAAAACACGTGGAATACAATAGTTGCTCTATCTACTGAAGTTGCTGGAGAAGGTAAAAATAACTTTAAAATGGAAAAGAACGAACAGCCGCGAAGTAAAACAATTGGTCAGGTATTTAAGTACACATATTTAGCTACATAAAAGCACTCAAAACGGAAATTACTAAAGAGTTAGAATGATTTTGAATTTAAGCTCTAAATAGAAGGTCATTCCATAATATTAGAAAATCATATTGGGATTCAGGCAGCTGAAGTTCGTATTTATATCAAATGGGCGATTGGTTTGTTAATTCTGAAGTCCAATATGTAAACAACGAATGCTGCCTTAATATAGGCAGCAGATTAATGTTGCAAAACATGGAAGCGATTTAATACAAAGGGCTCATGAGTTACAACAAGTTGTTGATGTTAGACCCCCTGTTCATATTTGGGAGAAAGTAATATCAGCAGCCAGGAGTACGATAGTCGGCAGCTTGGAGCCAATATGTGAGAGAGATGGGGGCTGATTAGTGCCATGTTGACAGACCACCACAGTGGTCAGCAGGGATTACTGACACGCAGGCAACACACGCTACATCTGTTTCCAGTCGCCCTGGATCCACTGCACTTTGGCTGAAAGGCTGTCTTACAGTGCATACCGTGTGAATATTCACTTATTTCCAAATTGAAAAACTTTCATCTGATCCATAACTAACATTCAACAAATTAACAAGGAACATCCTGGAGTTCGAAGTAAAAAAAGTCTGATGTGTTGCATTCACATGACTTTCTCTACTCTTGTACTAACCATTCTTACAAACCCTTATTCTTCTATCTTCTTTGTGTTATTTTAAATAAACATTTGCAGAAGTTATCTTATTGCTTATTTCCTTGTAGGTGCAGCGGGAATATGGGAATACAGTAGGTTTTGCGCAATAGTCAAATATTTTAAAACTTTAAAATTCCGTTCCCTTTGCACGGTTAACATATAAAAAATTGAACAACGACGTTCCATTTGACAGTTCTCCAAAACTCACACAACTAATAAGGCATATCTCCGAAATTGTTCGCTCTACAAAATAAATTATTTAGACATAAAATGTGGGTTTTAGCAAGATCTACATTTTTTGTATAATAAGATTTGTTCTATCTCTTATGGCTTACCAGTTGTGCAAAAGTCATACCGAGTAAATAGGACTTCATGGGATATAGCCAGAAAATTCAAGATATACGAGTTCATTTGTCATAAAAATATCTCAAACATATGGCATTTTAATCAGAATTGTTAGAGCCGTTTTTGAGAAAACCAAAATTTTCGAAAAAAGTTTGCCTGTAAAGGGTAGTTTAGGGTAGAGCAATTTTCTTCAAAATCTTCATGTCGCATCCATGAAAAACATAATATTCAAGATATACATTTTATTTATCATGAAAATAGCTTAAACATATGCTAACCAAAATCGTTTTACTCAGTTTTGAGGAAATAAAAAAAAGTCGAAAATGCCCCTTGTAAAGAGCAGTTTGGTGTGTGTTTTCTTCAAAACCTTCGACTGACATTCTTAAACTTAAATACCAAGTTTTGTAAAAGTAAGTAAAGTAAATCCCAGTGCCACAGCCAGCTACCCAGCCCTTGCTTACCCCACCTCTGCCAACTACAGGCGTCATTGATGGGGTGCAGTACTGGAGGGTGGTACGTGGTCAGCATCCCGAGCCCTCCCAGCAAGTTATGTGGCCTTCTTGACCTCCAAGTTTTGTATTTAACCAAATTTTCAATATTACTTATGCTGTTCACACGCACACATACACACACACACACACACACGTGCGCGCGCATCAAGTGTGAGTGCTATTCTTGTATTCAGGGAACCTCCAAAACATGTATTTCCGGTAAAATCTCGACATTGAATATTTGGGATGGAACACATACACAGGAGCTTTGGTTTTAACTAAGAAACAAGTTTAAATACTCCAAGGTTTCAAACAAAAGCATAAAAAACACGGCGGTTATTTAACGTCTATTTTGCTTTCCTCTGTTTGTAATGTAAAGTAAAAGTTGAACAAAAAAAAAAAAAAAAAAAAAGAATTTTTTTACCCGCACCCTTCTGGAAGAGAAATGAAAATTGCATGAGCTGGAAAGAATGCTTAGCATTGAGATATGAATGAAGAAAGCATTAATATTGTTAAATGAAGGTTCCCTCGTGAACCCCTGCGTGTATTCAAGTAGCGGAATGAGTTTGCATCATGGAACTTTGGGTTACGTGCGGGATATCGTATGTTAGACTAACATTATTTTATTTTCTGATCTCCCTTGAGGGTATATATGCCCTCCAATTCTTTTCTACCTTTTATTTAAATCGTGTAGGGGAATTAAAATATAATACCACATCATAGAAGTGTTCGAGGGGGAAAAAACTCCCAGGCGATTGCGTTTTTAACAAAGTATTTCTGTTTACCAGAGAGAAAATATAAAACGGGATAAAATACTTCTACGAGATATGCAAAATAAATCGCTTCATGCCACCTATTACCTTGATACATGGTTTGTTGTAGGAGAGAAGCGCCTGGATAATTCGATTCAGCCTTTTTCTCCCTTCGCTGGGAACACAGGTGAAACTTGACGTGGCGTTCCCGTAACCTGTAGTGTAATGGATGACGAGGCAAAAGCTGGGATACCAGGTTCATTTGGTCTCACTGGTGTTGCGCTATAATATTTCTAAAAACCAACAAGCTATTTACCCCGATTTGTATTAACTGACATTGTTAGTTAACTTCTTTTTAAAGTTCGATTCCAGTAAGAGAGACAGAGAAACACATGTTTTTCCTATTCCTTTAAGAGAATTAAAGTGTATCAAGTGAATCATATCAAACATTTTGTACATACTGTATGAAAACCCATCCTCCAATAGGGTAAAAGGTTTCTATTATAGTGAAAATGTTTGTTAAATAGTGTTAGAAACGGCAAGTTCAGTTACCTTTTTCTGTCACATTATTTACCTTCTAATATTGTCACCAAAAAGACCTCTTTTTTATCTTTAACAAAATGTGCAATTCGTGACCTTGAACTCACAGCTGTCTAATTGTAACCTTGACAGGTACAGCCATAGTAAAAAATGATTGAGCTCAGTAGGAGAGCAGAATATTTCTAAATCCCACGTCGTGTTGCAGCGCGGTTTACACAAGTGGATATTTCCAACACGCATCTGAGTTCTAACACCTGTTTCGTTCAATATTTAACAATTCCTTCTCTAAACACCGCATTTGCATATAGAGCTAAAGACAACGTATTATTTTCAGTAACTATTCAACTTTTTGAGAAACTGCCACAGCAGCTATTATACGGATATTACACCTACAAAATGTAAAAATGTCAGCTTTCTAGGTTGAATAGTTAGTTAGAAAGTGTTCCTTGTATACGACACATTTTAGCGATGTCAAGCTAGGGCATTCCGTATCTCCTCAAGATAATTCCACGCACTGCCGAATAGGTGCGGATTAAAATGTGCGCTTTCCATACAATGATCAAAAGTCGATGTCTTTGACCATCGTTATGTAATACCACTGACATAAAATGTTGCTTGGTTTTTGTATAGATATACCAGCAAGTGCCATGTCAGACGACCTAGTTTACGTATCTATAAACATCATTGAAAGATGCTCTAATATTCAGAGTAAAGCAACGATAAACACCAGAAAATTATAGGTCAGCAGTTGCGCTGTAAAAGAGAACCAGATCAATAAGCACGCAAGTTGCCCGAAAGCAACAGCGAATGAGCAGGAATTTCGAAACAGTCTATACATGGCTGGAAGCAGGATGTGATGGGTGGAGGGGAGGATGCAGCTGTTATACCGAATGTTACTATTATGATTGCCATCAGACGGCTTTTAATGTTCATTATCGCCAATATGGAACTGCCGCAGTTTTGGTATTTCCGAGCGTTCTTTTGTCACTCTAAAGGTAACGCGGTAACATGTGGATAGCCAGTATACAGCTTCCCTATTCAAGAGTGCTATGGATTTAAGGGTTCTTCAGCACCCAAAAAAAAAAGTTTTTTTAAACGGAATATATTGGATGTGTGAAGTACTCAATACCTAAGTGTGACTATTCCAATATTTTGTGTTTCATCTTGTGTACAAATAAATTTTCCATCACCTTAGCTAAACATACTAATATTAGATTTCCTGAATTTATTAGAAATGCGTTAACCAATTTCTACAATGAATTATATTTTAGTAACTTCGACCATTGGTGTAGGGACTTGGAAAAGGTAATTTTTACTCAAAATCCCTGATGAGTTTGAACATCTTGGTTTTAGGCGCTGAAGTGGGAGTAACGTCTCTAATTCCTTCCTTGAAATAAACAACACACTGCTAATTATGTGAGCGGGCACTGTGCTTAATCATACACTGTTCCGCGATGTTTACTACACGGAAGTCGTAGTGATACTAACGTGACATCTCTATGGTTTTATAAATGCAAAAGGGAACTGGATCACAAACCCAGCGAATCTTCCAGACATTCACCACGTCTAAAGATATCTCTGTAAGCCTACTGCCCTATATGTATCTGCTATATTATGTAGATATGCGCTCCTACGGATCATATATCATATATGGTAATCTTGCGCAGCAATCACATTTTTTAATAAGTGTTTTGCTTACGTTTTTAAAATGTGGTGTAATACTGAGTGTATTTAAAACAGGACAATGGGACCTTCTGTGTCATAACAGCCATTCTACGAGAGTACCTGAGGTAGTACTGGGAATTGTGAAATTATACACATTGTGACGCCGCATAACAAAGGACGGTCAGGATCCATCCACTTCATACCACATACCAGCGCGGCGTGTTCAAAGGTGCTGATGGCCAAGCTTCCCAACACCACTCCCGCGAGCAAACACCTGACTAACAACCAAGCGGCACAACAAAGGGTTTTCAGAACCTTCGAGGAGCATCCAGCGACCGGCGTGCTTGTGGAAGTCCAGAAAGATCCATGTTAAGTCATTCTCGCTATATAAGGAGGCAAAGAAGCATTAGAGAGAGATAGAAGCATGAGTCGGTCAGACTTTCAATAAGTGAGAGAAAGTGAAGAAAATTTAACCAGCGTCGAGTTAGTGTAAAGAGACAGAGAAACTGAAGAAAAACAGTGAAAGGATTGAGTCAAAGTTGTGAGAAGTAAACAGTTATGAGTTATAATATCACGACTGTGTCACGTCAGTAGCAGAGAACTGTATTTGTGATAAAAGTTTGGACGACAAAATAAAGTGACCCAAAAAGTAACTGCACTGAATTTTCCCTTTTTATCACAATATGTATAAATATAACAATTGAAACAGCTGAATAGCTAAAGGAGAATTATCTTCAAAAGCAAAATTAAGTTATTCTCAACACTCTACAATCATTCTGTTGGTATTTTCAAATAAAGGTTATTTCCTTCTGTTATACCAAGGAGCATAACCAAGATTTCATGCCGAGATTATAAGACGTATCTACCTCCACCGATTAAACAAGACAATATTATAGGTTGTAGTATACAGAAGTGTTTGGGGATAGCATAAAATAAATTAGAAAATTCAAGTTCGTTAAAAAAAACTTGTGCATTTTTTAACTAATAACTCTAATACAGGGAGCCGTTCAATGCAAGTCACTTCCCTCACAAAGAGCAATAATATATAACAATCTCTCAAGATAGAAACAATTTGAGTGAGTGAATGAGTGAGTGGGTGAGTGAGTGAGCGAGTGGAATTTAAGGGTCATTTGGGTCTGTAGTCAAACCATAAAATATGAAACACACTCATAGTTAAAATGCGGAAAGTTAAAAAAATAATTAAAATGGTAAGCAATTAAAACAGTACAAGGAGTAGATTCAGAAGGTTAATATACCATAAAACCAGTCTTAATAAACTAAAAATCGTCTAAAACTATAATACCAGTCAGACTTGTATATCGAAGGCAATATGGGCAACGAGCCGACAGACAGCCACTGGGTCGTCGCCTAAGATTGACGCAATTGTACATACCAGGCAAATGGACTGACGCTCCCTAGCGTATTGCCCACTATAAGGACATGGGCCACAAAAAGTTAAACGCCGCATGTGGGACATACAGGCCCTGGGTCCCCACGCATCATGGTTTTAATCTTCAATGTCATCGTAGAATGTAAATCCTTAAAAGCCTATGTTGCTAGTGGGGTGTTACAAACAATAGAGCGGCATGTGCTGTTTGAAGCTGCATATCGACAGAGTTGCATGGCTAGAGCAATACCGCTCTCAAATCCATAAAGGTATCCTCCATGTCCGTCCAACACCACTTGCCTTCCGCTACTAAAAGCTTTTGGAGAACAATTTTATTGGTTCACCCACGTTATTTCCGTATATGGAACGCAGAACATCATAAAATATCCCAACCGTATCTATCTCTCATCTCTTGACATACCCACATTGGATGAATCACGTCGGTGCGAGGGTTCTCGTTGACCCCTACGAGGCACGAACTCGCAGTCATCCAGCCTAATTACCCGGGGCTGAAGTGGGCTAGGAAGGGCCACATTATTACCCCGCTGCTGATGCGCCCCGGAGCGGCGAACATTGTTTCGCTCTCAGACGTCACGGCTCGTTGGGTCTCCCCTGCAGAGTCCCCCTTTCGCTCAAATGAAAGTGCAAGTCCACATCTCTCCCATTCCCCCGGCATAACTAACTACAAACACACTCCTCTGCGACTCTTATATTTATACCCGCGGCATCGACACAAAAAGTTTGGCGGGAGGTTTCTTGGTATGCAAGTCTACAGTAAGAAAACCATTTCCTACGTTGATGTATCGATCTGTTATGTTCATTTCTTTAAGAAACAAAGTTAATTACTATTTAATTTGCAAAGGATGTCACTTCTTCTGATGCTTTCAACCTCTCTATAGTCAAAATGAAATAAACGAGCGAAGTATATATCAATTTACATTTTTTTCCCCGTACATGATTATCAAACAAGATAGCTCCACAATAATGTGTGAGGCTCGCATTCGGGAGCTCTGGATTTGACCTTCCTGACCCGTCGGGTTCTTTGGGAGTTTCCTAGGGTCAGCAGGAAAATACTGGGACGATAATTACTTCCCCCGAAATTCCATCTCTCCATTTCATGTCACCTTTATTTCAATCCGGTCTTTCAGGGTCGGAAATGTTGGCCATGTGCACGTTTGGTGCTGCTGTGTGGGGACTTTGCGAACTGTGACTGCTGTTCTCCGCAGATGAGTGGCATTATAGTCGCCAGACGATGGTTGTTTGGCGAACTCTGATGTCAAGATGACTCTTCAGCACACGTTAGGGACCCCAAGCTAGCTCCCGCTACTCGCTCGAGTTCCAACACGCTGGAGGCACTCTCACTTCATTCCTTCCTCCCGGGGTCTGACATACAATAGTTTCAACAGTTGGTTCAGTGCCCATCCTCTCAATCTGGTACCCCATGAGTGGCATGCATTTGTGCCATGTGAATCAGCCTCTCCAGATTTCCTCCAGACTAGGTTTTTCAGAACGCATCATACTTGCAAGACCATATCTTCCAGGCATTGAACTTCAGCTAAAACAAGGGGTTTCTTCGAATGGTCGTATATAATATTTGAATACGGCTAAGTAGGGAGGTCGCTTTGGCAGTTTCTAAAGCCCCACCTCAATAATGTCACCGTCACTCTCCTCCGAAAATTCGTGACCTCTGTTACGGCCTTGCATCCGTGTGCATATAGTTAATCTCATTTAAACACTTTTGCTGTCCTAGTGTCTTTTTGCAAAAAGAGATTGCTCTTGATAACTTCATTTAGCGCCTGTCCAAATGTTGACCAGTGCCTGTAGGAATCTACTGTAGTGTATGCACATTGCAACCCCCTGTCCTGTTCTGTCACCAAGAGTTACTTTACGGCACTACCTACCAGCAACTGTTTTTGACAAAGAGTAGAACAATATCATAAACACTGAAAAAGAATTATTGAAATGTAAATCAATGAAAAACTTCCCTTACACTTCACAAACTGTCACATTTCTTTTTTTGAAGAGTTTAATGTCCCCTTTAGCAAATCATGATTAAAGACACTGTGAAAGAAATGGACGAAATTATGTTAAAATGAATGCACAATTAACTGAGCTGAGAATCAGCGGGCATTCTTCTCGTGTGAATGAGAGAAAAGGCTACAAAGAAGAAGTTAGTCAATTCGTCCTAAGCGAGATTTCTATGTCAATAACGATCTTTGGTATTAGTTAGATATACATATTAAAGCATATACTGAATGAAAAGCCCTTAGTGTTGCATATATTACATCTGAGAACCCATTTCATATGGTGCAAGGTAAAACCAAATTCCAGCACCTACATACCCAGTATGAAAATATATTATATTACCCTTATAGTGTATTAACCCTTCGGGATTTACCAGGATACATAAGTTTATTTGCGCTTGGATATAGAGGCAAATCATGGGCAGTAAAGGCAATGATCCATCATTTCTGCTCCAGTCATAGCAGCTAATTTTTCAAATCTAATTCAACCATCGAACCTTAACCTGGACTTGGCCGGTGTAAAACAACTTATCAAATGAGTTCAAGTGAACAAGAGCGCTTAGGGAAAATGCATTTATAGATACATTTAAATGTTAACAAAAATTTCTGTTTCTTGGATTCATACTGAAAACAACTTCAGCAACACACTTTTAAAGCCACTTTTTGTGGAAAGTAATCTACAGTACAATATATATTTAGTATTCACTAAAATTCACAATAATTGATCATGAGAATTTCATTGTACAACCTTTTCCCCATCGGTCATTGTTTTTGCTAAGTTTGAATGTCTTTTGAGGTATGAAGGTTAAAACATGAAAAATAAATACTCTTATAATTTTGTTTTAATAGCGTCGCGCTCAAGTAAGTAAAGCTGACAAACTTTAGTCATTTACTAGAAACAAATTAAAGTGAACTCTGTACAATAATATTTTATATCATTCTCATTATTATTTCTGTTCTTATTCTGCTCTTTCCTTTCGTTTCCTTCTTTCGGTTTATTTAAGCTGTCTAGTGCTCTTTCCTGAAGAGGGTCTGTGACATAGCGTGTAGTACAATTTTGTAGTATACTTTTTACTCAGTTGCTGCTCTAAAAGTTCAAATTTTAGTATCTTGAGAGTAATTCGTCCTTTCAGGCACATTTGTCTGAAAGCCTCCTCTTCCCGACATTCAACTGTAGTTCTCCAGTAGTGTAAATTACAATGCGCATTTTTTATTACTACTTCACTTGTAGTCCTTTACATTTCACATATAATTTCTTAAACAAGATGAAGCAGGAATATATAAAACTGGTGTCGCCATAAAAAAGCATGACGTGGTGGTTTTCAACACTGTAACTCTTACCTCTAAACTAAAATTAATCCTCTCTGCCCTGGTACAAGGATTATGTCACCCGCGCGCTCCTTTGCTGCTTTAGTAAAGGTAATGGAACAGAGCTGCAAGTCATGTTTCATACAGACGTAACAAATAGAACAAAACAAAAAAACTGTCACCACTGTCACACGGTTACCACGAATAATCTCCAAACGGATTTACTCTAACAAGGCAAAACATTTATCCATTTTCCTATTTGCTCTAGGCAATGCAACGAAAGGTAGGTGATATACTGTTGCGAAGCAAAAGGCATTAGGGAAATACTCGCTCATATGAGTTATGCATGTGTTTACATTTCAGATGGTCTAGCTGAATTATACACAATAGATCATCATAGTCTGACTTTTACAGTTTTAGAGCAATCTTATTAAACTTTTTATGTTTATTGCTAACTAGCGCACTTGCAACTATCGTTGCATTATCGTGTTAGTTCCAGAGATCCCAAACTCCCCTCCCTTCGACTATCTCTCTTTTGTTCTGCTCTGTATTTTGCCCTCTTTTTCCATATTGTCTGTTAAAGTTGTGTTTGGACGTCAGCAGTAACATTTATTTTCCTGGAATGCTACACAATTAAAATATACTTGGTTGAACATGTTTAAATTCTCAGTAAATATAAAGGGAAAGAGAGTCGCCTGGCATTTTATTTGCGAAGTTTGCTTATGATAGATGTTTATACAGGTTTCAGGGATACAAAGCGTGAAAACTATATGATGATAGCCCTAAGAACTGAGGAAAAATTCCAGTTAAAAAGGCTTCACCAGAATGTTGATGCACAACTTATTTCTTAATTACAATAGTTCCCAGCAGATGTAAAACATTTACCCTTTTTGTATACTTGGTGGCTCCGACAAGTACTGAGAATGTGGGTTGGGTGGTCTACTCGTGTGGGGGCTTAGTGTCCTCGGCGCAGCTGCAACATGTAGCTTCCTGGCGGAGATATGCTGAAGAGTTATTAGCACGTGAGTGCTCTATGTTGCTGTGATTAATTCTTCAGCCGTGACATAATGGAGTGGCTACAATATTGAAATAACGAATAGCGATATGCTCTTGGTTTTTGGAGAGTGTGAAGGACTATCAATTTATAGACAAAGATTTCCAGATAAAGACATTCAACATAGTCTGCGGATGGATTGGACTGAATAGCCCGTTGCAAGAGTGTCTCCTAGGAAGGCCAAACTTATTCCTACAGAGCATTTTCCGTGGAACTACATGAGAGAACGTGTTTACCAAGAATTACTTCTGACTGAAATCACATTCGCGCAGAAGTGCATCTGTAATTTCTGTAATGTTGCAATTACAGGTTTTTGTCACAGAAGGTGTGAGAAGGGCTAATGAAGACGATCGAATTATGTGTAGGGCTGAATAGATCTCATTCCGGACTTAAGTTACTAGTATGTCACACAATAAGCCCCTACAGTGACCAGGAAATAATTGCTCACGAAACATTAATGTTATTCCTTAAATTAGGACCATATTGAAAAATAGTAGACAAAAGAATAATTCACTTGAAAACTAATGTCGATGAAGTATTGTAAATTTTTTCACAAAGCTCAATTAACAAGTCATAAAATTGTCGTAGTACGGAATCCTTATAGCTGTCCGGCCCGTTTTGGGTAAAGTAATAAAATTCGTCTTCTTCTTTGCCTGTTTACCCTCCCCTTATGTAGAACTTTAAGACTTACAAGCCAGTGCCTAAGGTCAGATGCCTGTCGGGGAGCAGAGCAACCTATGGAACCGGACAGAATGAAGACCTGGAAGCGGGTAGTCAGCCAAGCACTAAGTTATGACAGTGTGGAAGAGGTTGATGTGAAATGCAGGCGAAATCGATTATTGGAAAGGTAATGATGGAGTAATTGGTGGAATGAGTGGCGGAGGAAATCGGAGAACTCAGAGAAAACACGCCCAGATGCCGCTTCGTGCACCACGAATACCACATGCGGGTCCCTAGGGTCGAACCCGGGCCACCTAGGTGGTAGGTGATCGGTCCAACCTCTCGGCCAAGGAGCCGCCTTCTAAAAAAATTCTAGACGAACCAATTTTATACCTTGAACCTAATATGTATACCATAGGTTCACTGTTATTGCAATCAACTCAGCGATATGCATATAGAGGCATACATTATACGAATTCAAACAACTTCAAAATTACTAGAAAAAATATATTTTCATTATACGTGCATAAGGGTTTGGGTTATTTTTTTCTGAAAGTATTTGTTCACCAAGAACCTACGTATGCAAAAATCTAAATTCTTCCAGCTTTGCTTACAATTAGCCTTAATGACACTGCTCAACACTACAATTTCGTAAAATTTTAAATCTTTAGGTTTTTGAAATTGTTAAGATAAACTGATTTTATTCACTGAATAACGACACATGAAAAATCTGAAGTTAGAATGTTCATCCTGTCCTTGGGATTTTTATGCTTTGAAAACGGCATCTATCACTCAGAAATATATATATCATTGCTCTTCTGATGTATGACACTGAACTTTGAGTAATCAGTTTTGCACCACACAAACAGTTTACTGAAGCCAGCCTTTGTAGAGGTGAAGCCTAAGGTCGTCATTTATCTCTGCAGAAGATATGTCGCGGATGAATGCACATTTATTCCTGTCCAAATTACTGACATAATAATCGGGTAGATTTATTACCCATATACGCAATTAACATACTGCTGCTGATGATTTATGCAGATAGGATGTAAATATCTCTTGATATAACCAATAGGCTGTCGCGTGATTTGCAAAATGCTGGAGCAAATGACGTGTAAATGTACAGAGCGCTAAATTACAGCGAAAATCAATTTCATGCAAGAGGTGTTTCTCTGTCGCTGTTTACATTTCAGATCCACATGCTCTTAAAGGGACAAGTATCTCCATAAGATAAGCGGCGCCTATAGATATAATTTCGTTTATCGCCCGATAAGCCTTTACAGGTTTGTACACACCGATTGGAAGATTTTAAATTTAAAGCATTCCGTTTCATGCACATTTCTTACATCTTTGCGAATAAATCAATACCTACCTATTGTTACTATTTCACACAATAATGGCGGCGCCGTGGCCGAGCGGTTAGCGCGCTCGCCTACCACCTAGGCGGCCCGGGTTCGATCCCAGGGACCCGCATGTGGTATTCGTGGTGGACGAAGTGGCGTCAGGGCGGGTTTTCTCCGGGTACTCCGGTTTCCCCCGCCATCTCATTCCACCGGTGCTCCATCTTCATGTATCATCAGTGTCACCGCCTGCGGTGCCGTAGTAGTAAAAGCGGGCGTTAAATACTACAACTACTCACACAATAATACTTTTAACTGCTTTTATCAATGGTCTGCCAGCCATAAAAAATGTTACTAAATAATTTACCTGAAAAACCACGTGTACGCGATTTCGTGTCGCGCGACAAAGAATGACGCAAAGCGACAGATGTTTTTAATTTGGATTAACTAAACTTCCAGTATAACGATGTTTATAATACTGAGCCTAAAACTCGCAGCCTATTATTTGAATTTCGGTCACAAGAATGTTATTACCTAAACGATTTTTTGAGCTCCGCTCTACAAGGATTACAGCCCGTCCAGTTCGTCTTGACACTTCCCCACTCCTGAAGCAAGATGCGTAATAGCTGAGACCTGCCCACTTGCATAACAGGAAAGATGGGGATTAGTATACCACTTGCTCTGACTGTGATAACTACGCAGCAATTGTTTACAATATGTAAACATATACTGCTCATTTATGTGACTGCCTAGTTCTGACGTCACTCGCTTGTTCCCCACCACTCAGCCACTTTTTCTAATTTCTCTTCTCTTGCGCATGTGGAATGTCAGGGCAATCTGCACAAACTGTACTAAGGCGAATAAACTACTACTATTTGAATTAATTTAAATCAAAGTAACTTCGAATCTATTTAAATATAGTTGCAATGTTGTCGAGATTCCTGTGAAAAGTTAAAAATGTTGTAATTATTCTAAAGCAAAGTTTGCATACATAGCCCATCTCTGCCACTTATGTCTACTTCTTCTATCTATAAATCCTACACATACACTACTTAAAAACAAGGAGAGAGATACGTGCTTCGTTCACCAACTGTACTCATTTAATGGCTCCTGAACTCGGCTTACAGTTCCGTTTATCCATTTAACACGTTTTGTATGTTTAGAAGAGAAAAAATAGACTGTAAATAGAACACTGCATGTTATGCAAGATAATGCACATTTGTTTACGCACGAATGCCCTAGTTTTATCTACCTATAGTTTCCATGATTGTGTGATTAAAAATAAATAAATAGAAAATAAATGTGAGATCACTGAATAGCATTTTGATGTCATTGTAGCAGAAAACAATTGTTCACATCTGTCCTCATTTCTAAATAAAAAGAAAATTCGTTCCGCTCTTTTTATTGCTAGTATCTCTCATCGCAAAAAATTAAGACTATTGAAGAGCATTTTAAGGCCAAGAATGCTTTCCGAAGTTCAAATTACACAAAACATTTCGAAGGAAAATAAGGGATTTAGAAAGCATTACTGGCCCTCAATGTCCCTTACAAGATAAAACAGAAAAATGGCTTGCTTTGTGCGTTGCAAAGTGCAATTGTAACGCTTCGCCGCCCAAGCGTTAAGAACAAGTGTTGGAAATTGAAATCTTGTCTACTTGGTGTTGCCTTTATAGGTAGCTAAACCCTCGCGCCAAGCTCCTCTAACAATAAGCACAGGGTTTAATTATGCTAACCACAAAGTTGGACTGCAGAGTATGGGCTTAAATTAGAGCAAATCACACATAAAAGTTTCTAAGGCAGTTTTTCTTTTTCTGTTAGCTGCGCTTCTGAAGTTAAATGTTTTCTGTTAATTCATTAACTGCAGTTTAAACATTAAATGTGCATATTACTGGACATATTATACACAATTTTAAAATGAAAGCGAATAAGAAAGGAGCAGGAGCTGAATAGTGTCATTTGAACTTCGCAGGCTATTTTAGAACATTGATTGTATAAGTTAAAATATTATAAACACGCTTAAAACATAATTACGATCATTATCATAATAGCAATATTGAAATTTTCATGAAATGGTGATAAATAATTCAGTGTGACTTTCTTTTTATTGTGACGTCGGGCTCGGTGCACAACGCGGGCAGATTCAACGATCGTTGCGAGTGATTGTAACGTCGTAATTAGGTCATGAGAGACTGGGGAAGTGAAGAAGACACTAAAATGACTGAGCAAGGTTATGAGAACTAAACATTGTGAGTTATGATAGCCCGAAGGACTGTAATTTATATAGGTATTAACGACGAGAAGAAAACTGTATTTGTGGTAAAATTTTAGAAGACAATAATGTGACAGAAAATTAATATGACTGATTTCTGTCGTCTAGTCTTAATCTTTCTGACAATAAAGTGAACAAAAGTGACAGAAAAGTAACAGGGCTGATTTTTGTCGTTTTGCCACATTATTTACACATATAACATGGACTTTCAGCACATTTTTAGAGATGTTTAATTTAATACCTCTATTTCTCAAACTATAATGCAAAAGGTAAGTTTTCCATTTACATTTTACCTATTAAGGCAACCTTTGAAGTATAATATTGTGACAAAGACGACGAAATCAGTCCGGTTACATTTTTCTCACTTTATTGCCCTCTAAAATTTTATCACCAATACAGTCTTATCTTCGTTAACACACTCTACAGTCTTTCCGGCTATTACATATCACAACTTCTCCTTCTGAAACCTTATTCAGTCCTTTTGGTGTCTTTCTTCACTTTCTCAGTCTCCTATACTCGGCGCTCTTGCGACGTACCAACGTATCTTCCACGACAACACACACACGCACAGCTGTCTTACACTCCCTGATACACTGACCGATTCATGTTGACAGCTCTAACTGTGTACTGTAAAAAACTCACTCTACTCTTCTCTGATCTCCTTTCACACGGACGTTTCTTGAGTTCCGCACACAACGCACCGGAAATGTAGCTAGAAGCCTCCCGAACGCTCTCGAAACCCCGTTTGTTTCTGCCGCTTCGACTGTTGAGTCACGTATACACAGCAATCGCGCGAGACAGCCTGACCTTGAACGACTGCCTACTCGCCGGCATGGCATGTGGTATGAAGTAGCTTGGTCCCTTCCGTGCTTTGTTGTGCGCCGAGCCCGACGTCATAACACATTAGTGTCAAGCAAATGATGTGCTTAGACTAAGCAATATACTACTGGCATACGATACAACAGCACTAACGCAAATTACACTAAGCTCCATGTGGAATTACCTCTTGGGGAATGGGGTACTGAAACAGAGGGGAGGGGGATTGGTGTTCAAAAGGTCTAAATGTATGCTCGTATTGTTTATAGTCCATAAAAGGTGTTTAAGTGGAAAATTGTGACTTCATAAACTCTCTGTATTTGAGACTGCTAGCGGACACAACACCTCAAACTCCTCAACGTTACCAGAGAGGGCGTCAAAACGATCCTTACAGCGGGCAGCGGTACGCAGCTACCACAAGCGGTGCCAGAGGCTCAATCCGAGCCTTCCCGAACGCGAGACGCACATGCTGCCGCGACGCCACCTGGTTAGGTGGAAATAAACGGCGCTTAGATAACCTAAACAAAAACTTACTAAACTGTTTCAGACCACAGAAATAAATTTATACTTGATAATCATTAGATGATATCTAACTATATGTTTGAAACCATTTGGAAAGAGGGTTAAGTGTTAAAAGAAGAAGACAAGGTATGCAAACTATCTAAAATTACTGTTATTTACAAAAATTACTGCTGAAAGCGGAATAGGTATAATTTACATTTTAAAAGTTCACATTAAATCTGACGTATAGGCACAGATCCTATCATCTTGTAAACAACATTTAGTTTAACGTCCCCTGCACAACGACAGTAGCTATTAGAATATTTGCTACACAAAACAGGGCATTATAACGGGGAGTCAAGACTATCTAAAAGACGCAATTAGCAGAAGAGAGGTAGACGACAATAAACAGCAGCTAATGGAAAACATCCAATCTTGAAGTGCATGAATAAAAGAGAACTTTTCAGCGTAAAGACATGATATGCAACACAAAGACATCATCTCCGATTTGATTCAAACACTATTAAATTATGATATATGCCTTAACACCAGGTAGAGTCTTTAGGAAGTGAATACAAGGATATCTGTTCTTTTTAGAGTGCAGTTAATCATTCTCATTCACACTTGTAATTATACTATTAGATATAGTCGTTTGAGATTTAGGGGACACATAGTACTTATCGAACTGTGCATTTTTAAAAGACATGTTTTATTTGTATACATATAAAACTTCGATGCTTATATCACAAGCTTTAAATTCAGAAACAACAAGCACCTTAAACATTTAAAATAATGTCGATGGCAGTACCAATTCATCAGTGGAGTTCGAACCTTCACTGAACTATCGTAAAATGAGACGATCGCAAGTTGCCTGCAAGATGGGCAGAGCGTGACGTCACTGGGCGAGTACACTGACAGCTGGAATCACTGCCTACAGTACATAGTGTCTCTCGAATTTATTCACTAGTTCTACACACAGAGTAAAATGCCTTGGGCATGAAAATCGAAATATTCAGGTATTGCTCAGCTTGTACAAAAATTTGGTAATGACAGCACTGAATGTAAGTTATGCAACAGCGCTGTCTACAACGTTCGTGCGTCGAGTGTAGCTTGCCTTCTCTATGCTGTGATCATGTGACAGACTGACCTCTCCCACTTCCTATAGTCCACACTCCGCAATCTCTCGTTTCCTGTATGAAGGTTCGCTACCTACTCTTCAGCAATGAGTTAGGGTTGGTTTAATTTGGGATTTCTTTATAAACATTAAACTCAAACACACACATGCAAACACACACACGCAAACACATGCAAATTCTTACTCATACTTACAGACTTTAGGGAGAACAGGGAATAGCTCTAGCTAAAGAAAACTGTCCATCCTCCAACCACCGGTAATTAAACTTATAATATCCAGTTTGGAAGTTAGCATGCTAACCAACAGACCACAAAGGCAGTAAATTTACGAAGTTATGGTTCACTGAACTGTAGGTTTTTCTTAATGCTTAAACTATGTCTATCATTCTTTGAAGCAACTGTTCTCTCTAAGCGCTAAGCACGATGGCGAATGCTCAAAACTGTTTAAATAACTCAGAAGCTCGCACAATGCTCCTTGTTAGATTTTTTGAGGATATCTGGTGCCAAAGGAAAACCAGTAATCTTTTTGCTTCGTATAAGGAAACAACATATTTCTAGCCTGCTTCTATCCTTACTGGGACTATTTTAATGCAAATGATCAACAGTGTCACATTTGTTTCGTAATACATTAAGAAATTAAAAGCAAAGAATAAAAATTGTGAAGAAATTTCATTCTGAGATCAGTTTTTCATCTGACAGAGTCAAGCGTTCAACATTTTCTAGAAGTCTCATTTCCAGACGGCGGTCTCCTTTCATTCCTTACTTTCTTTCCTGTTTCATAACAATTATTTACCTTTGGTTTTCTGAACCCTTCTCTCATCGTTCGAAGTGGGTAGCTACACTTGTGGTTTTCCTGCATGAAGCCAAAGTCAACTGCTGGAAACGAAAGAAAGAGCTTCGGAAAGACGGAAGGAGAAAATACTTGCAATTTCCGTCTGGAGTTTTTTTTTTTTTTTCCAAAGTCCTCGGTATTTTGAAACGTGACTGTGCCAAGAAAAGGGAATTTTCTGCTAAGAGGAGTGGCAAGAAGAAGAAGTATTAGGCAGAGTGCAGGTTGCAAGGATGCGATGATGTTAACTTTGAAGGAAGGATGGAAATGGTGGCAGTAGTGGGATGGGGCTGGTTTGTGGTGGTATGGTTTGAGTGAGTGGAAGGAATGGATGGGGAAGCCAAGTAGAAAGGAAAGTCTCGTCAAAGTCAGAACCAATTCCTAACGTAATTTCGGACGTTGAAATTACAGGAGGAGTCTCTCTCACGCGGCGCAACGCAACGTCCTTTACTCTTTTCCTTCGCCTTGTGTAAGTCAATTGCTTTTAAAACACAGAGACAAGGGCTCCGCGTATGTGCGCGCGCACTAATGTGCGGAGATGGACGAGGGAGAGGGCACGTCCACCTCCTCCTCGCTTGACCTTTCCTCTCAGGGATCGACCTAATTGCCGCCGAGGCCAAGAAATGGACGTCTTCCTAGGAAAGACGAATGGCAGAATCCACTGCAATGCGCGTAAATCTCTTCAAACTCTGGAAAAACCTCTACTAGTTGCGAAGATTTTGTCTTGTTCTACGGCGCTCACAAAGTACCGAAGTTCTAGTAGTGAATGAAGCTGCAATACAACAGTGTGGGACAAATGCAATGGTTAAGTTCAGGCGGTTGGCAAAGCTTCTTTACGCAGAGAAGCCCAGTCTTATACGAAAGAGGGGAGAGCGGATTTGCCTTCACCTACTATTCGCCGAATTGTGACACATTCGTGGAGCTCAAGAACAAACTTCTGTGGTGCTTGGTTACCTGAGTGAGGAAATGATTCATGCACAAAGCGAAGTAGATGAAGCAGAGCGACAAGGTGGCATCATTATCTAATAAGTAGACATCGGATTTATACGGAAATGTATATTCTACCTAATTTTACAGATGATATGGAAAGTACGTTTTACTATTATTTGTTATTCTATATACAATTTTTTAGTGCATATAAAAGCATATTTTTGCTGTTGTTGCATATTTGGCAATTTCGTTATTCACCATGCATATATCAAACTCTTAAGGATTGAGAGAGTAAGTGTGTGAGATTTAATTCTAGCATGACAAAGGGGGTTATTTAATGCCCACATTTTAATTGTTATTGCCAATCACTGTTTTTACTACTGAATTGCTTATATGTTTTAAAGTTGTCATTGTTTATTCTTTTAAGAAACAATGAAATGTTAAGGTGGTCCTAAAATACGTCAGTATAACGTGATTCATGTAAAAAAGTAGAAAAGAAATAGCTAAACTTAAGTATAACCTTTATAAACATGACAAGATATTACACTCAATTTTAAAATAAATTTGTTTTAAAAATTGTTCAGACATGTTGTTGCCAGTGGTCACAAAGTAACCTCCTCCCCCGCCCATTGGCAGTTTAAATTATGGTAACGTTTCGTCAATAACGAAATTTCCGGAATTTCTTGAGAAATTTTGCAATCGTACCATCCTAAATGAATCAACACTTCGAAGAAACTACTTAGATGACAGGTAGTTTAAAAATTACTGAAATTCAAAATAGTTTCAAGCATAGTCGATGAAATTTAGACTCTAATGTCGCTCGTTTTCTCGTTGGCAAACTAAGTGAAGAAGAGCCGCGAATGCCCTATGTGATCGTCGAGAAAAATCTATTCATTCCAGCGTATCCCCTTGCACATCCAAGCACACAGACATGTACAATTTTGTTCTAGGTCTTCTAATGACCTTGTTTAGCAGAAATCCGCACGTGGCACTTCTACTTTTATCGCAATCTGTCTTGTTCTTGTCATTGTTCAAGGCAAAGAGTGCGTAGTGGTTTTATACAGGAAATGTCACCTAACTCTCCGTGAATCACGTAGTGAAGGACACATTACTTCCTGTTTTTCGTTTAAGTGCTTAGGCATCAGAATTGTATGTTTTATTTCAACCTTCTCGCCCAGAGGCTGAGAACTATGGTAACTTTCGCAGCCTGTTCTGTACCTTCGCCAGTAATAGATATATCCATTAGGGGAGCTGAGGACAAAGGCTTGAATATCTTTAACATCTTAAAAAGGACTAACTAAAACTGGAGATTTTTCTCAATTAAGTGATGCATTATTTGTCATTGTATATTCTTTAAAGTCAGTTTTGTGAATAATATACACAAAGAAGCACCGGTTAAGCGATATTTATTTCACAATTATCGCTGTAACTTACAAAATATATTGACTCATGATACTGGCTTTACTGTAGATAGAGGCGCCTTTGTGTTTGTTTCCTTAGCTCTTTTTAATTTCTACCACGAACTTCAACCTTCTGAAGATATGAGAAACTTCTGTTTCAATTCCGTTTTTCTTTAAAGGACATATTTCAGAACAACCACCTAGGAAAAATACCTCTGAATCAATTCCTAAGAAACTACTAGTGTTTTTCTCTATTTATTCTACGTCTACCTAGTCCATTCGCGACGAATTTGTTAGGAGGTACTCGTAGATGGGTATGTGAAGGATAGACTGCTTCTTCACGAGTCTGCAGAGGGATCACTGCAGGACAACTGACTGTGTAACGGCAGATGGCATTAGAGTACCATTCAGTCTGTCTGCTTTCATTATCTGTAGATAGATGATACAGCGTTCGCTATTACCATATATTTTTCATTTATACTATTTTTATATTTAAGGCGGAACCTTGGGTATTAAATATCCAATCCGGTCGGGACCTCGCGACTGCGGGCCACAGACATTTGTGTCTGAGCCATTCTGCTCGGTAACTTTAACATTGTTTCTAAACAGTATACTGGAGGCACTAAAGCAGAACTCTTCAAGATTATTTCTAAACAGCAATTTATGTCTACCCCAGTAATATCCTTGTTAGTTATAATCTTATAATTCTAGTTCAAGTATAAAGAACATGCAACAAAATAAGCCGCACAGATTTCAGTGCTACATTCCCTAAGATTCCATTCTCGGAAGGTATTTGAACGTGCTTAATTTAACATTGGCAAGTTAAATGCTTCCAACACGCCTTAAAACTGAAGGAGTAAGGATAATAATGGAGTTATACATACTGATGTGCAATATGTACTGAAAACTTGAAATTTCTTTATTTTTTCCCCTGAGAATATCAAAGATCATTTGCAGAGATCAACTGCTGCAGCACTGACGATTGTGTAAGTACGTGACCACGTGATTGCTGATCACAGAATAGAAGTTTGCTTCAAGATTGTTCTAGTGTTGTTTTGAATCGAGGTCCAGCAAGCCCCATGGGTATAACTGGAGATATCCTGATACCAAACCTTGCACAATAGCAATGTCCAGGTCAAGGGTTGAAAAGGTGAATCAAGATACGCCAAATTACAGGCACATGGGAATCGTTCATAATTTGCGAGAAGGCGCACACGCTAATTCAGTAATCGATATGGTAAGCCAAAAATTCGTGATATTAATATCGTATATGGCTTGACTTTTCAAAACCAGTTCGCTTTTGCTCAAACGGAAAAACTAGGCAGTGTGGCCGGTTCGCTATCAAAATTACCGAGATTCGTTTGGTCTTCATTGACCCCGTATGTAGAGGTAAACGGGGAATCCTGAATTTTAACATTATTCCTATTGTTTGAACTACTATTGTTTGTTAGAACCGCACAAAAGAAGTGCTTGATGTGTGCCATAATTTTGGTTTTACTAAATTTCAGATTTGAAAAATGAAGATTACAGACGAATTTTCACCAACACTTAAACAGTAGTTCTGACAGGAATTGATTCCTCTGGTTTGACTAGGCAGTAATATTAAGTAAACGGGTTTGCCTGAGGGGAGAAAAAATTACCATTCTCCAGTCATGGATCAATTCCAATGTTTATACCTACTATCCTCAAGAATTTTAGGCTGGTATTGTACATAAGCCATGGACGTTGGCATTGCACTTCTTAACTTTATGTTTAAGCATATCACTGTAGCAAACTCGAAAACTAGTAACAGACTAGTTACAACCCATTCAAAAACATGGAGCCAACATCTGTAGCCTTCTTGGTACTTTTATAAAACCTACTTGGTTTTAGTATAAGTAGTGAATTCTATTTGTATACAATTACATTTGAGCGATCCTGTATTTGCAGAAGCACCAAATAGTAATGTCTAACGTGCATAAGAAGGGCAAAACTGTCCGCAGTGAGGCGCCACCAGTGAGGCACATTATTTTTAATCAATTGTAACATCTATGCTTATTAAAGGCATATTGATATATACTATAAGAAAAAGGTGAGCCTATACCTGCATATTTAGTAGACATTGAAACTGAGAGACACTTTGAATAGTACGAACGCATTAGAGCATGAGTTTAACGTCACGCCAGATTTTAGTGTTAGGAGTTGCCCTATGTTTGCATCGCACTCCCGATAATGAGTGTCAACGCACTTTCGTTAAATTTATAATGCTGCCTGTCGCCATGGCAGGGGATTACCTAGCACGAGGTGACAGGTGGGGTTGCTGAAGGTCGTCATTTTAATGCCAACGTTTACAAGTGCCAAACATTTCGTTCAACACTTAATGTGCTTTATATCCATGTCGTTAAAATGCTTCTGAATTTTTTAACTGCTTTTTTCTTACGCAGAAAACAATTTTGAAAGTGGTTTTGAGGAGCGAAAAAAGAATAGCGAATATTAAAAATATACTTTTTGGTAATGATCCATCTGATATTAAACAAGTCTCTTTTTTCTTTCTTGTCAAATTTTAGAAGCAAAAATGCGCATTTCACTGAAAACAACTAGAATTTTCCTAGATATATACCCACACTGCGGTATACATTACATTCATTTGTAAGCCAATCACGTCACAGAAACCTGCGAGAGGGTTAAGTGAGAGAATACGCATAAATAAACAAACCAGTGGTAAACGTTTAGAGGATTGCAAACAGCGCATGCACCACTTTGGAAAATGTTCCTTAGAGGATCAGTTACAAGAACGCAAAAGAACTACTTATTTTAGTTCGTACGATGAATTCTTGTCCAGCTTATTTAGTATTTGGGTTATGTTGTTTTCAATAAGGATTTAAATGACATTTCAAAGCACCCTTCAAAGGAGTTATGAATGGAAATTATTTTTTCAACATTTTATGCTTTGCTAATGTATCTTTTCCCTACAGAATAAAAAATATTTTGATTACTTACTTCACATGACCTTCTCTATCTACTCTTCTACATTACAATATTCGTTGTACCTACGCAGGAGGATACAGTAATACGCCATTCAGAGTGGATCCACTTTGAAATTATACTCTTTGCATTGTCACGAGACGTTTCGAATAAAGGTTAGTAATTGCAAAAAAGTATAAACCAATATGAGCGACTACCTGGAAAGTGTTCCAGAGCATTCTGGGACTCTATGAGCAAACTTAATTTTGAGTTGTTTCCAAGCTAATCTGAAATAAAATTTCAACTTCATATATGTAGAAGTTTGTGAATCATTCCCTAAAGCCAGCTTATGGTGCTCCGCTGGACTGCAATACCAGCGAAGCAAAACATGACTGATGAAATTAGGAGAACGAGAGAGAAAGAAGAAGAAGAAGAAGAAGAAGAAGAAGAAGAAGAAGAAGAAGAAGAAGAAGAAGAAGAAGAAGAAGAAGAAGAAGAAGAAGAAGAAGAAGAAATATTGAATTGAAACAACCACACACAATCAAATTCGTATCTCCCCAAGGAATAGGTGAAAGGAGCACCTTGTGCTCATATCATTTTCTCTCATCATTCTTTTGCAAACCTTTCTTTCAAAACTATTATTCGATGCACTTCTCATTACTCCATATACATTTTCAACTCAAATTTACAAATTAACTTATGCAATGCAAAAGGTAAAGCGATAGTTAAATTTGTAAAGAGCGTGATACACTTTGCAAGTGTGAATATGAGAAACAGAAGGAATAACGACTTCCCAGTTGAGAGACGTATAGGTATTTGAAAATGCAAACCAATAACAAAGAATATCAGGAAATGATCAACTCAAAAAGTATATTATTAGAGATAACGAGATTTATATTTTTGAATTCTGTATCTCTTACGGTTTACAATTATAGCAATGTTATTCAGAGGCTACACTGAGAACATTCAATGTATACATTTAATTTTACACGTAAATATCTTAAACTTGTGGAATATAAGCAAAATTGTTTTCAAACAATAAAAATAGGAAAAGCTTTCCAGTAAAGAGTACTTTGGGAAAGGGGGACCTTTTGTTACTCTTCTTGTCGTATCTTTGTAAGGAGTTTTGGATTAAGCTATTCACGGACAAACAACCCATATCTAATGTACTCTTTTATAATAATGCTTTATTCATTTTAATTCTGAGACGGTTTCAAAGTGTGGATTTCCGATAAAATATAAGTATAAAATTTTTGGGTGGAATGGAATACTTCCTGTGCTTTCTATAGGTGGTTGATAAAATAAAACGTATACGGAAGAAAACAAAATATACAAAGTAAGTTCTTATAAAGATAGGTTATTAAAGGAAGGAAAGCACAACAGGAACTTTGTATATAGAGAAAGAGTTTCATATGTGAAGTACCTACACTAACCAGACAGGTATGGAAGCGGAGCGTTAGGATCGGTACTAACCGTCGCGACGCCGGCAGGACCGATGGAAAACGAGGCCATAAATCGCAGAACGGGGTCGAAGCAGACGAGACTAGGAGCAGTAAAACGTCTGCTACACAAACCCTGTTACCTTGGCCTTATAGGTTACACTACCAGCACTTCCGCTCTGTTTCACATGCTACCAACATTCCTCAATCAGAAGCAACAAGCGGGCATTTATTTGCCGTCGCGTAACTCTTATCGAGCTTGTTGCGTCCAGTGGCTGTAAAATCCCTCTCAACAGTTGTCACTAAATCCGGAGAATTTAAACGCTAATCTTGTTCCAAATACCTTTATGGACCCGCCGAATATACTCCATTAATCTCGTAAACATTGCCCAGTAATGAGAAATGAGAAATTCTAACCTAATGAAGTTACCTTTTTCTTTCCAAACTGCATCACTGCATTTTGGCACAAATTTCACGAATTGTGTGCTCAAAGTACAAGTTGTCGCTTCCAATTCCTCTTCCTAAATGACTATAACGGTTTAACTTTCTATTGCAGTGTTCCCTTCAGAAAACAAAGATGTTTAGTTACTTTTTCGAATACTTTAATAGTGATTTTCTTAACGTTCATATTATACTAGTCATTCTATTTCAAATAAAAGTATTTGTAACCATTGTATATAAAAATATTAATCTAATTTATTACTATTGTAGTTTTTTATTTTGTTGTTTTCCAGAGTAAAATGCAAAGTCTATGGAACTACAGTCAAATGTCACACCGTCATCACCCAAGCATGCCATCACACCGGTTATCTTCTGTGAGCCCTCCCCATTCTTTACATCACAGGACGCTAAAACCCATAGCAATCAAACAGCGTCCATAGACAGAATCTCACTATCAATATGTAGTCATTAGGATTCGAACTTTCACCGTTCGGCTTTCAATTGATAGTCCATGTCATCTAACCTTAAATATCATGGTTATTTGAATAGTTTTCATTAATGTGCCTATAACAGGAACATATAAATCGTTTGGGAATTAGAGAAACAACAGCATAAGTAGCAAAATAATTCATCCAATAGAGAGTTAAAATTATTGGAGTCACAACCATGGAAACGTAAATGAACATAGGCACTTATGAACAGGGTAAAAAATGTTTAAAAAATGGTTCAAACCTAAGACATGTTTAATGTATTAGAATAAATGTACAGAAATTATAAATTGATTTACACACACACTGCTGTACAAAGAGAAATAGGTGTAAGAATAGAGATGAGATAATTTATAATATTAATTAAAAGTATATCTGTTGTATCTATTATTTGAAGAATCTGAGATGAAACATTTTTAAAAAAGCAGATAAAACTGTAGCACCAACTCTTTTGAGTTCTCAGATTATCCAACATTCGTTGCAAATGAAGAGGAATTCACAGCCTATGAATATCAAATAGGATGAAGGACAATGGCAGGGTGAGCTTATTAAATAGAGGAATACAGATCTGTCCCATCCCTAGTTTGGAACATGAATTCATAATAGTAATGACTCCTATTCCCCTGATAATAGCCACTCATCCATCCTCAAACAACCCTTTAAGACTAATCATTAAAAAGAACTGCCCTTTATACTTATTTCTCAATTCAATAGTGAAAGTCTAATGTTTGAAACATTCTTATGCAAAATGTCAAATAATATAACAAATAAAAATGCAGATAATACAAAAATTAGCTAATATACCTAATATACCGGATGTAAGTTATTGCTTCGACCATACGCCTTAACCAGCGATTCTACATGAAGAGTGTAACAAATATGTGGAATATTGCCAATGAAGAACCGTTTCGCCTAAAAATGGAATGGTTTGTTATTTCACTAAACTGTCACGCAAACATTGTGTAAACGATACTGTAATTTTTTTTTTATTTCAATTCGAATGAGTATAGTCACAATTTAATGCTAATGTGTTGTTGCCAAACCTCACATAGAAAATAAACTTTGCATGACATTCCTACCTTGAACAAACTATGCACATATGTAGAGTTATCTCCTGTACCTTTCACGATTGATGAATTGATATTGGCTTTTATTTGTCATATCTCTATCTACCATCACGTGAAATCTGCGCATACCCTTGAACACGCCTAATATCCCTTGTGGCATGTTAAGGCAGTAAGAAATGTAACATTCGTCGACATTTCACACTAATATGTAAGAACATAAAGCAATTATTCATGCATTTATTAGGAATATTGCGAGGCTTCATTAAATTGCAGTCTAGCTTTACAAATAAACACTTCTATATCACTGTAGTGTAATTTAACAAAGAATAAAGAAAGGGGTAAATAAAATTAATTAAAACCTCATTTAAGTTTAAGAGACCAGGTATATGTGAAATAATTTTTTAGCTTTTGTCGTCATTGAGGAAAATTGGTTACAGTAAGAAAATCTTACACAAGTATTACAATATCCAATTGTTGTATACAAAACATTAACATGTGGAAAAAGTAGTGTGAGTGTAGCAAACTTTAATTCAGCAATTTGTTTATTTATTTATTTTTCGGTTATTCTGCTCAATAAGATGGAACTTTGATTCAATTCTCTCAACTTTTTCATGTGCATTCCGGAAAGTCAAATCATTAAAACTGTGGGCTGTGAATGGTTTCTGAGTTATTAATTCGTAGCGGAGTAAGGAAAAAAATAAATAGGACACTATGCTACTTTTGAAATATGAACTAGAACTAATTTTCTCAAAATAAATTATAATACAGTTCCGGGCCAGGGCTAACCTCAAAATTTCGACCACAGAATTTATTACCAGTAAAAACGCTTCATACAAAAATTGCATTGGTTAAGTCCAAATTCGGTACCAAATCACTTATTTAGTCTGTTTGAGAGTAGTGCTGACTGAAGAGACAGTCCTGACTGCCTGTATCCATTTGGAAACAAGATGGTGAAACTGAATCCTTACAGGTTGCAAAATTTCGACTTTGATTTCGAGATCTTGCAATTGAAACTGGCAGCTAGGTTTTAAATGTGTTTTCGAGATGTTAGTCTCATGCTTCTCTTGTTAGGCAATACACACAAACTATGTGCTGAATTTAGTACCTTCCTATCAGATGCAAAGGTTCCCATCACATATGTAGATATTGAAAATCCTCTTCCATTAAAGAGAAACAGGTGGAAATCTACAATTATCAGACCAGTGTAATACCTTCGCAAACGAAACCTGAGGCCTAAACAGGAATGGGTTTTGGGAAATGCAATGAAGGACTGCCCTTTGATGGAACAAAGCAGAAGAGAGTCTGGACTTCGTTATTCTTTGTTCCACTTTCATTACGGAGAGTGGTAGCAGTGTTTTGCACAACAGATGACACTTGGAGTCAGGTGTTCCTACCGTATCCCACCTGCTTCTGTACTTCACCGCCGAAGATAAAAGCAAAGGGAAGGGAGGGTGACTTCCCTCGTAGGACAATGGTCGTCTTCCTATTACTCCAGGTGAACCTTCCCTTTTGTGCTGCAAGTTATACTCAAAACCTTGGAACCTGAGCTTATAAAACGCGCCAAAGCACCGTTACGTTCAGTCAACTTCGAAAGCATTTGAAATTAAACATGAATCCCGATTTGTTTAAACAGAATCTACCACCATTTTAACAATTTTCGTGTTTTGTAAGCTTAGGATAGCCATTATAGCTCACTGTGTTAAAAGAGCATTATTTTAGGTAAAGATTCTGATTTTTGTTAAAAACAAGTGTTACAGTACGAGATAAAGTGTAACAATATAATATGATGTATATTTAATGCTCTAATGCATTACGTTGCCATTCAGCAACAAGCACGTTTAATCAAAGTGTTTTTTTTTTTAATTTGCATACTATATTGGCATTTAATAATAAAATAAAAGTATTGGCAGCTATTTATATTAATGTTATAAATATATAAATCTATTTCAGTAGTATTGTAGTTTTTCTTTCCCCTTTTTCAAAATTCGAAATTCTTACAACTGTAGTCTAATGTAAATCCGTCGTCACCCGCACGTAGCATGTCACTGGATATTTTATGTGGGCCCTCCCCATCCCTTACTGCAGCCACATTTTATTGTCGAAATTAAACCACGAAGATCGGTTTTGAATGGATGGCCAGTCCGTTTCGTCTGTTCTTTAACAATCATGCCTATTCGAATTACCTCCCTTAAGGTGCCTGTAACAGGGATACCTGAACCGGTTCAGGCATTAGAAGAACATTGGCTTATGTAACAAAATAATTGCAACAGAGATTCAAGGGCACTCAACTACAAGTCATCGGTACCCATATAAAACGAATCGTGGGGAAAAAAAAGACCACAAATAAACATGAATACAAAAAAGAAATGAAAAATAAAGGCTAATTTCAAATATAAGTCACTGATATAGATCAATATGTACAGCCATGGAACAAATGATTGAGCGCATTAAGAGAGCAGAATAGTTTTAACTCCCATGTCGTGTTGCAGCGCGATTTACACAAGTCGATATTTCGATCATGCAGCCTGAGTTTATTGATAGTCTTTTATATAATTATGTTGTCTGTCGGAAACACAAGTAGGCTGTTTGCTACGCCGTCCATTTCTTTATCAGGAACAACTATAAATGCGAGTGGTGATTCAAGAGACAGCCTACTCAGGCTACATGTTGGAAATATCGACTTGTGTAAACCACGCTGCAACACGACGTGGGACTTACAAATTAGAAATATTCTGCTCTTCTAACACGCTCACTCATTTTGTCCATGATTGTACAAAGTATCATGTCCAAAAGACAGATAAGGAAGGGTAAATTTTCCCACATGACACACGAACACAAAAACAGTCTAAAGGTACGAAATCTTGAAAAAGTAGAGGACTTACTACTCGGGCAAACACACATTTGTGTTATAAGTGTTATAAGTTTGTACTAAAGATAGAAATATTTAATATATAATTGACACCAAATTGAAACTGTCACATGCTGAATAAAACACTCTTACTAATATTACAACAATTCACATGCTATACCACTTTTAACAGATCAGATAAACAGCATGGCATTCTCTCTTGTGCTATGCTTAACTGTTCCATTAAAGTTGCAGATGTATCAAAATAAACGACGGAGATTATAAGTACTAATACCATTACTGCATTCTGCTCAATCTTATTCCACACAATATAGTGCCATTAATCATTTAAATAAGTAGCTTAAAAATTTCAGTGTTTGCTCTCTGGGATCCTCGAACATCAAATTGCATTCAGGCTAACCTACAGGACATTCACCTCATCGACCTGAGAAAGCGAAATTGAAGTAAACTACAGCAACAGAACTAAATATTTATGATTTCGTGCCAGCTGTGTGTGTGTGTGTGTGGGTGGTCTGCATTTGTCATGAAAACACGAAATAACCCACTAATTCAATACTGAAGTCAGACGAAGGTTAAAACGCCAGAGAATTAAGAGCTGCAGAACACTGGAATCATTTTAAGACTATTTAAAAGAAACTCGACCAGTGGGTTAAATTGTACTGAGTTTTCGTATTACAAATTTATTCTTCGTTCTTGGATAGTGAAATATGGTTATGAATTGTTTAGATCTTATCGGAAGATCTTTCGTATTACATTTGCTTATCTACTTTATTCCGGATTAAGTTAAGAAAACGCGCAATTTGCTTTCTTTAGAATCCGTCGTCTTACTTCAGGTAAGAAGAACGTTGAATTGTTACATTCGTAATATTCAGATACAGCTAGTTAAAAGCATAACACGGACTTTCCTTTATCCCCCCTTGTTTTTTTATTTATGAAAAGCTTTCCATTCAGCATCTCTGAAATTCGATTTACGCATTGGACCTTAAGCAATGGATATCACAGTCCAGTTCAAGGGTTTCATTATCTAAAGCCTACTTGGTAAACGTATAGTAATTCTCGAATCTAGAGGTAATTACAGCTCCAAATAGGAAGAAATAAAAGCATGTCACAAATGTTGTGGCAGGGTCCGGCGCCCACTGAAATATCGTAAATTTAATCAGAATACTATTTCTTAAATTTGTGATTTTAATTTCTTTTGTCCCAAACATGTTTTCAGCAAGCACTATATAAATACCCTTAGTGTAAGGTGATATGTAGAACTTCAGGTTATGACTATTTCTGACTTACCTAAGTACATAAACTTGACCACCATTTATGCAGAGTTCTATAAGTTCCTTTGGTACATTCTAAGTTTGGTAGTAGGGACTAAAGATGGTTTATGTGCGGAAAGATGAACGAGTTTTATGTACGAAGCCTAAAGAAAAGTTGTTGACACCTAAAATTGAGCATATTTTATACACACATCAACCTAAAAACATCACCTCTTGAAAATAAGTGAGTTGTAATTTATGTCAGAATTTAAAGAAAATGGGCTGACATGTTTTAATTTGGTTGAAGTACCTAAGCACAATATTAATGGATAAACTTATATGAGCCGCTCCTGATGTTTAGGACTTGGAGGATTCCTTTACAAGATATCCACAAAAGCAAACTTATAGGTGTTACATTGCTGAGTTTCGTTTTAATATAGATGGTCCATCTTCTGTCGCTTATTTCTCATATGCTCGGAATAATCTTCCAGGGTTTCTTCACCTTTGAGACGGTTTCTTTCTGATTCTTCATAATTAAATGACAAATATCTATAGGGGCTTTGGAAGACGATCGTGTTATGTTTGGTAAAAAGTTTAAAAAAAGGAGTGCATCTGTAGTTCAAGAGCACTATAAATAGTTGTAAACTGGAATTTAGAAGATAAAAAGGTCGATGGTATACATGGATTATATCTTCTCACTATGTACTATAAGGTAATAGTAGCTTTTCTGTTGCTAATGCCTCCATGGGAAAAAGTTCCATGAGGTAGAACCGGACACAATAAGCAGTAAAAAAAGGCAATGAATTGATATCCTGACTTATAAATATAAGAAGCATCCTACCATACACAAATCTCCTAAATCATTGCGCCACGGAACATAAATAGCGTCAAAATTCCACTCCAACGAACATAGAGATAGGCTCGTTTCATGTTATCGCCTGTTATGTCTGGAACATCTCTCAAACACTTTCCGGCCACTCCTTTCTAAATATTTTTTTAAAATTTATATCATTATTTTCAGATACCTGAAGATTTTAATAAATGTATATTATATTCAGGAACATTAGTTTGCAACTTGACATGCGGATATTAAATTTTATGCATGTTATAACGTCACGCAAGTAGATACTGCCATTATAAATCATAAAGTTATTAATGAAATGTACTGACCATCTCCCTCAAGAGAAAGGGCAGCAAAAAAACCGACATGCAAGCCCAAGGGGCTGCAAACAAGCTTGGCAACAACTGCATCTACACACAAATCATTCACGAAGCGATGTTTTGGCTCGGTGCAGTGGCAAATACAATCTGCATGGGAATTGTTGCCTGCGCTACGTTTGAAATTGGTGTTTTAGCATCAGATTCATTTGTACCATCTATTAGAGCGTGTGACTGCACCGCTTGTTCCGATACGGCTCTAAGTATGAGTGAAACGGAACATGGAATGGAAAGGAACTTAATAGGCTTGTAACAGAACGAAAAAAAAAAAAAAAAAATGGGTAACAAAGTTTCTCATGCGCCATTTGAGAAAAAGTTTGATCAGTAAACTCCGTCACCACACTCCAATTATATCCAACATAGTTGCAAATTTACTCCCATGTTTATATTCAGGCTCGGATTTCGTTGATCAAAAGATGTTTAAAAAAATACCTATAAAATGGCTCTAAAGTGTAAAAACGCATCATAATTGTACAAAATTACGTGAAACTGTGATTTATTTCGTTTATAAAAATTTATCAGCAGAAGTTCTTAGAATTTTATGTAAGGAAAGTATATTGCCAGTAAACTCAACTTTTATACGACTATTTAAATTTAAGCACCTGTGTAAATTTAAAAAAATGTATAAACTGCTTTTAATATTCCACGCTACATGTTATTTACAGTGCCAAAAACTGTTTTATAACGTTATTATTATTATCATCGTCACCATCATCATCATCATCATCATTATTATTATTATTGTTGTTGTATTATCATCTATTATTCAATTGTACATACAAAAATCGTTAGTTGAACCTTCAACGGCGAAATGACTTATTATATTGTTATGTTGGCCTTGACACAAGAATACAGAGAGTGTATATGATATAACTTTCAAAAACTGACTTTCAAAGACAGTTAAATTTATTACATTTTATTTAATATTTATAATATTAACACTAAATATTCAACTTGAACGAGTTGCTATTCGAGTGAACGCACAAGAATCGTTAGTTTGACTTTGAGTTGCATGGGACTGTGCTCAGACAGTGTTGATTGTGTGTTGATTGCTGCATTCGGATCATCTGATTGGTGGTCAGCATGTTGTTATGGACAGATACACCTTTGATTGGGGGATAACAGTGTCGTTATCAATGGGTGCCCCTTTGATTGGCGGACAGCAGTTATGAAGAGATGGATATAATGAGGTCCTGCTACACAAGCAGAAAAAGTAGGTATAAGAATAACGATGTGATAATTTAGAAATCAATTAAATATATCCGGTGGAAGGGAAGTCATTACATTAATTTAAACCAGTGTTAGGTCTCGGTATTTGGAACACATTTTGTATCTTACGTTTTTGTCTCCGACCATGGAGATATAAAGGGAGATATTTTAGTTTTATCGAAAACAACCTGACAACGCTGCAGATTATGTGGATGGTCACCTTCCCTAGCTCCGTACATAAACAAATGACGTAACGGTGCGTTTTGAAAACAAACTCATACCCTGCCTTGTTCTTCCGTGTTTACTGTGACAGAGTAGGCCAAACACAAGCGTTAGCTCCTAAAACATTACCGAAAGCGAAAGCTGTTGACATCCACAAACCAGGTCAATTCCCTTACCAACCTCAACGCAAGGTTGTCGACTTACGTCATCTCTGAAATAGCAGCTCAGAGTATTCCTTCACGTCTTTTAAGTGATTAATTATTTCGAAACCCTATGTGATGTCCCATAATTAGTACCGAAGTTATGTCAGAAATAAGTTACTGTACGCATCTTACAAGTAACAGTTATCCTTGCACATTCTTGTGGAATTACTAATCCGATTTGGATAAAAAAAAAAATATTTATTTTTTTCGAAATCGGCTGATCAAAGAATAAAATATCATTTGACTGTTTTGTTTGTAGGTAATGCTTTTATGAAGCACATAGAAGGAATGTAATGACTCTACTTCCATTTATTTATTTCCTTTGCCTTTTGAAGAAAATTGCTTGCAATGATTGCTGTACCATTATCTCGTTTGAGTTCTCAGGTTACACAAAATAAGTCATAGCTAATGAAGAGAATTATATATCATAAGGAAAAGGAAACCGCAACCTGATTGATTGTACGGAGTCATGAACCAAAAGGGAAAAATGACCTGCCTTATTTCTAATTTAGGAGGAGTTCACGACCTTCTGACAATAGCTACCCCTCCACCCACAAGCAACCATTGTGTAGGAATGCCATTTTTTCCTCAAAGATGCGTGTCCAGCACGTAGAAGATACTCTTATTAGAGTTGGTTGGACAGCGACATTTCTGTTGTTTGAAAATGTCGTCAGGTAAAACTTCACTAACAATGTAAATGTAAGAAAATAAGTAAATGGCAAGAACACTGCCAAATAATACCTAAGCTGTAAAACAATTATCCCCCCCCCCAAAAAAAAATGGCATTATATGCCCAGAGATGATCTAATACATATGCATTTTCATTATCTGTGACTCATTATAAAGATTTATGTATAGGTTAAGAATATGATGCAACAGTTGAAAGCCAAATTCATTAGAATTCGGCACATACGTATTCTGTGTTTGTTTTCTTCGTTTTGAACAGCTGAAATTATTTTACTTTGGAAGTAATCATCAATGTTCAATCTTTGCTAATCATGCTGCAACTTTAAGTTGAACCAAGTTTGGGAGACGGCCATACATGGACATAGAAATAATTGCAGAATGCCATGCTCAACTCAAGTACTGGGTGTTGATGTTCGACTGGAATGCCACTACTGTTGGGCACTCGATTCCGCTCATAATCAGCCGTGTAAATATTTTGGTTTGGCGCTTCACCATGCAGTGGCAACAACACATCCGTTGGACAATGTTCCTTGCGATATTGAACATATGGTTGCAACGTTATATGAAATCAGTCACACTTGCACAGTTAAGTCCACGCGTTTAATTATTATTTGAAGGGACTATGTTATCAATCACTATTATCATCATTATCATTACGGGCCCTAATGACCTAGTTGTGACGGGCTCTTAAACCCAACTCACTCACTCACTCATTATCATTAAAATAGCCCATAAACATACCTTTTATTTTACTGAAAGGTTTCTGATTACGAGACACACGAGTTGTCTGGTTTTTGTATTAGCAACGACAGTTAATTTTTAGTTCTATTTCTCCATCACTTTAGTAATCCAAATCAACAATCCACTCGAAATTTCGATATGGAGATTTCGGTAGAAGTAAAGCTTTTGCTAACATATTAATGTTAATTGGTGTGTGTGTGGGAGGGGGGGTGGTCTTCGATGCTTCTGAAATATTCATTTAGCTAGATTAAGTTTTACCATAGACATTGTGTCTTAACATATCACAGCATATATATTATTGATTCACTCGCTTGGTACATTATGACAGCATTATTGTGTTTGTGGCTTTTTGTACTTTGGTTTTATGTGCGTAATCTAAGACCTATGAGAAAGCAATGAATACAGAATACCATGTACTACATGCACATTTTATCCTGAGCTCTTATATGGGGTTGTTCTCGAAGAGAGCAACAGGGATTTCTATGTATTTTATATATAAAAGGTCGTGAGTAATAGTTTCAGCAATTGCTTTTTTTTTTAAGTTACCTGAAAGCTGAAATAACAATTAAGACATGGCTTTTCTTCTTCTTTCTATACACAGCAGTTTGCTGTATCTTCTGGATGGAATTTAGTACTTAAAATTACTGTTTGAAACCGGATTGGCAACCTACGAAAGTTGAATGGAAATAAACCGAATAAACAGAAATTGTAGGGTATGAGCAGCTGGAATGGAAAGATAGAGAAACAGGCATTGTGTTTGTGGGTAGAATGGAATAGAGGAAGGGCCAACAGAAAAGATCAGCGCGTTTTTGGAAAGACAATAATTCACAAAAGTGGGAATCAGATAGTGAAAAATGTTAATATATAGGAAACCGAAAAAAGAGAACAGTGCCCAGAGGGTTGATAGGAGGGACAGAAGTTAAGGAATAAATTCAAATAAGTATTATTTAAGAAGGGTGAAAGAATAATGTGAGGAAAGGAAATGGAAGTGATAAAGAGATAAGGAGAAAGTTAATCAGTAAGATGTGGGAAATTATTAGGAAATGATAATAAAACATAATAAAAATGAGGGGGAAATACATTTTAGAACGGAATGGATAATTTAAAATAATAATGAACTTAGGAAAATGCAAAGTATAAGACAATTTGGTGAAAATAAGTGAATCAAAAGCGAAAGTTAACACAAAAGACAAATTTTAATTACCTTAATCAACGGGAGTTAAAGAATAAACAGCACATATAAAATA